>JAEVFJ010000024.1:0-455708 GCA_021029105.1 Cristinia sonorae | reverse complement strand
TCCCTCAAACGCGTGTCCCTACGCCTCTTTGCATCGTTGCGAGGGCTTGATTCCTGGCACGTAGCCTTTGGGATCCCCCTTGCCACGATGATTGGGCGTTGGGATAGGCTGTTTGCCTGCCGAGCTGCGAGTTGAGCCAGACACCTCGTCTTGTCGCTTTGTTGACTCCGCCTTTCTTGCTGCTAGTAAACGCGTCGCGGACGAGCTCGGGCAGCGGATTTCCTATGGCGACTGGTACGTGGCTTCGTTTGTTTTGGACCTATTATGCGCTTATCCTCCTTTTGTAAGGCGTCTTTGCGTCAGGCATTGTGCGTGGGTCTCCGTGCCGATTTGCGGGGGGGAATCAAGCAAGTTTGTTCCTGGCAAGATTCAGGTCCGTCATGTGAGCTTTTTACGCGGGCTTCTTTGGCTTATAATGCTCCGTCTGCTGCTCCTTTGCCTGTCCCTCCTCCCAGAGCTTCGTTCCTTCTCCATATACGGTGTTAGGAAGCCGCCGTGCTGCTGGGCCAACCACCGTCTACGTCGCCATTTTCGTGAGTCTTTTTGGCGTTGATACAGCTTTATTCTCTGAAAGAATTTGTTTGAAGGTTTGACTATACCCGCATGGATAAACGGGCGTTTCCTGGCGAGGAGCAAGAGTTATCAACGCTTGCAAAACGCGTTCGGCGATCTGTCTCGGAGAAGCTGGTCTCTGAGACACCGCCATTGCTCCCTCTGCATACCCACACCCCCCCTTCCCCATCGTACCCCACCCTCGAGCTTGCTAATCGCGAGCAAGAATCCACAACCCCCTCTGCCTCCAAGGTCAAGCTTACGCGGCGTTCCCGCCGCGCATTACCAACCCTCAACACCGCAGCCGTTCTTCCTGCTCCGACCTCCGACGGATCGATCGCTCAAGGAGAGTCTCTGAACGCCGTCGCGCCCGCGCCCGAAGCCTCGTCCACCGGTAACAACGCTCCCATTCCGAACATCGTCGCGCCCGTATTAGAAGCCTCGTCCACCAGCAGCAACGCCCCCGTCGTGCGCGCACTGGCCCCTGGGTTGGCGGATTTGCTGGTGCCTCCAGTCGGCGAATTCCAGGTCTGGATCCCGTTTTCTTATCTTGCATCTATCATGCAGAGGGAGTGGGAGCTACGACAAGAGGTTATACGGCTGAATGGGCTGTTAGCTGGTGCAGGACGGCGTTGATAAGGCGTTGACTGTTGGGGATGCCGGTTATTTGGTCATGTAGTGCTGTAGCTTCCCGATGGGATCTTAGATATGGAATGCAACTGCTCATCTGGCTCTGAAGGATATTCTAAGGCCAGCAGGAATGGGATTGCAAAAATGAAAGCAAACCAGTACGCTACAGCGATCGCATTGTTGTCTGAGACGACGTGGAGGCATCGGCAACAGCACGCCGCGGCACCACGTTTGGTAACGATGCGGAGGCGGCACCCGATCGTTTCGGGTGCCGCCACCGCATCCGCTTTTGGTGAAACGATCGGGTTCCTTTCTCGCCACCAAATCGTTGCCAAGCATCCCGCTGCCAGCGCATCGTTCTCTGTTTCTCCCCACCACCATCTCAACGGTCTATTGAAATTTGTAAGTTTCTCCAGCGAATCTCAAGACCCACCGCTTTTCTGGCACGGGTCTGAGTGCCTGGACTTCTTCTTTTGCATGCAACGCATTTTCCTGTTGGCCAGCAAACACACCGTTCCGTCTCTTTGCGTTCTCATGAGGGCTTGATTCCTGGCACGTAGCCTTTGGGATCCCCCTCATGACAACATTCTGAGGCGCAATGGTGTATTTGTCGGGTCGCCAAGAGAGTGCGCTGAAAGCAAAGCAAAGGGGAAAGGCACGTATCTTGCATTGGCTAATTGCTCCGTGAAAGACCATGGCCGCCACCGATCCTACCATTGTTATGCGAGAAATCCGATCGAACGCGTTTGACTTTGCTGAAGCGGGAGCCACGGTCTTGTTGTGCGGTCAAGACGGTCTTACCGCGGAGGATGTAGGGGAGAATGCTGAGGACGATGGGGAGGTACGCTCTCTCTCTTGGTACTATTCCCTGCTCTTGGCTTAATGGTTCCGTTTCTGGTTAGCCCTCCTTCAGTCCTGCTCAGCAGGCAGACTTCAACAAAGCTGTCTGTGCGTTGTATGAGTGGAGCGATGAGCAATTGCGGGAGTCGGGATGTTTACCCATACCTGCCAATATTACCCCTACCCCCGCTGCCGCTACCACAGGCTCATCCATTTTGCCTGAGGCATTTTCCTCTCACACCACGGGCAGCACGCCGTCGTTCCATGCGTCAACCTCTGGCATTGCACCGATATCCTGTGCTCCAGGCAGCAACACCATTGCCGACGGTAACCGTACTGAGAGCAATGAAGGCGGTGAGTTGTTATAAGGCCAATTTGTCAACCCCAACACTCACGTATCTTGGTTAACAACGCAGTAGACTCTGGTCCTACGGCCAAGAAGCGTCGAAAACGTCAGGCGAAAACATGCGAGCAGCGTGGAGCGTTCACAAAAGAGAAGATCCAAGAAACCCGGGACAACGATACAGCTGCCAGGGACCCTAAGACGCGCTCATTTGGTGTTGCCGGTAATATGCTAAAACCTGAGCGTCGGTCGAAAATCTTCAGCAGCCTGACCGAAGTCCGGACCAACGTTGTTACAGAGGAGTTTCGACACGAATCCACTGCGTTTCTACCTCCCCGCAATACTAAAGCCGACGACATCGAAGGCACCCCAAGCCCCTACGCTGGTCAGGTGTTTGGCGGGGAGCTCCATCCAGACGTGAACCCCAAGGTATTCGAATTCTTAGACAAGAAGTTTGGCTACATTTGCACGCCCAAAGATAAGTAAGCCGATCCGCATATCTCTTGCGTTGTCACGTTTTTGACCCTTAGCGTCCAGCGGCCCGATTTGTTTCACCGATCGGAATGGTACCGTTTATGCGGTGAAGGTTGGACACCCCGGCGACGGCGAAGTATGGCGCGAAAATATGATGACCATGTGGAGGGAGGCAAACAAGGTAGAGGAGAAGCTAATTCATCACTACACGCACATCAAGCACCAACGCGGACCCTTTGTTTGTGTTTCCTTTGGTCTCTCACACGGTCGCAACCCTGTAAGCGCTACGATTGTTGACTCTTCATATTTTACTCATGTGCCCTCAATCTAGATGCCAGCAGAGCTTGTCGTTTATCATTGCGCCACAAATGAGAAGCTTCTGCGAGACTTTGTTGCATTACCGGCTACCCAAGCCGCCGCTACTCATCTCGTTAGTGAGTATCGTTTCTCTTTTTCCTTTGGAACGTTTCGTCCAAGTGGCTAATTACTTGCCAGCCGCATTCGACCTGTACTTTCCGAGGCTCGCCCGTTTCTACGATGTCACCATCAAGCGAATGTGGGCTGAGCACGCCCTCATGAACACGTTCTTCAAGGATTTGCCTTTCGCAGCCCAGTCGCTCAACCTGGCTCAGCAGGCCTACGCTACCAAGCACGTCGACAAGATGAATCTAGTTTTTGGCATTTGCGCAATTCTTCCATTTGGACTGTACAACCCAAGGACCTCCGCGCAGCTCGTCCTGACAGAGCCCCGTCTTATCATTGAAATTGGGCCTGGCGACCTTTTTTTCTTCCCATCGGCTACTATTCACCACGAGAGCATACCGATGGCGGCTGGAGAGAAGCGGAAGAGCATGATTTGGTATTCGGCTGGAAGTTTATTCCGGTGGATCAAGCAGGGATATCAGACAGCGGGCACGAAGAACGCAGCGGAGCAGCGCGAGGCGAAGAAGGCTGGTGCGGTTCGCTGGGAGCAAGCTTGGAAACTCTTTTGTAACATTAAAGAGTTTAAACCTGATCCTTAGGTTTAGCTACTTATAATGTAACTTTGCGTGCGTCTTATCCAGCGTGCAAATGAGATTGAGGAGAATGAAAAAACGACCAATTCAATGGCATTCCTGAATGACATTGGAGACTGAGAGCCATCATCAATTCTACAAGCCTTCTACGCCAGCTCTAAGATAAACGCTTAGTTGTTTTCCTCCTCATCCAACTCTGACTGACTAGTACAACACGTCGCATATTCAGTCGCACTATCAGCTGTTGAATGACGACGAGGAGGAGTCCATCCTCTAGCTAGGGCTACCCGGGCCATACGCATAGCAGTCGCATCGCAATCATCCCCTTTGTCATCAGCCTCGCCGCGCTCGTCCAAGTCACTAACACTAGTCTCCTCATCAGAGTCGTGCACCATGATGTACTCTGGTACAGCCTCGGCTTTGACAACGGGTGGTTCAACCTCGACAATGCTATCGCTGTCAGAAGTAGAAACATCTTCGCAGTCGTCGTCTGAGAGTGGGTGCTTTGGAACAGAATTATTGCGGTCCAAGTCTTGATTGAATTGACTGCTGAGAGTGACCTGCATGCGCAGTCTCTTGGGAGAACGGCGACTCTCCATCTTTGCACGCGAGCAAGTTGCATCAGGTATTTTCCCTTATGGTTCAGCCGTAATAAAGAACATACCTGGTGTAATTCATCCACACTGATTGGTGCAGCACGTTGAAGAACATGGCGGTAATGACGAGGGGACGGGTCGTTGTTTGCAGCAGAGTTCGAAACACTCTAAAGATATGTGCGATGAGAAGAGTTGGTTAGGCTTGACGCAACCATAGGAGACAAAGACACAGACCGCTTCAACTGTTCCGTGAGATGATCGAAGCTTCAGCAGCTGCGAAAAAGCGGTTAACGCTGCAAACAGCTAGAGCAAAAGCCTGAGGGAAATAAAGATAGCTTACCATAGTACCGTCGAACTGTCCTTCTATGCGGAGGGTGACAGAAGACGACATTTCTGAGGCAATCGCTATGAAAGAGATGCGGTGAAGAAGGGAAGAACTGGCAAACTCACTCAGCTGTTACGACAATGAGCTTTTTTGTGAAAGTCCAGAATCTGGATCGCGGCAATACGGTCAAAGCCTGATATCCGTGTTGCGCGTACAGAGTCGGATAAGTTCTAAGTTGGTCGGCGGAGAAACCTGTCAGCCACAAATAAATCAGTTCCTGAGTTTACTGGATATGATCGGTATTCTTATTGGAAACAGCTAGTAGGATTTATGTTTGCAGATTCAGATCGTCTTCAATGGATAAACTTACTAGCGGTTTCCTTCGGTAAGTCCCAACTTGAAGCTCGAACTCGTTCTCTTCCATAGTCTTGCATCCTGAATAACCATTCCGAGTCCACCACGCTTGCTTGTGCAAAGTACCTGCTCAAGCTACCATAGCTGGCAAGGTAAAGACGGTGTCGCGAGTTATCTGGTGATTTGTTCAAAGTGAGTCTGCTGATACACCAGTCAAGCCATTACCGAGCAATGGCTGACTTACTATGTGCAGTTATGGAGACAAACCGCTCAGACTGTATGTCGTCTTTGACGTTGTCGCTGAGCACTGCTGATGCTTTCTTGCGAATCAGTACCACCTCGGGCTTCAAAAGTGCAAGCAATGAACAACGCAGGTGAGTTTTTGGCATGCTATACGACGTACAAGATTTGACTTACAATACAATCCTGGTAGTGTGGAGAAGCGACCAACCTCAATCCCGACGGGTTACTGGTGGCGGAACAACTCGTCCACGGGCGCAGTCAGCCGCCACTGATATACCTCCGCCCAAGAAGGCCAAGGTTGGCAAACAGAAAGGTAAGCCAGACATCGTTGCGTAACTTGATACTTCTTACTCACCTGAGATTCGTTTCATAGTTCCCATGTCACAACCTGTTCCGCAAGGTAGCGCTGAAGGGTTAGGAGCAGCGTTCAAAAAAGCGCCAAAGAGAACGCAAGTTACGCAACCACCTCGTACGTGCTCATCTTGTCTCAATATTGACGGAATGTGTGCTTATTATTGTCTGTGAGTAGGTTTGATCTTTGATCGCAACGCTCTTGAGGTTGACGATCGTGTTTCACTTGCCAACTCACGCAAAGGTGATCGTTACACTCATGTTGGTCAATTGCTTTCGATTGCTTATGTTTTGTCCAGTTGCTGTCCAATCACAGGAGCCACTCTCAAAGAAGAACCAAGCTACCGCTATCAAGATACCCAGAGAGAAGCTTGCGCGTAAGAACATCGAACCTAATGAGGAATCCGAGACCGCGGATGAGCTGGACGGCGATTATGAGCTCAGTGAGAAGAGTGGTCAGGATGAAGATGAAGTGGAAGACGATGGGGACCTTACTGGATTGAACAACGATCAACTGAGGGAAAGCTTATTCTCTGAGGTACGTAATCACTCAAATCACAAACACACCTTCAAGCCTAATAGAAGTTGTTCTGGGATTCTAGAGACCTCAGGTTCTTGGCTCCAATCGATTCGCTAGTCATTCATCGCAATCTCGGCCTCATGAGCTGAAGACTCGTCAGCCAGATTATGCAGACCATGTTCAGCAGCAGCCAACACCCCAGTCTCAATACCGCAGACACCATATGTCTCAACGCTATGATGACTCGCCTCCTCCACGCAATACTGGCCGTATGAAGACATCATCCAAAGGCAAGAACCGCGAGGATGCCAGTCTCAATGATGTAAGTTTCTGTATATCCGTCGACTGGGCTTCACTTACAATTTGGCTTGTACAGCCCGAGGCTGAGCATTATGCCGATTATCCTCAAAGCTCTCCGCTTCCAGAACGCATTTCATATGCTCAGAATTATCAGGATGACAATAAAGAAAACGGTATGCGCTCATCTTTTTTGTATATTGGTCTTGCATTAATCTCTGCGCTTAGAAGGCAACCGCTACGGGGATGAAGAGCAGAACTGCCAGCAAGATAACGCATTCAATGATGAAGACGGTGAAGACCATGAGCAGGAAGACGAAGACAATGATTTGTATAGGAGGCTTGGCAAGTCTGAGGTCGGAGACAATGGTGAAGACGAATATGAAGATGAGGACGAGGATGACGGCGACCAAATGGAAGGCACGAGCAGCATGAAGGCAAATTCAGCGTCGGTACGTATCCAATTGTCTGCATTCAAGTTATTTTGTAGCATGAGTTGCTTACTGGGCTTCGCAGGTTCGTCGCAAAGGAAAGTCAACAGGCCGGCGTGCGCAGAACATGATAGCAGAGGTGAGTTGGGTCATCAACAATACAGATTGAAGCTAAGCCATCATGTATCGTAGCGACCCCAGTGGACTGTGCAGCAGACTACCGAACAGCCTACGCCTTTAGTAGATGATCCTATTGCACCGCTACCGTGGCTTGCAATCACAGATCTCAACTACGCTGGTCGGGGCACTGTGGTCGGCATCAAGTCACAAACACCGCCAATCCAGGACGTAGGACATGAGATTACAAAGCATATCATTCGCGACGCCTTTTTTGACGAGATGTACCCCCGGTCAGATATGGTCTTCCGCCGCTATCGCAGCTTCTTGGAAACGTCTCTCAACAATCTTGGAACTGGTCGCGACTCCCTGTATACAATCATATTGGATCGAAGTCAACAGGATACCGTGTATGCTAAGGGATTGATTTCTATGGTACGTTAATCATCTCTTATCCAGTATTATGACTGATGCTTATTCCAGGGTGTGACACGCCTGCGCAACCTTCGAAGTGAGCTCAAGAGCGAATGTGCCAGTCATATCGAGGAGGAGTATGGCGTCAATAGTCAGACCAAGAAGCGTCTTGAGGCGTGGATGAACGATTGCGCATACATATTTGCGGGCGATGCAGAGGTGAGATTTTGATATGGCGTGAGCAAGAATCGCTATACTGACTTTCCGAAGGGCATACTTGATGGGAAGAAGCCTTTCTTACGCGACATCTTTGGCACTGTTTTGCAGTCGTTCTTCTTCAACGGTGAGGACTCCATTGCTGCCCGCAATCTTGATCTCTTTCCCAAAGGACGGGTGGCCGGAACCCGGCTTCTTCCTAAATCCATGCTGGCTATGATAGCTACCTGTGTGCGTATCAATTTGTGCTTGCTTGACTACGCACTATAGCTTACCGTGATTTAGGTATACGTTGCATTGAGTGAGCTTGCTTTGCCCAAGGGTGTTGTCACCAAGAAACGCGGAAAGAGCAAAGCGGCCAACTTCAAGTCGTCATACTGGGTGGCCCATTATCGCCATGTTCTTAGAACCATCAACGCAATTGAGAAGCGAAACGTTCGTGCATTTGACCATATGATGGCCAAGCTTTTTCAATGTGCATTGTGCGTATTATTTCTTAATGTGATCGCAACTGCAGCATTTTGCTAATGGCATTTTAGCGATGGCGTGGATCTTGTAGGAGAAGCTCCCAGTCAGTTTCTTGACGTGGATGAGATGTCCGAATGAACAACTGCGTAATGAGGGCCCTCAGAATACAAGTTCTCCATTATAGATATTAGTACTGCCCCTGTTGTTTCGGAGTTCAATGATAGATGTTCTGCTCAAAACGACTAGACCTCAACTGAGAGAGAATTGAATAAGTGTCATAGCAGCGATTTAAGGCGCACTATATTGACATTGCTGGGCATTGCTGGGCGTTGTTATTGTCTAGTCCTGTAATGTATCGCCATAACATCGTGTAAGTTTACATAGATTATACCGAGTAAATAACGTACCATGGGTAAAACAATGTAGTGCGTCACATTGCTCATAATTGCTGTAATTCAGCATAAGATGTCGTATAGAAGGAATAGAATATCATTGTTATGACGTTCTATCCGTACACTACAACATTTGTTTTTTCCTGATGTAGAGGAGGAAGAGGCGTCGTACTGGAGTCGGCACAGATGGGCTGAGCGTACGCACGTAGGAGTTCTCGGGCTTGCTCGAGATCCTCCTCGTGTACCTCGGCACTACTGGAAAGGATAGTGCGGACGTTGGTGCCCTCTTGGATCGGCAAACACGCCTCGCTACCGACGCACACCAGCGGAGGATTGAAGCCCAGTGTCACTTGATGCTGATGCAGGAACGGAGTCCCCAAGATCACATCGTATGCCGCCGTGTTAATCACGTCGAAATAACGGTCCTCTCGGATGCCATCAAACTCAATGGTCGCATTGCAACCGGTGGTCAGCATGGAACGCGAGCCCTGAACTGCCATGGTGAGTGGTATGGGTTTCTTGAGTTCAATTGTACTCAGGTTCAGTTGCTTGGCGACTCGCGCGCTGACAAAATCCGTAAGACTCCCAGAGTCAAACAGGGCTTTCACAGGATGTCCGTTCAACCGAACAATCATGACGAGAGGTTCAGGCACTCGGCGACCAAAGTCGCGAGGTGAAGCGGACGTCCGTGGGATCCCCCTGGACCAATTTCCCTTGGGCAAGTCAACCGCGAAGCTGTCGAGCGAGGAGCGGGAGCGAGGTCGCTCATTCAAATGGAACAGACCAACGAGCTCTCCGTCCAGGTCATCGAGGTCGAATACCGGAGGTCGCAAAGAAGGATCCCGACGAATACGAGTAGCGTATAAGTTCGGTAAGTCTAGTCTGGTATTATCAAACAGTGATGTTGGGACATTGATGGACAGGTTCAGATAGCGATCAATAATCGTCACGTCGTCACCGTCTACGGAGACATCAAAGCGAGGGATCGCCTCAGCGGAATCCTCGTCATCGTCGCGACGCGGGTAAGGTATGTTTGTTTCCAAACTGAGCGCGGCACGGGAGGCTAACACAGGGCCCATCTCATGATACTCAGAGCACTGCAAGCGGCAGGGCAGATTCTCGATCCCCGGAAGTTGGGCAGTGTCCTCCACGCTAAAATTCCGGGCCTCAAACTCGATCATATGGCGGCGATACCAGCAGGGTAAGTCGAAATGGGGATCCCGTAGGAGCGACCCATCAAATTGTAGGTTCGGCAGAGGGTAGTTATCTATGTTGTACCAATGCCGGTAACCCTCGTTGTGTCCTCGAGTAACGGTGAAGTCGTCCCAATCGACCTCCTTACAACTGCACAACCACGCATATTCGCGCTCCGCTCCAACCGCCCAGTCGGTCGACGTTAACCAAGGGATAGGGTAAGGTGCAAACGCGGCAAGCAGCCCCAGGGCCCGTTCCACAAACCAATCACCAATCGCGGTCGCGGGTCTGCCCTCGGCGTGAGTGATGGGGTAGTCCTGCCATGGGTCAGCGCCTGCGCCCTCAGTGGCCGAAAGACTATCATGCGAAGTGTCCGGTGGTGAAGACGAGGATGCGTGGTGACCATCAAAGCCGAACTCCCATGGCCCTGGAAACTCAGGTGGTGCGTGTTGCACCCCCATATCGTGTACGGAATATTCAGAATCCGTTCCCATGCCCGAGTCATAGTCTTCCACGCGCAAATCACCGGTATCGTCAATAGCCCCGACTGGAAGCTCGGTGTGCAACGAATCTTCGCCCTCGTAGCCGATCGAGGCCATGAACACCTGGGCAAGTGCCTCGACCTCATCCGGGTTGACAGGCACCACTTCAGCGAGCAGGTTGAACCAACGCGGGTCGTTGAAGGAGGGTGCTGCCTCAACATGCTGTCTCGACGACCCTTGCTCGAACTCGGTCGAAAAGACGGCAAGTTCCTGCTTGGAGTCTTCGGCGGCCTCATCCATCTCGACGAAACCCATCTCGACATTGAAGGATTTAAGGCCAGGGGGCTTACGTGAGTCCCCTTTGACTCGATTGTTCTGGGGGCAGTTCCGACTAAAGTGTCCTGGCTTCTTGCACACAAAGCAGAGATCATTTTCTTTAGATTAGCTTTCTCAGCTCGCTCAAGCGGTTAGACCCTTCGCGGGTACCCCTCGGAGAGGGACCACCTCGTTGTTGAGATTTGTTCTGTCCACCAGAGCTATGCTGAGACTGATCATTTCGTCACGAGCCGGAAGACTGCTCGCGCCCTGATGATTAGCTTGGGAATGACGCGGATGACTGCCATTCCGTGAGGAATTCCGGTCAGTTCCCCGAGAATTCTGTTTCTCACTGGAACCCGAGGGTCTATCACGCGAGTGAGTGGCCGCATGCTTGCCTGAGTTAGTATGCTGAGCAGCTTTCCCAGCCTTCTCAGCGAGTTCTATTATCTGCGCAGCGGTCTCCACCTCTTCCCAAGACGAGGTGTTAGGGGTGAGTTGTCGTTCATACAACTTCTCCTGAAGGTGAGGTAGTAACCCATCAAATAGGTATTGCACCTTCTGACGCTCGGTCAGAATTCCTACGACCAAAAACAGGGACTTAAGCTCGTGAACGAACTGGAGTACCGAACGCCCTCCTTGAGAGGCGTTCTTCAGCCGCTGGCGCTGCTTCTCGCGGAAGTCTACTGGGAAGCAGTAGTTGAAAAGTTCCTCAAAGATCTCCGCCAGCGTCCAACGCTTGACTTTGGACGCCATATGATTTGTATAACAAGTCAGCGCCGTTCCTCCAAGGAAATTCGCCACCGCAGATGCTAGCATACGGCGTTTACAATGGAAGTAGGCGAAGAACTCGGTCGTTTGACGCATGAAGCGATGGAAGTCTTGAGCGTTCGCATTTCCCATGTAAGTGGCGGGCTTCTCAGGTCGAAGCTGCCTCTTATGCTTGGGTTTCTTCTTAGAATATTTACGACGTCGTCGTTTATCTCGCGAATCTGACGAATCCGACGAGCTTGACGAATCCGACTCGTCGCTCGAGTCGGTACTTGACGAGGAAGACGAGCTGTCGCTGGAATCCGAAGAGGATGAAGAACTCGAGGAGGACGAGCCTCCGTCATCAGGTAAGGCGACACGCTTGCCTTTCTTCTTAGAGTGATCGGCGAAGGCCCTACCTAGGAAACTCCCTGGCTCTATCTGAGCCGCAGGTCTCAACATCGAGAATCCACCCGTTTGGGCTGGCGTATACACGGGATCAGGAGCCACCGTGGACATTGCATCTTTCATCAGAGGATGCATGTCATCCGAGCGAGCCTTCTCTCGGCGGCGTTGCTCTTTCTGACGAGCGCGCTTCTCCTTTCGGTGGCGTTGTCTTCCCTCGTCAGGAGTCTCAGGCCGTCGTTCAGGGACTGCGAAACCGAAGGCAAGTTCTCGGGAGCGTGCCCCGTAGATCCTCCAACATTCACCTGGCCCCCGCGGGCCGTCTCAACTCGTTCGCGAGCTTCGCGAAGTCGGTCGTTCAGAGCCATGCCCATGGCTTGGATCTCTTCGGTATTAGCGTCGGACCCATTATCGTTAGTACCTTTCTGGTAATGCTATCTAACAGACGCTGCTGGTGCTAATGTCGAGCTCTTCTTCAGGAATACCCGAGCTGCCCCAGTTACGGGGGTCTACTGTCTTACCCTTCCAACCGGAAGGTCCTGCCTCAGCCGACACGAAAGGTCTGGCATGAGGTGAGGGTTTACCTTTGCCATGCGAGCCCTAATCCCTTCAGGGGATTGCTCCAGGCTGTGCCGCTCCTTCGGGGAGGCGGGCATAGGTTTCTCAGTCTCTCGAGAGTGCGAGAAAGCCTGTCGACCTCGTCGAGGCTTCTCGCACGGCGGCGACGACTAACCGTCGTCCAGGGCACGCCGTCATCGTAGTTCACGTCCTCCGAGGGTTCACGCGACAGCTCGGAAGAGGAAACGGATTTATTGCTCGTGTTACTAACATCGGAGCTTTTCTCAGGTACTGGACCCGGATACTCCTCGTCAGCGTGAGACGCCGACGAGGGACTACGCGCCTGCGCAACCTGGCTATAAGTCCTGGTGCGTGTAACGGCGGAATACTCGCTGGGGGCAGCGGAACCGAGGGCAGGGGATCCGGCGCGAGAGGCCGGCTGCTCGGAAATATCCCTGGTCGCGAGTTTATCAGCGACCGACACGGCAGAGGAAGACTTACTAATAGTCCCTTGAGAAGATTTTGGTACGGGGATGGACGAGGGACGTTCGACAGGTCCGTTGGAACGGAGACGATAGCCGTGATGCATGTTCATCGTGCTTGAAGATGCGAGAGTATCGGGGTAGTGGCGAAAAATTTTGCTTTTGGGGAGACGAGGTCGGGTGGTGGGCCGCAAGTTGATCAGACTTGAGGGGGGTTCCAGACGTCGTCGCCGAAGGGGGGTAGAAAATAGGAAGTAGAGTAAACGGAGTTAAAGATGTAGAGGATACAGAAGGACTGTCAAAAAAATGTGACGTTGGCTGCCTCGAAGAGGAAGGTCACGGTCACAGAAGGAAGAGTCACACGGAAGAGAGACAGGGATAAGGGCTGTATAACTCAACGGAGTGAACTACCGACTCTCTACAACTGAGTGGGCTATATATACAGAGAAGCTGTCTACTAATAATAGGTCAGGATGAAGCGGGAATAAGGAAGAGGAGGGATTCGGACTAGGAGAGAAGGGGGAGAATCCCGACGAATGTAAAATAAAGGAGTGTGAGCGAATGGCATAAATGCCGCAAACGAATGGAAGGACGCGTCAGCGTAAATGGAATAACAAAGAATGCGAACGAAGGGGAGAACGAGTGGAACGGAAAAGATACGAGGGAAAAGTAGGAAAGGGGGGAAATAATCGGGGAGATTAGATGAAAGGGGATCTTATCGGTTCCGTTACAGATTGCCTCCGCTCAACGACATGACCCCGTTGAGTTTTCCGAATTGTGACAGTGGAGAAATGGGGCAGAGCCAATTCGGAATTCCGGAAAAGGTCAGAAAACACTGTGGCATTTGCCGAATCGGAGCAGGTTGCCGCCTCGCGCTTGCCAGTACCAGTCGTCCTTCATCCTCGTGCCATCGTGTCTGATAACCCCTCCCTCACATCTTGGCGTGCCGAACGCCTTTCATCGCTACTGATTCACGAAACGACGCGTTCATTTGGGAGATGCAGAATGTCGAAACTGCGGAAAAGGATTTGATGGCTGAGGCTCTCGCTCGTGTGGCCAAACGGATCAAGTGAGCCCGTGTCTTCCCTCTCAATTGTTCTTCAAATGACTGACATTTGGCCTTACCCTGCTCAGCGATCCAGACGTGAACCGTTCAAATCACGAAAAGCTGGTTGATCTTATATCAAAAACGTTGAATGGATCTTTGACCGAACTGGGGTATTTTCCGGGGATCGTGGTCAAACTGGACGAGTGTCATAGGGAAATTGACTTCCTGCGAAGGGAGCGGCAGGCAATGGGAGATGAGCTGAATCATTTGAGGCAGGCATATCAACATGTGTAAATAAATTCGAACATCGTGAATACCGTTTTGGCTGACTTTAGATGACTTTTCTAGTTTGAACGAAATGGCAAAGTTGCAGGCTGAGTGTCAGAGCTTGTCGCATGTAGCGCAGGTATCGGCTTCGCAGGCTGCCCAAGCTGCTCAGCAGGTTGCACAAGTTACACAGGCCGCACATGTGGGTTATTGCACTTGTGACTGGGAGGCTGTATCGCTTAGAACGGTTTTCACTTGAACTTGCAGGCCCGGCGTCAGTCTCAGCCCAGCCCAATCAGTCCAATCACTTACAGCCCCACCCATATTCAACATCCTATGGTATACATTCCTCCTCAAGTGGTAAGTGTTCGTACCATCTATAAGAATCATCCGTGATCAAAGGTGGGAGATATTAGCAGCATCGGCAACAGGTGCATGCACCAATGCCAGAACCTCAGCGACAGGACCTCGTGGCTCGGCAACGACAACCGTCTCTCCCTGCTCTACCCACGTCGGGGCCAAGTTCAAGACCTTCCACTGCGACAACGCCCACCGCCCACGCATCCTCACCCCGTACGGCGACCCCAAATAGTCGGTCAGCCCAGAATAGTCCCGTCGTTCCTGGCGTAATTACCCCCCTCCAGAGTCCCGTCTCCTACACACATCTGCCCCATGCCTACGTCCCCGGCGCTCAAATCCCTACTGCTCAGCTACCTCCTACTGCACATGAGCTGCCTTATTCAATGCGCGGACATGTATCTGCCCCTGTACGACTTCCTCCACCTGCTCATCGTTCCTTGACATCCCCCGCTATGCTTCCTCCAGTTGCTACGAATCGCCCCCCCTCTCGCCCCCTCGTGCGACCAAGGTCGGAAGTCATTGATCTCACGAGTGCGGAGGAAGACGGTTCGGTAGCCGAAACATCATCGAAGCGGCCCCGGCTCGAGGGTGAGAAGCCTGTTGAGATGGACCCCTCCAGCTCTGCCCCTCAGTTGACCGTGAATACTCGGTATACTGCTGTTTTGCCACATGCATCAGCATTGCCGCCAATCTCAGTTGGAGACCTTCCCGTAAGTTCAACACAGAAGACCCAGCAAACAGAACCTCAAAGCTCCTCAAATCCTGCAATGCTCTCCCCTGTCGTCGCCGCACCGACTGGTGGCGCCGCGATGGCCGGAGAAACTGCAATAGCTACCGCTTCCGGAGCTGTAGAACAGGCTACAAACCCGCCAGAACCGACTCCGGATGTTACAGCGATTGAGTCGGTATCGGCGGAAGTGCAACCTTCTGCGTCAGCCAGCACGGAGACAACGCCGGAGGAGGCAGAGGAGGAAGATGCGGAGGAGGTTCCGGAGTTGGATGCTGATGGGCGGTACCCTGTAGAGTATTGTCTGGAACAGGCATTTGACGATGATCCTACAGACCCTGCCCTTCTTTGGTGTCTCATGTGCAAGTGCGTTTGGCCTCGAGTTCACACTACACCCCATAATGTCTACTGATATTCACTCTCTGTCGCAGGAGACGATATGACTGGTGTAAGGAACAGAACAAGGCTTGTTCTGTGCCGACGCCTTTTAAACGAGAGGAGACGTCGGTGATGGTCGAGCATTGCGAGAAGGATCATCCAAGGGGGTGGGAGATGCTCAGGACTGGCGGTGGAGCATCATAGCTAAAAGTCGTCTGTGTGTTTGCCGATTTCTCTGCATCTTTGGGCTGCGTTCCTTTCTTGCCATTAGCCGCATTTGTATTATAGCTCGCGCATGTACTGACTGTTCATCTTGCTCATCGCAATTTCTAACACTGTTGACCCGGGCTTGAATGTGCGTATATAGGTTTCTTAGTCTGGTGAGTCTGCCTCCCTCGTCATCATACACAAATAACTCGTACCTACTTTCACAGCGCTGAGGTCTGTTATCTTCACTCTCTTGACATCAAGTTTTGATTCCGACTGAATGAAGGTTTCTGTGTTAACCTCGGTTTGATTCATAATAACGTGGCCGAGCTCTCCAACAGACTGCGGCTGACCACCTTTTCCAGCCTCTGTGTATACTCCTCGTTCGGTTCCAAGCCGTTCCTCGCACCTTCCCTCATCCTCGGTAGACATGACGAACGCAATTGACGCACCGGACGCGGCTACAGCAGGTCTCGTGTTGCTCCAAGGGTTTCTACAGTATTTCTGTTTAGGTACGCGGTTTTTTATCGTTGCGCGTTATCATTCCGGGTGTGCTAACGTGGCGGGGCGTGTAGGCGTCGTGTGCTCTCAGGTAAGCGAGAGTGTAAATTGTATCATTATCGGACTGGGGCTGATAGTCTACAACAGGCCGTGAAGTTCTGGAATCGATCAGCCGAAGATACGATCTACCTACGGTCGTTCGTTGCTGTGTTAATCATAGGAGGATGGTGTGTGCTACTTCCTCGACCATTAATGTCTGTGCATCTCATCACTCTGCAGCCTGCAAACTGGACTAGCATCGTACAAAGTCTGGGTAGTGGGCATAATGGACCGGCATTGGGTACGTTTTTTCTCGTCACAGTTTCTGGCCATACTCAGGACTTTTGATAGTGGACCAGACATCTCTACAACACTGACTTTTTTGTTAACGGGATTGTATGCTCCGTATGTGAGGCCTTCCTCATCCATCGTTGCTGGAAAGTGAGTTTTTTTTCGCGTTTATGAATGGCCAGTGACACTGCTAATGCCTACGATGCTAACAGGTTAGTGGAAGAAATGTATGGGTTCTCGTTGCGTTACCGCCACTTGGCATGGTCGCTCTCATTGCGAATATCTATTTGGTTCGTCAGTTCGGCCACTGAATCAATTCGCCGTTTCTCATTTACATGATTAGATGGTGAAGGTGACTGCGTCAATTGGACACGAGCCACTGTACATGGATGTCAGTGACTTCGTCAATCATTATGAGCAATGTCTGATGATCTCTTCTTTAAGCCCCTGCGGACTAGCGACTGGGCTTTTCCTTGCTGGGTATATGTGTCCCTGATCCTTGACATTGCAATCACTGTGACCAGTGAGTGATCTCTGCCTTCGCGTAGATCACTAACTCGAATTCAAATACTATTCAGTGTCTGCGTTGATCTGGAGGTCCAAGACGGGATACAGCCACGTCGATAAGACGTTACGAAACATCATCAGTATCCTCTGGGAGTCCGCGGCTCTTCCGTGCCTATTCATGGTCGTTGCAGCAGGCCTTTTCTTCGGAGCGAGACATGTAAGTATTTTCTGTGATGATGTTGCAAGCCTGGTCACTGAATTTGTCGTATAGTCCGCAGAAGCCCGACATCTCGACATTTTCTTTATCTTGTCGACATCCAAATTTTATACGCTCGGGCTTTTGCGAACGTTGAATTCTCGCAAGAAATTCCGGGAACATTTTCAAAAGAAAGCTACGGGCAGACAGTCCCTCGGATCATGGCTGTCCCACGACGAGACAGTTGTCGACCCAGATGAAGTGAGTGATCTGTAGAAAGGACTCAGGGTTGTTCGCTGATCCGTTATCCTCCCAAGAATCACACCGTCGGTTCAACTCCCAAGCCGAAGGACGACAGCAGATCCCCGGCAGGAACAGCTGTCTGTCAACGAGCGAGTTCCTTGTCTGCATCTTCACCTGATCTGGATATGCGTGAACGTGGTGTTACTGTTCGAAAAGTAGGCTTTGTACTCGTGAATTGATGTGTTGTCTTCGAGAACAAGGGAATGTGTGGCGACTTCGGCAATGGCCTGCCCTGAACGTGATGATTCGCAGCACGTGTACACGACGCGACGGAGCATGGGCGCTTGAGTGCTGTGACCAAACAAATTCCACTTGCCAGTGTGGGTCCATGACAAGCCAAGTCCCACGGTTGGACTTTTGGCTCTTAACGGGACGCCGAGTCTTTCCATCTTTCTTTCGTTCTTCCACCTGCCTCGACGTCAACCCCCTCGACGGCTGCCCGAAGGCCTACGCCAGTCACGGTCACTACTGCACCAGCCCACGACTACGACACTCTCTCAAGACCTTGCAAGACTTTCAAGACATCGTAATACCTCAACCTCACGCTTTCGACATCGACCCCGACGACCACGAACGCTATGCTCCCACTCATCCCAACCCTCGTCCTTGCTTTCATCTCCTTCGTCTGTTCATGCTTTGTCATTCTCCGTATCGTAATCCCCATTTTGCCACCTCATCCCTTAAGTCGTCGAGTTCCTCCTGTACGTCGTTACTCATTGTCTCGGTCGTCGATGCCTCTACTGACCAAGAACAACACAGTCCGAATTTGGTCTCCCTAACTTCAAGACCCTTTCTCCCGCAGACAAGAGCCACATTTGGCTTGCATCCCTTGATATTCTGGCACTGGCAATTTTCGTATGGCAAGGCATCACTGAATACCTCGGCGGTCCTGCTGGGTTCGCTGTCGCCACAGACCCCGCGTCGGCGATCAGGTTGTGGTTTGCCACCACGCTCCGACAGGCATGTCTTCTCATCATCGCGTCCCTCACTCTTCTTCACGTCCGTCTTGGTCGCCCTGTGGACTTCGGTGGCAAGCATTGGATGCTGTGGGCGCCGACAGTCCTTCTCGTCGCGACCTCAACCGCACTCGCTGGCGTTCTTGCTGGCACCAACGTAACCACCTTCTTCTGGGGCCTCATCGCATATTCCTCTACCCTGGCTGTCGCCAGCAGCGTTGCGTTCGGTTGCTTGATTGGCACATTGGTCATCATCAAGCGCAACCTGACTGCACTCCACGAAATCAGGGAACCATGGCCTCCCGCTAAGCAAGTAGAGGATCAACCAAGACCATCGTTTGCAACTGAGGATATTGATGCGTTGAAGGATGGTAGTTCTTGGATAACATCCAGAGCCAGCTCCCGTCAGGATTCTATCTCGGCATTCTCCTTCTCTACCCACCACTCTCGCGCCCCCTCCAACGCCAGCTCCAGGGTGGCTCATCCTGCACTAGCGTCCCATCCATCCATCCCTGCCAAGTCATCCTTCTGGTTCAACGCGGCCACTCCTCATACCGGTCGCGAATCCCCGGTTCCTCCCGTTCCCCCGCTTCCCGCGCCATACCGCCCCACCGCTGTCGCACACGAGAGTCTTCACAATGACCCCGACCCGTTCAGGCGTGATAACCAACTTGGTATCGATCAGCGATTCCGTATGGGTTCCCAGTCATCATGGTTATCGGAGCATTCTGAGCAAGCCACCCTCTCCGCGTGGTCTTTCCCGGCCACACGACCAGCTACACCTGCTGCATCGACCGCGGACTTGCATGATCGTCTCCTTCCATCTTCTGCGACAGCATTCTCTCGACCTCACACTCCTGCCATGGTAAGCACCGATGTGCTTGGTGGGTATGGGTATGCTCCTGAGGCTGTTCACGCTGAGAAGGGCGTCGCGGCAACTGCAAACATCCCTGCTAGTGATTTGGACGTGTCGGTATATCGCACCGCTGGTTGGCTCGTCACCATTTGGGTCCCTTTCGTAAGTCTCTTCATGCTACTATATCGTAGCCCTATCAATTCCGTGCATCTAGGTCTTGTCCATGCCTTACTATGCGATGACTACCCCCGGAAGCCCAGTATCCTCTGCCGCCGCTATTCTACTTGTTTTGTCCATGACCCTTTCATCGCCATTGCTAGCTTTCAACATTTTGCTGCGTTCGCCTATTCCCATTCCATCAGGTCTCTTCGAAAGCTACAGTGAACCACCTTCAGTCGTTATGCGGGCACCATCTGCCATGAGCACCGTTGCTTCGTTCAGTCACGAGTACAAGCGCAGTGGAAGCGTAACCGTTGTCGAGGGCAGGCGTAGCGGCGACATCTGGATCGCGAACGGGGATGCCGTGGAAGGCAAGAACAAGTTTGGTTGTGCTGTCGGTCTTCTCTCTGCTAAGCCCAAGCTCGCTGTACTTCCTCCGGCTACCAATGACTTCCTCGACGTCCCTCTCACGCCACCTCTGCCAATGCAAACCGATGACAACATGCCCAGTGTTCCTCAGACCCCTCAATCCCAGATAAGCATGGAAATGGGCATGAGACGTGTTGACTCCAAGTCGTCTTCTTACTACTCCAACGTTGACGAGTCGGTAGCTTTCGCCACGCAGATTATGATTGCACAGAGACACTACTCCACGCTTGCAAAGACTCTCGTCTTACCTCCTTCCCCTGAACACAGGGATAAGGCTATCTTGGATGCTGCTGCTACTGGTGTGGAAACTGATCCCGTTCCCACTAAGAGGAACAGTCATCTTCGAGCCCGGTCCATCACGTCTTCCATCAACAGTGGATCGCATTCGCCCATCAGCCCCCCTCCATCGTTGCCCCTTCCTCCTACGCCTCCTAGTGTGAAGGAACGCAAGGCTGCTCGCCTCGGTCACAGAAAGTCCTATTCGTCTGGCTTCTCTTTCGGCGCTATTGACAACACGCAAGAGATTGACGCTCTCTCAGCTGGCCTTCTACCCCTCCTCGTCCCAGGTTTGAAGATCGGCAAGGACATCAGGATTCGCGAGAGCTGGGTGTCTCAGGCATCTGGCAGCAGCAGGAACAGACCCGTTTCCCGGCAAGGAGTGCCATCGGAGATGGGTGGTTTCTCGCCCGAATTCTCTTCTCCCGAATTCCACTCCACACCCCACGAACGGAAGGCGAAGACGACGCGGACTAGGAAAGAGTCGAAACACAAGAGACATCACTTCAGCTTGCCAAGGTATGTATAACTACCGTCCCCCTCAGTTTCATAGCCTCATAAACTCCACAGCCTTAGCCTCGGAAAGGACGGTATCCACTCCCTCAGTACCTGGCGAAACGATCTTAACAAGGAGATCGAGCATCAGCTCACGGTCCCCGAACAAGCTGATAACCGTCGCAATACGGTGCACGGACCTGAACACGCATCGCAACTGAACTCTGTTCGGGAGGAGGATGAACTCCCAGTACCTGCGTCCCCTTATCCGCGATCTCCACGCGAGAGCGACGCAGGGCTTGGTTCTGATATCCCCGAGGGAACAAACACTGCCCGCAACTCTTTGGCTACACTCATCACTGCTCTCGATCAAGAACTTAGGATGCCTCCTCCCTCTGCGTCATCGGAAGTGACGCTATTTGACTTTGATCCACGAGAAGCCCAAGGCGAAAGCACGCCTCACGAAAAGGCTGCCAAGCAGGCGAAGGAATCCCAACCAGTACCACCAGTACCACCTCTTCCTTCTAAGGCATCTCGCCGTTCCAGCATCGTTTACATCAAATCCGACGAGAACGCCGCTCCATCTGCTTCCTCCCGTGCGCCCACCACCTCTCCCAGACGTGTTGCTGAATGGTCATCCCGTATCCGGCCTCTCCTTCCCAAAACCAAATCGTCCAAGCAGTCGTCCAAGAAATCTCAGGCCGATGCCGAGAACGACTCTCCCGGTGGGGGTCTGCGACCGCTGTCTCTCCTCCAGGATCGCGACGTGAACCGTGGCGCTGAGGTTGACACTCGCCCGCTCACGCTTGGAAAGAAGAAGAAGCACCAGAACGTCGTGGATGAGAACGCCGGGCCTGCTCAGCCATCCCCGCGCAAGGGCTTGAAGCCTTTGAAGCTTGCTCGCTCCGAGACGACGAAGCAACGTGCGGTGCTGAGGGAGAATGAAGTCCTTCCCCAAGTCGTGGTCCGCCCACCCTCGCAATACCAATACGACGCCTTCTGATCTCGAGCAACCAATATGTCTCTATATGCTTTGCTGATATCTGACCTCGATTTTAGAACAATGCTGCTTTATAGCTGAATTATAACCTCTGTATTCTTGCTCTGCTTTCCCACCTTTGCATCTCCTCCCCTCGCACCTCGCATTGCATTATTCACTCTGTCCTCTACGCTCTCGCTCTCCACGTCATCCCACTAAGTACCTATGCCCTCCTCTCCTCATCGCTGTTATTCCTACTGTCCTATTGGCTCATCATACTGCTCTCCATTGGAGTTGAACACACTCCTCTATGCTTTCCTCTTCTTTCATTCTTCATCGCAAGCTCGATACTGCTGTCGCATATTACGTACCTTCCTCTTCATGTGTCTTTTGCTTTCTTTTTTGCTTTCATTGAAGTTTACATTGATCGCTGTCGTACTTTGCCACCGTTTGAAACAACTTGATGTTGTCCATGTCTTATTGTGCTCTCTCCTTCAATTTCGTGTGCATATATACCTCCACTTGTGTTTCTTGATCGTCGATACGCTGAAGTTTGGGTCAAAGTTGGAAACATTTTCTTGTCTCAAGTCAACGGTGCGTGATTATTGTGACTTTCGGATGTTCAGCATTTCTCAAGACTCAGAGTCGCGTCTTGAGTTGAGAATTTCGTTGGCGGGATCGAAGGATGCTAAAGGAAGTGTTCAGACGGTGCTATTCTCCCAAGTTCAAGCAAGTATCAAGGTGGACATTCACACTCAATCGCAGCCTCCAATGAGAGAGCGCGGGAATTTACGTCGACCACGCCTCTCGGTCCATCATCGAGCTCAATGTGGTGCGCATCATCCAGATGAATTCACTCCTCGCTCCGGCTCGTAGCTGGTCCTAAGCTGGATCAGCGGAGGCAAGAGCGGCGGCCGATGGTGGTTACCCTGCAGCGTACAGAGTCTAAAGGAAAGTCAAGTCAGTTGACCTTGTGAAGAGAGCGGCGTAAGCAGCATTGTTACTCTTATTATATTGGAGTTATACTTATCCTGACCGGTGGTACTTGCCTGGCGGTCTCAGTGGAGGCACGACTGTCTTCCTGGCGAGGCAAGCAAAGGAGACTATTGATGGTGTGATATGTACGGCCGCTTAGCAAAGATGTGCCAAGAATATGACCTTGAGGAGCACCATCATGATCACAGTGCCAATACTAACTGGTACTCTCTACATACTTATCAGGAGGCTCATAGTGATACCATGTGGTGCCGCCATGTTCGATGATCTCAAAGGTACTAGCTCGCCTGACGATTGTTTTTGCGCAGATATATAAGCATGATGCCCAAGCCAAACAATACTGGCCCGAGGTCCTCATCCCCGTTCTACTCGACAAGATGGTATCCTGGAACGGTCTGACGACTCTTGCGCCTTTGGCACTCGCCGCCTCATGTGTAGCGGCATCCTTCTTGCCTCCGCGTCCCTCGATGGAGGTTATCACTGCCGACGACGTGTTCTCGGTGAACGACTTCGCCGGGGCTACCTTGCCCCCTCTCAACACAACATACTACTTCGATCAACTCATTGATCATAATAACCCTCGCTTGGGCACTTGGAAGCAGCGGTACTGGCACACTTGGGAGTTTTACAAACCAGGCAGGCATACACCAGCCCATTGTACGCCATATAGCCGACTGATTCGCTGGCAGGCGGTCCGATTATCATCACCACACCAGGAGAGGCGGATAATGCGCCGGGTTCGTTTGACAGGCTATTCTTTCGTATCTTTACTTTTTACTAATCATCCTGTGCAGATTTCACCGGCTACCTCACTAACAAGAGCATCAACGGCCAAATCGCACAGCAAGAAGGCGGTGCAACCATCGTTCTCGAACACCGTTATTACGGGGAGGCGCAGCCGCTCGGGGACCTTTCAGTGAAGAACTTGCGGTTCAACACCATTGAGCAGGCGATCGGTGACCTGGAGTACTTCGCCAAGAATGTCAAGCTCGCGATGCCCGGTGGTAGCAAGGTACAACCCGGTAAAGCGCCATGGGTCCTCGTCGGTGGCAGTTATGCCGGTGCTCTCACAGCATGGACCATGGTTGCGTGAGTACAACGTAACCTTTTATATGTGGCTCTCAAACTCTTGACTATTCCCGTTGCTAGAAAACCAGGTCTCTTCGCTGCTGGCTACGCGTCCTCCGCAGTTGTAGAGGCCATCACGTAAGTCGTCCGTCGTATTCAGAAAAAAAGCCTTTTCAACAAACACCAATGCCGTCGATATAGTGACTTCTGGCGTTACTTTGAACCCATTCGCGAACACATGCCCAAGAACTGCTCAGCTGACGTACAGGCCGTCATCAACCATTTTGACACAGTTGTTGCGTCTGGCAATCAAAAAGCGATCGCCGCTTTGAAGGCAAACTTTGGCATGGAGGGAGCCAAGTATATTGACGACGTTGCCAGCTGGTGTATGTTGCCCCTTCAATAGCTCGTCAACTCAAACTGACGCCATGGCCTTCTGTGTTAACAGTGAAAAGTCCCATCTATGCGTGGCAGGATCTTGGGCCGAGAACTGGTGCTCACTCGGACTTTTATAACTTCTGTGATACTCTTGAGGTCAAGAATGGTGTGAGCGCATCAGCAAAGGGATGGGGTCTCGACCATGCGTTGAAAGCCTGGGGGGACTGGATGAAAGGGACTCTGAAAGATGGTAAGCCAAACGCTTACCATAATTCCTATCGATGAAGCGAGCCTTTTACTTATTTCATTGTTTGAAGCGTGCGGAGGTGATACGATAGAGTAAGTGAATTCTGTAAAAGCTTTGGTGATTCTAACCTCATTAATCACAATTATCTTGCGGATAGTGATTGTGTCTCAACGCATAACGGCAACTTGCCGTGGTTAACCGATACCACAGCTCCCAACGCTGGCCGCTCGTGGAATTACATGGTGTAAGCTGATGCTATCCAGGTCAAAGACTGGTTGAATGATGTCTCATTGCTCTTTCTATACGTCAGATGTAACGAGGTCGGATATTTGCAGAACAGCGCACCTGCACATTATCCAAGCCTTGTCAGTCGGATATTACACTCGGAATACGACGAGGTGGGCATGCGTCCACATATAACCCTATCCCCTAATGAGACTCACCTACTGCATGTCTTAAGCGGGTATGCAGACTGATGTTCCCTGGAAAGTTCCCGCTCTGGGGGCCAGACATTGAAGCGAAAGTTGCCAAAACAAACGCGATCTACCATGGGTGGAACGTGCATGTTGACCATCTCTTCTTCGCCAACGGCGACCGTACGTCATTTAGACCTACATACAAGGCTTAATAACCCCATTGGGTCTCTTTTCAGGTGATCCATGGCGCGATGCCACCGTCTCCGCGAAAGGGCTCAACATTCGCAGCACCCCTCAGCAACGAATCATGCTCAGCCAGGGTTTCCATTGCACGGACATGAGTACCGCGAACGCTGCAGCTGACACGACTGGGACGATTAGGGCCGTTCAGATCCAAGCTCTTGCGGACATGAATAGGTGGCTGAAGGAATACAGGAGGCAGCATGGTATTCATATCCAGGGTGTCTCAGATGTGGAGGCGGAGGGCGAGGAGGTTGCCTAGAGGTAGGCGAAGTGGATTTAAAAGGATGGCAGGTGGATCATTGTAGGCTGCGTGGTTTGCAGAACTTACATACCTATTGGGATTGTGCTTTTGAACTTGAATGAGCTGATCAAGTTCTTCAAGGTGGTGTCACATTATGTGACACATCGCGTCGCCCGCCTCACAAGACGTGACACAAAAAGGGACGCGCCAAGGCACATGTCCTTGAGGTGCGCGGTCACATTATACCGCAAGCACCATCTGGTCCTGGAAAGTCCGTTGAGCGTATCATTCGCTGACTCTGTTCATCACCCATGACATTGGGCGATGCCCTAAAGCAGCTCCCACACAGACGGCAAACAGCCCTCTGGGTATCGTCTGGTGCGTCCACATGGGGGTGCTTATCATGGTCAATAAGCTCTATCATCATTCATCACAGAGTCTCCAGGTCAAGGCCCGGAATTGGACTATGGCGGACATCGAATAGGGCACAGTTTGACGGAAAAACCTCTATGTTCTGGTATCGTCAAAGTTTCTCTATCCCGGGTTCTCCGATCCCTAGTGAGAAACCCTTGTGCGAGAGATCGCCTTTCCACGCGGATAGGTACATTCGCTCTCCAAACGCGTCCTTTTTGACTACCTATAAATAATTCCAACTCATGAGCGCGGCGGTGAACCCGACCGAGGTCCCATTCTCCACACAACCTCGCTCGACATGGCGTTCAGCTGGAAAGTCCTCGTGCCTTTGGCATTTTTTGCGTCGACCGCGACGGCGGTTCTCCTGCCGCCGCGTCCGTCCATGGAGGTGATCACCGCCGACGACTTGTTCTCGGTGACTGACTTCAGCGGCGTCAGCCTCCCTTCAATCAACAAGACTTATTACTTCGACCAACTCATCGACCATAATAATCCGCGCTTGGGCACGTGGAAGCAGCGGTATTGGCACACTTGGGAGTGGTACAAGCCTGGTGGGAAACTTGCTGTTGTCAGTAGTTTTGAGCCTTACCAATTTCGTTGCCCATTGGCAGGTGGTCCGATCATCCTTACAACTCCCGGAGAGGTCGATAACACAGCTTGTCCGTCCCTCACCCACGATGCACTTTCATGTGCTTCAGTCACTGATCACCAACACTTCTTTTGCAGTGTACACCGGATACCTCACCAACAAGACCATCAACGGTCAAATCGCTCAGCAAGAAGGTGGTGCGACCATCGTTCTTGAGCACCGGTATTACGGGGAGGCGCAGCCGCTCGGGGACCTTGCGACAAAGAACTTGCGGTTCAACACTATTGAACAGGCGATTGCTGACTTGGAATACTTCGCGAAGAACGTCAAACTCGCGATGCCTGGCGGTAGCAAGGTACAGCCAGGGAAAGCGCCATGGGTTCTCATTGGTGGCAGTTATGCCGGTGCACTCACAGCGTGGACCATGGTTGCGTGAGTATCTAGTAGTATATCGTACAGCACGCCTGACTCTTAGACATTCTTGTTTTCTACTAGCAAACCCGGACTCTTCGCCGCCGGCTACGCCTCCTCCGCAGTGGTACAGGCTATCGGGTACGTCGTCATGACTCTGGGGGTGAAAACTCTCACTGGTAACTCCACCTAACGAGACGGCGCCCAGTGATTTCTGGCGTTACTTCGAACCCATCCGCGAACACATGCCCAAGAACTGCTCCGCCGATATTCAAGCCGTCGTCACCCATTTCGACAAAGTCGTCGCGTCTGGAAACAAGAAAGCCATCAACGCGCTGTACGCAACCTTCGGGTTGGAAGGAGCCCAATACGCAGACGACGTCGCCTCTATACGTGCGTCCGTTCACCGTCCCATTTTTCTTTTTTGATTTTATCCTTTCTCTCGTCCCTGATCGTTCTGCCAAAGTGAGAGGTCCCATTTTCGAGTGGCAGGATCTCGGACCGAGGACGGGTCCCAACGCGGGGTTCTACCAGTTCTGCGACGCGCTGGAGGTCAAGAACGGCGTGAGCGCGCCGGCGAAGGGGTGGGGCCTCGACCATGCGTTGAAAGCTTGGGGGGACTACACGAAAGTGATTGTGAAGAGCCGTGAGTGGCGCATGTTTTCTGCTCACGAAAATGGTTGTTTCTGATAAATGGGGGTTGGTAGAATGTGGAGACTGGCCGATAAAGTATGTTTTACGACAAGCCATTTCGGTGAGATTGATCTTCTGACACAATCGTGGCGTCCAACAGCGATTGCATCACGTCCCACGGCGTCGTTTGGGACGACCCTACCCCTCCCAACGCTGGACGGAGCTGGTTGTACATGGTGTATGTTTCCTTCAGCTTGCAGCACTAAACACCGGACACCTTATCCACACTTTTGTTCTTCTCAGATGTAACGAGGTCGGATACCTGCAGGACAGCGCGCCTCCGGGCTACCCGACTCTCATCAGTCGACAGATGCAGCCCGAATACGAGGAGGTGAGCACCGGGTTTACCGTCTAGGCGGATGTCATTCCCTTCTTCTGCTGCTAAGACTGACTGTTGAAAAAAAACTGCACTTGTGTTTAGCGACTATGCAGGTCGCTCTTTCCCGGTAAGTTCCCTCTCTGGGGACCGGACATCGAAGCGGGCGTGGCGAGGACGAACGCGATATACCACGGGTGGGACTTGCACGTTGACCATCTCTTCTTCGCCAACGGTGACCGTACGTCTCTCTCTCTCCCTCTCTCTCATTGATTCGTGCCTCGGTCCTGAACCCGTGACTTGCAGGCGACCCATGGCGCGACGCCACCGTCTCTGCAAAAGGCCTGAACGTCCGCAGCACACCTCAACAGCGGATCATGCTCAGCCAGGGGTTTCATTGCACGGACATGAACACTGCGAACGCTGCAGCTGACACGACTGGGACGATCAAAGCTGTTCAAGTCCAGGCTCTTGCGGACATGAAGAGGTGGTTGAAGGAGTACAGGAGACAACATGGGATTTACGTGCAGGGTGTCTTGGATGTGGAGGGCGAAGAGGTTGTTGAGTAGAGGCGAGTTGCGGAGTGGATTTTTCAAGGTGGACGGACAGGGCGGTATGCATGTGTGGCAACGAATATGTGCTGAATAGTTGAAGCACCCATAGAAGATCAATGGAGGATGTCGATCTTACCGTGACTGCCCAGAATTAGAATTAGGGACTCACGCCCTACCTCGACCTTTATAAAAGTAACTCGCGACTCGTCTCTCAGTCACTCATAAGTACTCGGAGACTGATACGCGTCCGTTGCGCTAGTCTCAACGATCGATTTCAAACCGAGGTTCAATTCCCCAAACTGCTTCGCAGAGTCGTCGAGACCGCGATTTGTAGACCCTGCCACTACGGTGATTGGATCTCCATTGAGATACTCTACGACGATGAGGTATTCCTGGAGTTGATTCGTGTGATGTGTGTGGAGAATACGCCAGAGTGACGCGATGGACGGGAGCGACGGGCGAGTCATGATCACTGGCACCGCCCGGAGTCGGCTCAGGACCATTCTAGCACCCTCCGAGTCCGCGTGACGTCACTTTTCCTCTTCCGCATATAATCCAGTCTCAAGACGCCTCTCCTGTCCTCTCCCATCCATCCATCCATCCTCATCGCACCGCCATCCAACACTCATCTGCAATGGCTCCCAACAAGAAGGCTCTCACCAAGGTCGTCTACAAGCCTGATTCACAGTCTACGGACGAGTTCACCGCCATCGTCAACCTCGATGAGGTGAGCCACTTCTCGCTTTTGGCTTCCTCGTGTGTGCTGATTCTCCCGACCCAGTACAAGAAGTGGAAGGAAGGAGGTGAGCTGCTTTTCTCTGCGATCGTGTCCTGCAATGATGACTGACGATGGGATGCTTCGATGCAGACACGTAAATACGACTTCGTTTTCTACTCATGATCCACCACCATCTAACCGATGCCACAGCACGATCCCTCTGACAGAAGTCGTCGACTGTACGTCTGCCTCCTTCCTCCCTCCCTAACACCGCCCTCCTACTCACGCCACTCCATATCCAGCATTCTCCGTGTTCTTCTCGAACCAAGGAACACAGGGCATCCTCGGGAAAGCGTCAAACCAGCAACTGGAGAACGTGTTCGGGACGCACAAGGACATCGATGTTATAGAACAGTTGCTGAAGAAGGGAACGGCGCAGGCAGGAGAGGGGCTCGACCAGCGCAGCGGGCAGGCGTCGCTGAACATCAACAGGGGCAGTTTCAATGTGGACACGCGGGGAAAGAACGCGGCGGGCGGTTTGTAGGAGTGGTTTATCGAATCAAGAAGAAATGTAACATTATTATTGCTGTATTGCCAAACACATCACTTTGTGCATCCAGAACCGTCATGACATCACTCAGCAGAGTCCTCTTATCATCCAGCCGTGCTTTCTCGCGATGTCCACCATCCTCTGCTCCCATGCCCGTCGTCGTCCTCGGCAGCGGCATCATCGGTCTGTCCACCGCCTACTTTCTGTCTCTCCCTCCCCCGTCGTTGTCCAAACAACAACAAAAGGAATGGAGACCACCACAAATCCACATCGTCGATCCTAACCCGGACCTCTTCCGCATCACAGCGTCCGGCCTCGCAGGCGGGTTCCTGGCCAAAGACTGGTTCGCGCCGCCCGTGGCGCCCCTCGGCGCGTTCTCGTTCGACCTGCACCGACGACTTGCGCGCGAATGCGGCGGGGCGGCGAAGTGGGGGTGGTGTGAGACGGAGGGGTGGAGTTTGGACAGAGGTGGCGTGAGTGACAACGATGAAGGGTTTGGTGGGGAAGCGGGGGTGGATTTGGATTGGCTGATGAGCGGGTCGAGTCGGGCGACGTTGTTGGAGATGCAGGAGGGGACGGAGGAAGAGGCGGGGACGTGTCCGAAGTGGGTTCGTGCTCAACCGAACGCGTTCAAGCCCATCACGGACAGAATGTCTACGGCTCAAGTGTATGCTTTCCCCCCTCTCTAGTTACAAGTACAAGACTGATCAGATTTGCACTGCAGGGACCCGATGCGACTGTGCGAGTTCCTGCTGTCTGAATGTCTCGCGAGAGGCGTGACCCTCCATTCGCCCGCCCGCGCCACTGCCATCATCGACGGGGACACCGTGCGCGTCGTATCCGGCGATGGGAGCGAGACGGTGGACATTCGGTGCGAGTCGCTGATCGTGGCAGCGGGCGCATGGACCCCCGCCGTCTTCAGGACTCTCTTCCCGCACGCGCCGCGAGTGCCCCGGGTGAATCCGCTCGCGGGATACTCCGTCCTCGTCCGCTCCCCGGTCTGGAAGCCCATCACTCCGAAAGAAGAAGCACGCGTGTGTCACGCGGTCTTCACCTCGGACTCGTCGGGCTTCTCCCCCGAAGTCTTCGCCCGTGCCGGCGGCGAGATCTGGTTGGGAGGCTTGAACGCGAAACACCTCCCTCTCCCGCCCCTCCCCTCTCCTCTCGTCCTCCCGTCCGACCACCTGCACGAACACGTGAAGGCGATCGACACCTTGAAGAGTATTGCGACAAAGTTGTGCAGAACCTCGCGCAGTCCGTCGTCAACGCCACCGCCGCTCCCGGGATCCCCGACTTCCCAAATCGAGATCACGCGGACCTCGCTGTGCTTCCGTCCCGTCTCGCCCACCGGCCGTCCCATCATCGGCCAGGTCTCTCCGTCCGACATCTTCCCCGGCGGCCCCTCGAACATGAACGTGTTCTTGGGAACGGCGCATGGTCCGTGGGGGATCAGTCTCAGTCTCGGGACCGGGTGGGTGTTGGGCGAGATGGTGAGAGGGGAGGAGACGAGTGTGGACGTGAGTGCGTTGGGGGTTTGGTAAGGTGTGCTACGGCCTTTTTTCTTCTGGGTTTCTTGCTGGTTTCGTCTTTGCATCTTGGGACGTTTACATTTACTTCTCTTATGTATGGTGGGCAAGTATTTCTGGCGATTGGTAGCTACAATTTACAGGTTCATGCATACACGATTGATACCCACTGGCGAGCATAGTTCACTGTCGTCCGCACAGCATCGAAGAGAAATGTATGATGATACAGGGCTGACCTGAGTGAGGCTCCCCGCGGCGATGAGTGTAACAATGCTGGGTCCTGCTGACCCTCGAGGACGGTTGCACGGTTTCAACATTTCGTTTGACCAGGAAGTCCGGATGCTCGCCTGTGACAAGTATATCTTGTACAAGAAAACCGTATATTCGAAAGCCTGACAGGAAAGGTGGTGGCGATGAACTTGCGTTTCACAAAAAACAAACGCAGCGAATCGCGTACTGTAATAGTTGGTCAGTACAAATCCAACAGTCTCCTATCCGCAAAATCTACCACCAGAAACTCTGGCCTCACAACCTGTCCGTCCCCGCCAACCACCCGCCTCCTCGAAAAACATATCCTCCCAGTGTACTCATCCAGCGCGATGTTCGGTTTGTCCAGATACGTGTCCACGAAGCGTCCTGCATCGGCAACACCGCCCACTGCTTCACTCGGACTGCCTTCGGGTGAGACGAGCATGAGTCGTTGGTGTGAATTGTCTTCGTCGAGTCCTTCGACTAGCACGCCGCGGGTCCCACGCACGTCGCCCATGTGACCCCAGTGTCGATGTCGTTGCCCAAAAAGGGCGGCGTACGGCACCCGGATTGACAACTCTGTTTTGGTTTTGGAGAGTTCCAGCATTCGAGGGTTGAACGTGAGTCTGAAGAGTGCGTTCGGAGTGAGGATATGCCAATAGAACGTGGTCTCTGTTTCTGTCCGTCATTTGGGGGGGTTTTTTTTGAGTAAAAGGAACGAAATCGCAAAGATGAGAGAATGGTAGACCCCCGCGCACCTGTCGAGTCTGAACGATGCCATGACCCAATGTGGAGTGCCTCACAGGCTGACTCGAGTTTGTCTTTTGCGACGGGGACGGCTTCGACGCGTGAAAATTGCTGGTCTCGCTGGTCTTGGAGGCGTGGGACAGAGTAGACGTGGACGGTGAGCGCGCCGTCGACGCAGCCAACATAGGTATCGCCATCTGTCTGAAAAATCCGCGTCTCTGTGTAGTGACGGCTCACAGGAGATTTATGGTCCAGCTCCTGCGAACAACGGGTTTGGTTATTCCAAGAGAGTTCGTAGCTGAGGGGGGCATGCCTGGGTCTACTCACCTTCGGACCATCTCCACACAAAACGACGCCTTTGCCACTTTCGCAGTCGTGCACGTGGATTTGACGGATGCCGTGCGCATACGCAGACATCAACGGTGCCGCACTCGCGTCCACAATGCGTGGGTTCAACGAGTATTTTGTCGGGAAGAACGTCCGCAACGTGCACGTCGCGAATTGCTTTGGCTGCCCGGTGTTCGTAGAGCTGGTTTGTGGAAACGCGCGTGAAATTATCGCGTTGGGGATTTCGGGGTCGTCCCTCCCTACTATCTCGATTATCCACTCCTGGTGGGCACAGACAAGATGTGGGTACCTGCAGTAAAAGTGCAGAGTGAATATTGATGAGATGAGCAGCACGACAAGTAGTGGACTTACTGATTTATCGCACCCGCAGCTTGCAAGCAAACACTTGCCTTCACATCGTTATGCCAGACGATGTTAGCAGTCATCTCATGGAAGATGAACCCCGCTTGCACGTCTCTCCTTCCACCAACACCTGCGTTGTTCCTTCCCGCCGTCTCCAAATAACCATTCCTCAATGTTCTGCCGGTGACTGCCAGGTGCCCAACGCTGGTGTTCAGATCCACGACGTGCATGCTGAAATCTGCTGTGAACACGATCAAGAACCGTCCACCTGGGGAGAGGGAGGTGGTTTTGACGGGTTCGGGCGTGTCGCTGAGGAAACCGGAGTAATACTCGAATTTTGGGACGACGCTGGAGAGACGTGCCGGTGTCGGGGAGGGTGAGTAGGATGGGGATGTCCACGTGTTGTGGAGTTTTAAAGCTGAGACACAGAGAGTCTCTAGATGGGATAGAGGGAGTGTCGAGAGCGTGTATGGAGTCGGGATGGGCGGCAGGAGGATGTTCTGGTCGCACTCCAGACGGGCATAGATAGCCAGCCAAAGTGTCCGAAGACGGGTTATCCTGTATAGCTCCTTACATGTCTATCCTACAAGGTGAGTGCTGGTAGAGTGTATGGGGAATCATAAACTTGCCTGTCTGAGGTTGATGATGTCCTGAACGCGTGCAACGTCCAAGATCCCCAACAAACAATCCTCTGGGATGCTCGCAAGCATCGTTGTCTGCGAGAAAGACCGACGGGTGTGAACTTCTTGGTTGCCATTGTCGCCGTGAGTCTAAAGTGTGACAGTCTGTGATAACTGAGCTTTTTAGCTTAGGCTTGAAAATGATGTGAGCGGCGTTACGTAACTCTCCAATTTCAGCCTTGGACGCGAACATGATCAAGAAACGCAGTCGACCACCACCGACCACACGACAGAGGTCCATCGAACGCGATGACGACCCTCCAAGCGAAGAGGAGATGCAGGAAGGCGATGAGAAGCTAGAGTACGTCCTGCCATTCCAGACTATGTGACAAATGTTGACCGACTTGCTGCAATGCAGCTTGGCTGACCTTATTGAGTTGCGGAAACTCCGTCGTGCGCGACAAGGCATCGACGCTGCCAAACTTACAAAAGGAGAGGTCAAGAAGAAAAAGAAACGGCCAAGGGAAGACGAGGTTGACCAGGGTGGGCTGAGGAAGGGCGCGGAGCCTGACGATGAGTGAGTATTCATGTTATTTCTTTGAGGCTGCGCTGATAGAGACATACCCTTTCAGTGAGCAGGACGATACGGAAGCAAGGACACGAAGAGTTGTCCGCACGAATAACTTCACGCAACAGACGAATGTGTTGGATGTTGACAAGCACATGTACGCCTTCTCTCTGTTCTTAACTGGTCGGTGTACTGACATCCTGCTCTCAGGATGGCCTACATCGAAGAAAACATGAAACTTCGACGTGGCGGCGCACAAGAGCAGCCAAAGGACGAAGGTCCTCTGGATCCCTACACCGAGCTATTCCGCAATGCAGGGAAGGCTAAGGCGAAGGACGAGAAGAAGGAGAAAGAAGAAGGAAACGTCACCAACAGTCTGGCTATGTTGACGGCGATTCCTGAGGTGGACCTGGGCATGGAGTGCGTCTCGATTATTTTGCTTACTTGTGCTTCCACAGAGTGGCTGACACGCTTTTGTCCAGTACTCGATTAAAGAACATTGAGGAGACGGAGAAAGCCAAACGCGCCGTCGCAGAAGAGCGTAAACAGCCGAAGAAGAGCAACGATGAGGAGCATTTGGCTAGTACTCGATGTGAGCACTCTCATTTCCGTCCTTCATTTCCGTCACTCATCTCGTATTCCATGGTCTGTTAGTCTACCAACCCAATCTCAGAGCAAAATCTGACGCGGATATCTTGCGGGATGCAAAATTGGAAGCCATGGGTCTCCAGCCAGAAGAACATGAGCATAGACGACCTGATAGGGTTCAGATGGCTACAGACGAGATGGTATGTGGATCCGTGTTGCATGGTGTAGTGGATGATGCTGAGTTTGATGTCAGGTTATGGAACGCTTCAAGAAGCGCATGCGGAAATAATCTCTTTGCCTGCTTCGGTTCTGTTTCTTTTGCTTACTATGTATACTTATCGTTTGTAATAACATCAGGGAGCTGCTTTTCTGCATTGGTCAAGTTTGGATCATATTGCACTTTATTCTGCCAAGTCCACTACACCACACATGCAACACTCAGGGTAACAATGAGACAGGGAAAGATGTCACAATATCCTTCAAAACGCCAAAGTTGGGCGTTCCAAGACCTGTAACAGCATCCCACCCTTGCGTAGCCTGCGCACCAAAGTTCAGTCCCTGACCAACCCAATATTAAAACAGCGCAAAACTCACATTGAAGCCCTCAGTGCCGCAACCAGGGTTGTTCCCAACGGTGATGTCATTGAAGGCCTTGGGGGACAGCGCGTCGATGGTGTACAGGAGCGGATTCAAGAACCCGAGAGGTGCTTGACGTTTCGAAAGTCGAGCTTCGTTCAGGAGGGACACGAAGGCGGCGAATGTGGGCGCTGCTGCGGAGGTTCCTCCGATGAGGCCTGTGCGACCGGAGAGGAAGATCTTGAAGAGGTCGGCTTGGGCAGCCACGTCAGGGATTGCCTGAGTAAACGTGTGATTAGTGAAATGAAGGTGGTGGGGGCGTTGGGTGTGGAACTCACTCGACCGTTGCTGTTGAACGCACGCAATGAGTAATGCTGGTGGCGAGCATAAATGTGCTGGAGGGACTCACGGGTTGAACAGACCAGCGAATTTCCCTTTGGGAAGCTTGGCCAAGAACTTGGAGACGGCCAGTTCTTGGAAAGTAGGACGGTTGAACTGCTCATGATGGTCAGCGGTGCAAAGGGTATTCCAGAATGATGGAGCACGTACGACATTGCTGAAGCCTCCACCAGAGAAGAAGACAGCTGTTTCGGGAATGTGAATGGTACCTCCGACAGCGGTTACGCTGGTAGTAATGCACGTCAGAATGACCTGTGAGTGGTGCCTGATGAAGCAGTGACTTACAAGGGACATGAAGGAGGGAACAGGGGAATGAAACGCGTGACGTTCCTTCCATCGTTGCTAAAGCATGTCTGTGTGGCCGGGTTGGGGTCACCGTCACCGACACCACCGTCGCCAGAGCTGAACGTCAGGGATACACCTCGAGCACCGAGCTGAGCGAACCCATTACAAGCACGTTTAGCGAAGCTAACAGGAACTAGTGGACACGATTTGAGACGGGATATATCTCAGCGTTTGCTCATTACTCACCGGTCTGCTCGCTGTCGGCGTAACTTGTACTGATTTCGGAGGGGTCAGCTATTTAGTGTCCTTCGCATCCCATGCGGGCAGTTCGCACCTGATTGTTTGGGGAGGGCTGGGATGGCTCAAGACGAAATCTAACCACTGCATTTGCAGTTGACCCGTGAGTATAATACCTCATACGAGTGAGTGCATGCTATGACTTACATCGGTGTATGGCTCATTGGTATCAGTCGGTGTACCAGCGTCAGGGATGAAAGGGGGTCGTCCTGCGGTGGAGTAGAAGGTCCCGGGGATTGGGTGGGTCAATCCAAAGGCGAATTGGGTATCTAATAACTTCCGTGTGAGAGGATTTGTCTGGTTGGATCAGGAAGACATGGTCGCACCAAGGTTAGCCTCGGCACCAGCTTCAGAGAGGGTTTGATTATTGAGACCGCCTATAGCAAGCAGATCATTCAGCTTTCAACTTCCGATCAGAAGCCAGGGCCATTCAGTGCCTACCTTTGACCGAGACAAATTTGAAGGAGGAGTTTAACGCGTCTGGGCGCTGCTCGGCGTAGAACAGCTGTAAGTCCGCGATATTCGCAAATTGCTCCAGGTAGCCAGTGATACCGATCGCATTTCCGACTTTGCCAGTGGGCTTGAATCCAACAGCGTTGTACAGCTGAAGGAGGCACGTAACGGTGATGGTACTGTTGCAGCTAGCATCCACCTTGCCCCCGGATGCGGAGGGAACGCTGATTGGTGGGGCGTCCGCGTTCACTTTCGCGACGTTGGCTGAGTCCTCTGCAGTGAACCTAAATGTGGTGTCCATCCCGCGGAGAGTGGAGAACAAGGTGGTTGGCTGGACTAATTCGACGTGTTCGTGGACATTCTCCGGGATGCTATATTGCGTCGTGCGAATGATCGTGTTTCCATCTTTCTCGTTGACCCAAACGTAATATTTCTATGCAGTTGTTTGAAATGTTAGATACCACCAGGTAAGAGAGCAGACAGACTTACGGTATCCATCATTTGTTCAGCAAGGCGGATAGGAACAGTCACCCTAACCCAGTCTTTTGCAGGTGACCGCACGATGTCGTCCTCATAGATGCCATGGGATGCAAGCCATTCGTTGACCATATGAACGCTCTCGGAGTGAGGAGCAACGAGGGCCTCTACTTCCTCTTTAGAGAGATGCTGTCCGTAGCGTTCGTGGAACGGGTCACTGCGAGGAACATACATAAGCACTATTGCAAGACTATGTATTGTGCACGAATAACATACCTGACTTCATAGAGGTGACGCTCCAACTCAGAGAAGTTGGGCTGGGGGAGAGCAATGCGAAGCTCAATGGGAACATCCGGATGAGCAGGTTTACCCTTAACCCAACCAATGGGATGTGCTATCTCTTCTTTGATTTTATGAGCACCACAAGGCTTTGTCTCGGATGGGGCAGCAGTGACGAGACTCGCCACGGCAAGGGTGAACCACACGAACGACCTCATACTGGACCAACGTGCGAGAGGCGAAGAGTGGTGTGCAGACGCGACCGTGGGGTGTCGCGGGTTATATAGGCTACCAGCCGTGATGGGGGAGCCGTGCGCACTTCGATGTAATCCGGTACAAACCAAGGCAGCATCTAGGGAGATCCGTGGATGCTCGAAGGGATGTTAACAAAGTCCGCATGGTATGATGCTTCTTTTTTCTCAGAGATGTATTTCCTGCATGTTACGCGAACGGGACGTGGGTGATCAAGGGGGAATGAGTGGAGAGCACGTCATTTGCAGCGGTCAGTCGCGGTGAGCTCACACGGCGTCGCCGACATCATCCACAAGGATGTAGCCTGGCCGTCCCGTATCTTTGAACTCGTCCATCCGCTAACAAACGATGAGCGGAGGGTATGGCTGCGGCTTCGGTGATAGAACTGCGAACGGTCCGTTCCATGGGATACTTACAGGAAGGCGCCATTCTTGATATTTTCATCACCATGAAGATGACGAAAACAGTCCAATTCATGAAGCATAGCACAGTATGGGACTGGAAAAATGTTGTCAATGCAATGGTGCAATATCTGCATCTTGGCATCTGTCAAGTTCACATTTGAGCATGCGGACGAACTGGTACTGTACTTACGAATATTGGGTTGTGTTGGTGACTGGTCGACTAGTATACCTTCCCAATGACTCGGATCAGCAAAATCGCAGAAGACTTACATAGGTGGGCAGCAGTGTCGAAATCCTGATGGTGGTTGTACGCTAGTGGTTGAAATAAAGGTGTCGGTATTGCCGAAATAGGACGCGTCGGGGTATTTGGCCCTGTTTGCCCCTGATCTTGTCGGCCCCGATATGGCACCTGCAACTTTCCAAAATCTAAAAATCTACGCTGCACATCATGTCCGTCACAGACGCCATTTCTATCTTTGCAGAAGGAACATACGAGGAGCAGGTATGTTTTCAAAGAATTACCCATGTGATGGATACCACTAACAACCGATATAACAGATTTTAGAGTTGGTCAACTACATTGCTCGTCCTCTCTCAGATGAGCAACGACCAGCCTTTATCCAAACCTTTCAGGACGCCCTGGTGACCGCGGAGGGTCAAAAATTAATTTCTGAGGACGATGAGCGTCGGAGACAGGTGCTGAGCAAAGTGCTGGACGAAGTGAAGGATCTAGGGAGCGGATCTGAACGCGGTGCGCCTCGTTCATTGTGGTTCTACGACGTGTTTTCTAACTCGCATGACCTTTAGAAATCGAGGGATTCTTCAACCTCGTATTTTCACATCTATTGGCTCTGTTCCCCTTCGACTCCTCACAAACGAAACACTACATCACTGGCCTCCTGCAAACGATCTCCGCCTCCAGCGAGCCATCTATCACAAAATATCGCATGTACGCGTCGGATCCTACTGTTCTTCCCTTCAGTGCTCAACTCAACATATATAGCATCTCAAATCTCTTCAACACGATACCAAAGACATCTGGACTCCGATTCCCGGTGCAGCAGACCCTCTTAGAAATTGCGAGCACCCACGATGAACTGAACTACCTTGCTCTCTCTACCGGCGGTGTGGAAAAATGGTTGTCGGAGTGGGAGATCTCGCCGGAAGAGAAGTCCTCGTTCTTGAAAACTCTAGTCGAGGCGTATAGCAAAGCAGGGGACGCGTACGTCCAAAAACACACTCTCAATCACCATGATAACCTGATCACCTGACATTGTTTTCGCAGGGAAACCTCTTACCAGTACACACTCGCATACGTCCGGTCTCTCCCCCTTTCGTCGGCAGAATCGGCTGCTGTATCCGCCATCTCCACCGCCCTCCGGTCACCCACTGTCTTCGACTTCGACCCTCTGTTCCGACTGGACGCGGTTGTCGCAGCTAAAAGCCACGAGATCTTCTCGCTTCTCCAGATATTCTTGAATGATGGACTGTCAGAATACAAGGCATGGGAGGCCACTCACGCTGACTTATTCCCTAAGTACGGTACGTTCGTTCACATCGTCCACTTCATTTGACAAGTCGGACTCATTTCACCGGAAAGACCTGGACAAGGCACAATTGGAGAGGAAGATCCGTCTTCTCAGCCTCGCCACCCTCGCTTTCCAGAACATCGGCCGCGATGTTGCTTACTCTGTCTTGTCCAAGGCACTTCAGGTAGAGCAGGACGACGTTGAGCGATGGGTTATTGATGGTACGTTCTTGCGTCCTCCGATGGTCCTCGCACCATCTTACTTCTTACCTTCTTAGCAATCCGCGCCGGTCTCGTATCGGGGAAACTGTCTCAAACTACTCACACTTTCCATGTCGTTCGGGCCACCGCACGGTTGTTCGAACGCGAGCAGTGGGAAGTTCTGGAGAAACGCTTGGCTGCGTGGAAAACCGGCCTGGCCAGTGTGCTTGAGGTTGTCGCTTCGGCGAAGAAGAGGAATGGAACAGATGGTCCAGCCACCACTGCACTCGAAACCGGTGCTCCGCAGCCTCAAGAGGCTGCTGCTTGATTCATCTGTTGTAATACTCTAGACGTGTTGTATTGCTGTGCAAACCCAGACATGCTTTGCGTGTATTCTATCAATGGGATAGTAGGGGGGATCATCTAGTGTGCTGATATCTAAATCGGGCTAACGTCTAACTACACCCACACACACACTCGGCGGAGTACGCCTCTGCGACTCTATTTCACCATTCTCCGTCGAACCCGATGAAACCTACGCCATTCAATTCAGAACTGTAGTGTCGAGGGGGGATCGGAATGGCGTGCTTACCTGTGAGCAAAAATACGGGGAAGAACCTCTTCTTCTCCAATGACGAGCACCAATTCCACGCTGAGGTCAAACGTCCGTCTATACAACTTCCTGCATCGAAGAAGTTGTCTGCTCCAGAGCCGTCGAATCCGTGGCGGAAGAAGTCGCCCAGGATTTCCCGACAGAGTCCCTCCTGAGAACCAAAATCGTCCTCAATGTATGAGCGAAGCGCGGGCTTGTCCATCAACGAGGGGATTTGAGAGATCGTGTTGCAGATAGGGAGGAGAATGCGATAGATTTGAGAGTACTTATCTGACATCGGAGGTTTGGTCAGCGTTGTTATGATGTCAATGAGTTGTCGCGGCGTGATACTCACCAATGAACATCAGGGCGTTGGGTACGTTGTGGTCACCCATGTGAATGACAGATGAGCCCACCCAAGACCCGATGCTACGTTGTGCGCGATTGAGAATAGCGTGCATCATACGGGATGTTTTGGGTGCGGCCTGCACGCGGTTCAGGCCCTGACCAGTATCACGGAGACGATAGGGCACATTCTCCGACAACAAGTCCTGTTCAGCGAGAGACCATAGATGGAACATGTCTGAAAGCCCAGTGAGCAACATGAGCTCGGGAGAGGTGAATTGGAAGGAAAGGCTTTACCATGAAGGATTTCTCGCCATAATGTCAGACTTTGGAGCACGTAAGCGTACTGCTTCGCGTGGTCATGGCTCAGCCTTGCACCACCCTTCCCACTCCTAATCGCCAAACTGCTCTTGCCATCTTTCGCGGCCATCGGGTGGAAGTACTCCTTCAGATAGGAAATCATGCGTTCGCAAGGATCCCGGTTCGTCCTAAGGAATGCATGGTTGTCACCGATACTGTACAAGCATTGACGAATATGCTCCTGGCTCAATCCTTCGCGTTTGTACTTGGAAGAGAGAACCTCGATTGCTCGTTCCTTGGCCTTGATGTCCTTCTGAATATCCCGGCGTGAACGGCCTTCCGAGTATATTTCCTTCGTGGCAATGGCGATAAGATCGTCCCGGAGAAGGTCCACAGCATCGTGTTCTTCGAGAATGGTGAAGACAGATTTGATGGGTTTTACGCAGCTGAAGCCTAGTAGATCCTTGACCTCAGATGTTTGGCTGTCCTACGACACACTATGAGTATAGGAACCGAACAGGCACTCTTCAGTACATACCTGCAAAAGGTAGATGAGTTTTCCGTACGTCGACCGCATCTTATCTGGATTCATGATCTTATGTCGACGGCCGAGCTCAAAGATTTGTTGGTAGAACTCTTCGTTAGCCTGGAAATCTCTGTCGGTAAACAGCTCTTGGCCCTGCTTATAATCTGCGGACAAGACCAGACCAGAGAGAATGGCACACAGTTCACGAATTTGGTGAACTATTCGTTTCGCCTTGGAGAGACCGAACCCAATCGTGTCAATTTTGTCCGTGTATTCCGAGACATGGAGAGCAGCTTCCAGTAGTCGCAGGTATTTCCGTTCTCCAAGTGTGAGTCGTACAGGAATGAATTTTGCGCGTTCTACGAACCATCCCCCAACAGTTGAGCCAGCGTCTGGAATGGGAACAGATGGCGCGACCTCTGAAGTAGAACCGTTAACGATGTTCTCCAGTTCGACATCTGAGTTGGCATCTGTCTCCATCTTCACCAACACGTCGTCAGGATATGTGTGCGATCCGTAGCGGTGGAACTCACCGCATCGCCACTATGACCATTCACATCACCGTTTGTGGTACCCGCAAGCTTCTGCCTTTTCTCAGGTTTTTCTTCCAGCGGTTTGGTAGCATGTCTCTTGCGTGAGCCTTTACGATGTTGCGCCGTAAAGCATACTTCGCAGAAGTCGTCTTGACAAGCCTCGCAGTGAAGCTGAGCAGGTTGGTCTGTGGGTTAGACCATGAGCACTTTATGCAACTACAAGACGCACCGACAAACTCACCTTCACACTCCACACAATAACCTGCTACTGTATGACCACTCTCTGCTTTTTCATCCTCGCCCCCCTCCCGAACATCCGGATGCTCTAAGTTTTCGTCATTTCCATTCAAAATGTTTGCTAGGGAAAATCCTGGAGCATTGGGGGTCTCTGTTGACGAGATCTCGGCCTCCATGTTAGGACCTTAAAGGATTGGAGATATCCGCAACTGAAGATAAGGGGGGAAGGCTAGATGGGAGTTGAAAGAAAGCTGCGAGAACTGTCTGTGCACGCGATCGGGGCAAGGCGGCGCTGCCGTCACCACAGTCATCTTTGACGCCGAGACTCTTCAAGTGAGGATGGAGATGGCGACAACTTGCACACCAACCTCCATCTCCTCCTTCTGGTAGTATCCGAACGAAACAATCGACGATGTAGGAACGAATTTAGTGATTTATGTTCCAATCTAACCTTCTCTTGAAGACCATAGACTTCGCTTAGGTCCAATCCGCTATGAGTTTCTTTAATAGATCTTCTGGCCAAGCTCCAACTCCGCCTCAGCAACCTTACTCTCGTCTACCCCCTGCTGGTCCATCTGATCAGTACAGGACACCTCATAGAGTCCCGGTATCTCGCTACGACGACCCAGGGGCATACGAGAAGCGAGCATATCCGCAGCCACCGTCCAGACAACATGGAGTGTATGCCATGTCTATGATCTGTTCGCGTGTTCTGACATTCCTATCCTCCTTGTTTTAGCTTTGGCGTTGTTGCAGCTCCAAGTGACGCGCTTGCATTGTCCAACTGCTTGATCGTGCACCCTTCCGACTTCGCGCAAGGTCAACATGTATTCGTTAAGCAGCAGTTCCCCTTGACAACACGGTACGTCGGTGAAAGTCATTCATGACTAGCTATCTAATTTATATCGCAGTCATGATAATACAGGCCAACTAGCACCTGGCACCATTGGTGCATCCGGTATGCAGCGACAGTGGATCGGCCTCTCCGTCTCTGGCGATGAAGTCACGGTCGAGCCTACTCCATTCCAGCCACTGTACCTTCAATCCATTGACCTGGAGGTCGGCTTTCTCAGACGCGGGCACGAAATTGCAGAAGTATTCTCAGCAGACGAGATGGGACATAACTTCACAAAGGCATTCGGGAACATCGTGTTCAGCGTTGGTCAGATACTTGTCTTTGAGTTCCACGGACAGAACCTGAAAGCCCAGGTGAAGGGCATCAGTGTCTTGGAGTTGGCTGACGCACAGAGAAAGGGAGGATCTGGTGCTCCGACCAATTTTGGCGTCTTAATGGAGAAGACGGATGTTACTTTCATCAAGTCCGGTGACAGTGCCATCAAGATCAAGTCTAGTGCAAAGAAGTAGGTTAATCAATACCTGGAAAGCATGGAGAATTGCTCATCAACACGTTCGCCCCAGAGCACCCCCAAATGCGATCCTTGCGCCAAACTTCAAGTTTGAGGATATGGGTATCGGTGGTCTTGACTCAGAGTTCAGCACTATCTTTCGTCGTGCTTTTGCCTCGCGTGTTTTCCCACCTGGACTGGTCGACAAGCTTGGTATACAGCACGTAAAGGGTATGTAGTTGACTTCGGCCCGCTCAGGAGGTATCTTGATACGACACTGAGACAGGTATCCTTCTTCACGGACCACCGGGAACTGGAAAAACACTGATGGCTCGACAAATTGGCAAGATGCTGAATGCAAGAGAACCCAAAATTGTTAACGGTCCTGAAATCCTCAATAAGTACGTCGGCGCGTCCGAAGAGAACGTCAGAAAACTCTTCGCCGATGCAGAGAAGGAGTACAAACAGAAGGGTGACGAGAGTGGTCTTCATATCATCATCTTCGATGAGCTGGACGCAATCTGCAAGCAACGTGGTTCAACGAATAGTGGTACCGGCGTAGGTGACAGCGTCGTCAACCAGTTGCTTTCCAAGGTGATTTACACCGTTTTCCAGTCGTCTCCAAAGTACTCAATAATTTCCCTCTAGATGGATGGTGTCGATCAACTGAACAATATTCTCATCATCGGAATGACCAACCGTTTGGACATGATCGATGAAGCTCTTCTGCGTCCAGGTCGTCTAGAGGTGCACATGGAAATCTCACTACCCGATGAAAAGGGTCGTTACCAAATTTTGAACATCCACACCTCGAAGATGCGGAACAACGGTGTAATGGATAGCGACGTCGACCTTCTGGAGCTTGCACAGGCCACAAAGAACTTCTCCGGTGCTGAGATCGGTGGTTTGGTAAAGAGCGCGACGAGTTTCGCCTTCAGTCGACATGTCAAAGTGGGCACCCTTGCTGGTGTGTCGGATGATATTGAAAACCTCAGGGTCAACCGTGGAGACTTTCTGCAAGCATTGGAGGAGGTTACCCCCGCGTTTGGTGTCGCGAAGGAGGAGATGGAGCAAGTTGTTCAGAACGGAATCATCCACTATGCACCTGTCATCGACGTGAGCTCGCATTCTTATCCCTCTTCACTCACTCTCTCATGCGTCATATTTCACGAAGGAATTGCTTCACTCCGGAGAGCTATTCGTGGAACAAGTTAGATCATCGTCACGGACACCGCTTGTCAGCGTTCTCTTGCACGGTCCCCCTGCCTCAGGAAAGACCGCACTTGCAGCTACGATTGCTCAAGCGTCACAGTATCCTTTCATGAAGCTACTATCACCGGAAAGCATGGTCGGGTTTTCAGAAAGCCAGAAGGTTGCAGCTATCAACAAGGTGTTCGCCGACAGCTACAAGAGTCCTTTGAGTGTCATTGTCGTGGACAGCTTGGAGCGATTGCTCGGTGAGTGATGGTCTACTCAGGTATCCATTTCCATTGGCTCATTACGTCGTCATAGATTTCACTCCAATTGGTCCGAGATTCTCAAATGCTGTACTGCAAGCCCTTATGGTTCTTCTCACGAGGAGACCCCCTAAGGTAAGCAATCCTGGATGCTTGAGAGGCGCACCTCATTCACACTTTTTGCAGGGACGCCGTCTGCTTGTCATCTCCACCACCTCTGTCCGACCTGTGTTGACCGATCTCGGACTATCAGAGTCCTTCGATGCCGAGCTGCGCATCGCTCCCGTCTCCACCCTCCGTTCGCTCGAATACGTTTTGGACGCAGTCGAGTTGTTCCATGACGAGAAGCAACGGCGACAGGCTATTCGCATGCTCCAGCAGGCTGGGTTCGGAGAGGAAGACGAGCAGAACTCGAGGCTGAATATCGGGATTAAGAAGTTGTTGGGTATGATCGAGATGGCGAGGCAGGAACCTGAGGCTGTAGCAGAACGTTTGATTGGATCCTTGATGGGTCTTGGAATGTAAGAGTGTCTATACATGATACATGGGTATGTACAGTACAACAAGAGCAAGCTACACAATGGCAACTAGGATCAGCAGCTACAGGTGTATTCCTCTAGATCGGCGAAGATGGAATCTTTTATGTCTTCGTGCATTTTACTCTGTCTGATCTGCTATCTATGCCCCAAGCAAAAGCTTCAGTACAGTACGAATAACCTTCAAGTTGTCGAGGGCAGTGTGTTTCCAAAACGGGCCGCGAGGCGGGCGCCCACCGTGGAAGCCTCCACCGCTGCGCCAACTTTCCTGGTCCAAAGCCGCTGACCACCTCCTCCCCATCCCGCCACATCCAACGGGGAGGTCATTCCTCTCCACGACATCCTTTTCTCGTCACTGCTTCATCATGCCATCACCATTCGACGACTTGCCGGAGGTTGACAGAAAGTCATGTCAACTGCTTGGTCCCACTGCCTTGGTCAGTCGCGACTGAACCAACCTCAGGAAATTTTGATGTCAACTGTTGGCGGTTGTGTGTTGTTCAGGTCGTGCAAGGATTGATGGGTGTTCTGGTCGTCTTGTCCTTGGTGTACAAGCGACATAGGGAGACACCGAAACGGCCTTGGCGAATTTGGTGCGTATGTGACATTAATATGACTTCTCTTGACTGAATGTATTTTGCATTTTGGTAGGTTCTTCGATGTGTCTAAGCAAGTCATTGGTCAGATGTTCGTACATGGTGTCAATGTGTTGATATCTGGTGTTCTTGCGCATGTATCTGCCGGAAATGCATGCGTGCTGTATTTCCTCAATATCCTCATAGATACCACCCTTGGTCAGTCTATCCCTCCTTGCGTCCTTGAACTGTGTTCACAACCCTCCCTTTAGGTGTTGCGATGATCTACTTCTTCATCCATCTCACGACGTGGTTCTTCACGGAGAAGTGTCATTGGTCAGGATTCGAGTCTGGACAGTATGGAACACCGCCGTCAATAAGTTACTGGGGCCGCCAAACAGCCGTCTACGTGTTTTCAATATCCTCCATGAAGCTTTTGGTGGTTGCTCTCTTTGCTCTATGGCCTGGGATCTTTACGTTGGGAGAATGGATGCTGAGCTTCCTGGGGTCGAGTAATGCAGCCCAAGTGATCTTGTGCGTCCCGTCAGTCATGATAACAATGTTCCCTTTACTGACCTTTTACATTCTCCTAGTACAATGGGACTATTTCCGATATGCATGAATATCGTTCAATTCTGGCTCATTGACTCCATCGTCAAAGCTGGCGCCGAAGAGGAATCCCTATTGCCCACTGACGGTGCGACGTCATATGATCGCGAACCGCTATTCCACGCAGGCTCGGACGATGATGACGACGAAGATACCAGGCCTCACGACATTGAGAACCCACCGCGCCGACGTTCATTGTCCCGCGGACACGACGACCTTCCGGCCGAATGCAAGGCATCCACTCACACATCACTAACTGCGACTACCTCTGGCTCGTCAAGTCCGAAGGCTGTAGATGATGTCGGGAGTCAGTCCATTGCCATGCATTCATATCCTCCGGTAGGCCGCCAAAGCACATCACCTCTGTCATCTGGCTCTTTACACTCTCGTGCTTCCAGCACGTCCCCTAATCCCTCGAGTAGTCGACGCAGGTCACCACCTCCCTCACTAAAACCGAAGTCTCGCGCGGGATTCCCTGCTGTGGTTATAACCTCGAATGCTGAGCTCCCAAAGCCGCAACCGCAGAACGTGGTTGGAACGCTCATCCAGGATGAGAAGGTCGAATGGGACGCTTGGGGTGATGATGACACAGTTGATTGGGTGGACAAAGTGGGGGAAGAGGAGTGGACGGGCACGAGCCCTATCGCACATACATACATTGCACGACACGCAGTCATCACATGAAGTGTTTCATTATGGGCAAAACATCTGGAAGAGCATTAGGGTTGCAAAGCTAGATATGCGTATATCCCAATTATCAGGTCTATTTGAAATGAAGAGACTCGATGCCAATGGGGGTGCGGGCTGTCCCTATATTTCCCGCATGGCTCATCCGATAAATGGCGTCAAAGGGAACAGCTAATGAACGCTCCATTTGTTATCAAGTCCCCCGACGCAGCTGCTACAACCCTCCCTTCTCCGCGTACTTCTTCGAGCACCTATCTCAGGACAAGCAAATCTCTGGGTCATGAACGTTGCCGTTCCTGCTGCAACTGGAGGGTATTCTGTGGCGCCAGGACGGAGCAACAGCGTGCTCGAGATATGTAAGCATGTCAATACCATTTTGCACCTGCCGTGGCCGAACGTGAAGCACGTCCTTGCGATACCTCGAAATCGCAGGTGCCGCGGGGTTCGCTGGATACTGCCGGAAGAGTTGGCTGATCAAGCTTCGATCAAGTGCGAGGTGAAGTGTTCATGCAGGTATTGGATCTCGACAAGTTGCACGCATAGGGATGCTCGTGCTGGGTTGGCCTTCTTTGGCGTTGTGTTTACTTGCGATACTAAGAGAAACCAGACTCACCGAGACATCCCGATTCAAGTCTTGAAGGGAAGGTCGAAATCAGCGTTTATCAGAATACTCTCTTCCTGTCTTTAGCTGGTTTGGAAGATGGCAGGGGAGGTCTTGGGTGTTGCTACACACAACGGGGTCTGTCCCAATAACTGATGCGTTACCCTGGGCAGGGTAGAGGGTAGTCTCGTTTCCATCCCTTCGAACGCTCGTACTTCTTGTGCCAGTGTCCTGGAGAACGGCTGGGTAGTGGGATGGATCCGGAAGGACTCGAACGTCGTGCGCCGTGTTTGGTGCGTTTCGTGAGGACCATCGCGTTCCCCTGCTCGTTGCCCCTGCAGATCCCTGGTCTTCATATGTACAGTACGATGTCTAATGATCATGTAAATGGATGATCCTGTCTCTCCTGGATCACGATGGGATGTCATTCTATAACTAGCGCTTCCAGCTGTGGTTATTGCTGCGGTCATTTCTTGCATGAATGCGCATGTTCAGATCTGTTACAGTGATTTGAAAAGCCCGTTTGCCATGGACAGTGCCTTGAACAGAAACGAGGTTACCAGTGCGATCAACTGACTTTTGTCTGAAGGCACTCCACCTCCGAGCTTGAGTCAGATCGCCCGTCGTAACCTCTTCTAACATAAACCATCACCTCCTCCCACAGTCCCACTCGTCCTCCTCTCCAATTTGCCCATCCTACATCTACACCTACCATGTCCTCGCCCCAGGTAATCGAGCAACCACCAGCCCATCATCCATCCATGTCTCGGTCAAACTCCAAGCCAAAGGGAATCCTCAAGAACGCTCCTCCAACCACTTCAGGCGGTCAACAGTGCGTCCTTTGTCTCTCGTCTCCATTGGACCGGTTCATTTAGGTTCAGGCATAGTCTCCAGTGGGATGAGGAGAACTTGGCGTTGACTGAGGCGCAGAAAGACAGTCAGATGAAGATCACAGAGCCCAAGACACCATATGTACGATATAACGCCGAAACCGACACATTCGAAGGAGGCAAGTATCTCCTAACTCCTGTAATTTGATAATATTGACTCATATTCGACCCATATGAATGCCTGTAGATATCCCAACGCTTGATCTGAGTGGCAGGGCAGCTAGCCCGACGTCATCTCTCGGACGCGCCGCTTCACCGAGCAGCACTGGCGCGACTATCGACGATTCTGACCCAGCATCCCGGCGCACGTCTTTCTCGAGTAGTGGACGTGCTTCATCGGGTCGTCCGGGCAGCACGCCGTCCAGCAGGAGTACGAGCTTCAGTCTGCCGAATGAGGCACGAGATTCCATTCGCCTGGATGGCAGAGAACCAGGGGATGAGATCGAGATCGAGGAAATGGATGAGGAGAGTGCGTCATATTCTTATTCATTGTGTCCATGACTTTCGGGGGTACTGATGAAGTGCTGTTGGTCGTGGTCCTGTAGCTGCTGCCAAACACGAGGCGTTCATTCGAGCTCGCGGAAGGCATTATTCCAACGAGGCAGAAGCTATGAAGGTGCATCCTTCAACCCCAACTCCTGTTGCAATGCGTTCCACCCTTGCTCATTTATGCGTCTGCCACAGCGGGCAAAACAACTCATGGACGAGGAAGACACAGACAGCATCGACCAGAGCGTCCCGAGCCTCCCCAGTCAAGATGCAACCATGGAAGACGACATGGAAGTGCCTGAAGTTGTAAAGGTGAACGGGGTTGTTCATGGAAGCCCGGAGTGATGATTACGGATCATGCGTTTCAAGGAAAGCGAACGATGGATGCAAGGAGAATTTTGCGTGTAGGGGAGAAACTCGTTGTATCAGTATAACTCCAGGTGTGACTCAATCTGTTTGTTGTGTTCCGCCCTTGCTGTTTCGTTAGTTGTATACCACCCTTCTTGGGTGTTTATCTATCTTCTAGGACAATTACTAGCTGCGTCCCATCGATCAACACTCCGTCTGGCGTTCCGTCTTGTCAATTTATCGGGGGTGTTCAGTTGAGCATTCCGAGAGGTGGTGGTTTAGTCATGCAGTATCAACGGAACAGGAAGGGAAATACAATGTGAGAGTCGTAACTTTTCTTCTATGCCCACCCCCGGCTGACCATAACCTGAACGCTGGATGCCTTTCGTATCTCCCGTGAATGAATTCCTACCCTTGATAAATAACCAGGATTGTTCTGAGTCATCCTCCTCCCAGTCCATTCTCTCTCACGCCCTCGCTGCGCTCTATGATAACCCATCCATCTAACCAGTTCATACCAGCTCAGTTGACCTATTCTTCATCGCACTCGAAACACGAATCCCTCGGGAAGTACGGCGATCGATTTCCACGTACATGTGTACCGTGTCATGACGCTGCAGTGAACAAACAGCGGCAATTCAAGAAACCTCCTGCTTCCTGATGCCAGTAATAGTGCTTCTTATCACTCGGATATCTACTTAAAGCACCCCGTGGAAACCAGCTTTCATTGTCAGCATCCCTCACGTCTTGACATTCACGGCGACGAAGATGAAAGACGTTCTGAAGCTGGTTGAACCTCGGGACATCGTCCTCACGCTCGTCGCCATTGTGGCGCTGTGCATAGTGCACACCCGAAAGCGGACTCGGAGAGCATTGCCTCCTGGGCCCAAGGGACTTCCCATTATCGGGAACGTCTTCCAGATGCCCCGCAGCATGGAATGGCTGCAGTTTGACAAGTGGGCTCAAGCGTATGGTATGTGAAGTGATCACTCCGCCGCACGGTTTGCATTTGTTGCGTCTGACTGACGAGTGGTTGTGTTGTAGGTCCGATCTTCCACTTGCATCTTCTCGGAGAGCATGTCTTTGTGATCAACTCCCACAAGGTGGCTGTTGACACTCTAGAGCGCAATGCTAGCGTCTTCGCTGCTCGACCACGTAACATGGTCATGGCTTCTGACCTGTAAATCCTTGCATCCTCCGACTCTTCACGAGACAATGCTGACTGACGGTGTTTCTAATATTTCAGAATCGGATGGGGTCGGGCTGTAGCTCTCAACCCTGGTGGCGAGCAACATAGAAAATATCGGAGACTCCTCAGCAAGGTCCTCAACTCGCAAGCTGTTCGCAAATTCCGTCCACTCGAACAGCGTTCTGCCGAGACGTTCTTACAAGACATATATCGCACTCCAGATGACTTCATGAAGCATATCCGGAACTCTGTTGGGAACTTGATCGTGGAATTGTCGTACGGGAGGGAAGTAACGATTGGCAAGACGGGGTATATTGACTATGCGGAATACGTGCATGAGGTCTTCGCGTATGCTGCGAGGTCTTTCGCGTTCTTGGTGGACATCGTTCCAATTTGTGAGCTGCTTTTTTTCTCCCCAGGACAACGGACTGAACTTTCAATGCGGGGTCCCTAGTGAGACATCTCCCTGAATGGATGCCCGGTGCAGGATTCAAAGCCCAAGCACGGAAGTGGCGAAAAGAGCTGGAGCTTATGGCGGAAGCACCGTTCAAAATGGTCAAATCGGACATGGTGCGTACTACCATTGCGTTTCCTGCGAGTGCTCAGTCAATCAAATGTGGTTTGCCAGGAAAGAAACGAATTTTCCGAATCGTATGTTTCAGCTAGCCTGAGTAAAAATAAGGGCACGGACAAGGAGCATGAATCCGATGTTATGTGGACAGCAGCAAGTCTGTACACCGGTGGAGCAGACACAGTAAGTTATGCCTCTGGCTGAATGTTTACACATAGTGGCTCCCACTGAACATATGCATTCTAGACGGTCGCTAGTATAACCTCATTTTTTCTTATGATGTGTCTGTTCCCCGAGGCGCAGGCTCGAGCTCAGAAGGAGATAGACAATGTCATTGGTTCGGATCGCTTGCCTACGGCGGAGGACGAACAAAGACTGCCGTATCTCAGTGCACTCATACGGGAGATTTTGAGGTATTGGACCATTGCCCCGCTAGGTACGTTCACTCAAGGACGACGTATTTTCTGTTGAAGCATAATTGGGGTATTTTGTAGGGGTGCCACATCGTGCCACTGCGGATACGACGTATGGGCCGTATCATATCCCTCAAGGTGGGTAAAGCATTCCTCTCTCTGCTGGCATACAAAAAATCTGATCGCCAATACGGTAGGGTCGACAATAATTGCCAACATTTGGTATGCCGCACACCTCTCTCGTCTGCCCGGAAAGACCATTGAAACTCACACGCAGGGGAATGATGCACGATCCAACCGTCTACACCAACCCCTTCCAATTCAAACCTGAGCGATTCCTCTCCATCGAGCAAGGTGGTCTCTCAGAACCTGATCCCATTCCTACCGTGTTTGGATTCGGCAGACGGATCTGTCCTGGAATGCATTTGGCGGCGGCGAGCATGTGGACGTATTCGGCGTGTGTCTTGGCTGCATTCAAGATCGCTCCGGTGAAGGACGAGAAGGGCGAAGATGTGGTGCCTGTTGCGGAGACCGGAGAGGGAATTATCAGGTATGTCATGAAGCTTTGAGAGGCTTGAGTGTTGACAGAATTGTCGGTTTGAACAGCATGCCAAAGCCGTTCAAGTGTGAAATAGTTCCCCGGTCTTCGGCGACGGCTACTCTGCTGGGATTCTGACTTACTGAAATACTTTCAGCTCTCCATAGCTGTAGATATTGTAATCTGTAGTTGTTTCAGTCTTTCAGAGGCTCAACTTGTACACCTTCCATATCGGACTGACGCGGCGCAGGACAACTCTAAAATTCCACTTGGCGTCTTCACCGAGAAACCGAAAATTTTACTATGTCGATCTAATCTATTCCATTCCTCATTGAACACACTATTTGAGATCCCTCTTTCAACCAATGTCGACGACGACCGATTCGCCGAAAGGCCTCCTTCTCAAAGCAGACCCCATCGCGAGCGCGTTCCGCGACGAGGTAAGGTCCGCCATCTCCCAATCCGGACGGCCATGCAAACTCGTCGGGATCCTCTCTACGTCTGCTGCCCCGAGCAAATTCTATGCGGAGTTCACACAGAAGCAATGTCTTGATCTTGGTGTGGAGTTTGTGCTGAAGAAGACGGGGTCTGCGTTGGACTCGACGTTGAGCGATGGGGAGGGCGTGGAGGAGGCGATCATTGAGGCAAATGAGGATGATAGCGTGGATGGAATCATGGTGCGCTGCTTTTCTCTTGGTCGGGGCACTGGAGAGAAGGGCTGATTTGTTGTGATTTTGGATCACAGGTGTACTATCCTATTTTCGGTGTTCAGCAGGTTGGTAGCCCGCGTGCGCATGCGGAAGGACTCAGCTGAAATAACATTTCACAGGATCACTACTTGCAGCAGGTGAGAACTATCAACCCTATTAGATCTCATCCTGCGGTTCTTTAGATTGATAGTTATGATAGATTGTTTCTCCATTCAAAGATGTTGAAGGGTTGCACGTCAAGTTCCACTACAACCTCTACCACAAGTATGCTGCTCCAACACCAACTCTTGCAAGTGAAGAGGCTAACACACTGCGTAGCATTCGATACTTGAAGCCACAGTCCCTCCTTTCACCGTCTATTCACAAGCAGGAAGTGCCCAAGATCGTAGAAGACCAGCCACCAGCAGGCTTCGTCAAGTCCATCCTTCCGTGCACGCCTCTCGCAATTGTCAAGTGCCTGGAGCATATCGGAGTGTACAACAAGATCCTGCCTTACGGTGATAAAGCATATGGCAAGACTGTCACCGTGATCAACAGGTTTGTGCTGTTTGTTTGTCAACCCGAGGCTGCATCGAACTTCAGGTCTCTTGCATCAGGTCAGAAGTTGTCGGGCGACCTCTCGCAGCTCTCCTGGCGAACGATGGTGCTCGAGTGTTCTCTGTTGACATCGACTCCATCCAGGTTTGTCAAGTCCTCCTTTCTCATGCCTCCTGGATGCAATGACGAGCCTCTCTGCCCCTCATAGGAGTACACCAAACGACCCCGCGTCACCGGCGACACCGCACAATCTCAGCGGTATCATCCTCGACACGTTGTACACCCGAGTACGCTTACCCTTCAGGAATGTCTCTCCCAATCAGACGTCGTTGTCTCGGCCGTGCCGAGCGCGAACTATAAAGTGAAGACGGAGTGGTTGAAGGATGGGTGTGTTTGCTTGAACGTAGCGGCAGACAAGAACTTTGACAAAGACGTGAGGGATAAGGCGAGTTCTGTTTGCCTGGGTTGAAATTCCGGTCGTTGGACGGGGATCTTACATGTGATTGTGTTTTCTCCGACAGGCGTCATTGTATATGCCGACGATTGGAAAGGTTACAATCATGATGCTTCTCCGGAATCTGTACGTCGCTGTCCACGTTTGCTATTCTAATACACTAACGTCTGTTTTTTTTCACTAGTCTCCGGCTGAAGGAGTACCGACAAGTCCTGACAGCGTCAGAGCCAGAGTCAGCTCAAGCGTCGTCATGAAGCCATTTGAAACCAAAGATATGTATGAACAGCAAATCATCCGTTATGAGAAGTCCTTGTTGCAGAATTAGATGTAGTGGTGCGCTCTATTCATTACATCGCCCATCTTAGACTTAGATAGCGAAAGCAAAAAAGATGTAGTGCAGTGCGATAAGTAGAGAGAAAGAGAGAGAAACATGTGGTGAATAAGAGAAACCAAGCTCGGCCAAGGCCAACGCAGATAAGAAATCAAACGAGTTTGGCTGTATAGTAGTATGCTGGTAATGTAGACGATGCAATGAAAGGGAAAGCGCACAACGATATGTTACAGTGCTATGTTCCGCGTTCGGCGAAGACGTCGTGTATAATGGTGTCACTCTTGATCGGCGAGACATTGTCATCGAAACTGCTCTTCTGTAATGACGATCGGAGGAACAGAGGATAGTGTCGTGGGTGTGAGCGAACCAGACCGGGGGAACCCTGGGGTCACTGGCGTTGCCATACCAGAAGCGTTGTCTTGCACCATGAAGCGGAGGCGCTGCCTGTGCAGCTGCATGGGAGAGGTACCGTCACACCATTGAACATACGGGACGCCACAAAACCGGAGAACGTACCTGCGGGAGCTTTGGTATCAAGACGAAGATGAGGGCAGATACATTGATAGCAAACAGCCACGGGTTGTAATGGGTGTAATGTGTTGCGGCGAGGAATCTGACGGCGGATATCCCGGTCAATAATCACGAGAGTAACAGAGAAGATGTCAACGCACAGAGCTATGGGTACGCAGAATAGCCACTTCTTCGCAGGTGTATACTGAGCTCCATCGTCAATTTGCTCCCATAATGTCAGATCATCATACGCGCCGCTGTGAAGATCGGACTGGAACGGTATGCCGGTAACATAATGAAACATCAAGTATGAGAGCTGCGCAAAAACCGAATAATCCCGTGTTAATGGCACGATAACTTGGGAGGGAAAGGAGAGGGACGTACACCGAGGTACAATAGATTAGTTAGCAGCCAGCTAATCTCTTGTTTCATCCCAGGGATAGTGTCGATGACTATTTTGCCTGCCAGAATGAGCACCGGGTGTATGAGCCAGGCACCTGGAGATGGGGTGAGTGGCCTCGCAAATTTTGGACGACGCCATGGATAGCGAGGACAAACCTTTGCGGTTGACCCATTCCGCGTTCACGTTACCGTAGACACCCTCATCCTGCTCCTGCTCCTGCGAGTCGTCTCCCACAGACTCGACTTTGACGATACTGCTGCTTCTCGCTCGACCCATCCGGACTTTGAGCTCTGAGGACGATGAGGAGCTCTCAAACGAGAGATGTGGTACGCTGAGCGTCGGTGAAGTGAGGATGCTGCTCATGGCGGCGAGAGAGGATGGAGGTGGAAGGTGGAAGAGTGGGGAAGGGAGCAAGAGTCCGACCGTCCAAAGGATCCCACGTGACGTGTCCGAATTGGCCGGCCAAAGACCGCTGAAGTCATCGAAACTTCAACTCGTTCCTAACCATTATCCTCCATGGCACCGTCATAAACAGCCTGTACTCAGCGGTGATATTGTCGTCGTTACTTGGGTACAGAAAGTCGGAATGTTGCTGCAATGGTGCACCCTGCAGCCCCATGGCCCAGGTAAACTCGCAGCGATCCGCTTCTCCTCTCCAGTCCGCGTTCAATCCATCTCTATTTTCCCCACCGATGCTCAACCATTCTCCGAGAGCCCGGAAACTTTGGCGTAAGTCGCGTTAAATCATCGCCTCAGTAAGACAGTGATTCTCATAACCCTATTCATCTACAGTCGGACCGAACCGCAGGCATTCTATCTCGAGCTTTACTTCAATGCCCACCCTACTACCGCTCCGGATGGCCAGAAACCGAAGGTGACCAATGCGTTAGTTCCTACAGTCATCGCCTATACGGGTGGACAAATGGACTTCACTGTCGGCATGAGCAAGGAGGTGAGTGCTTGCTGCTCTTTGACGTTTACCGCCGCTGACCGAATAATCCTTACTCTAGCATGCCACACGGTTGATGATTGTGAAAGGCGCCTTTGAGTCCGTCTCTCTTGCGATATACGGCGAGGTCGCGACCGAAACGCCTGCGTCTCCTCTGACATACAAGCCGAAGGCACACGCGTCCGTGGAGCCCATACCTATACCTCGCGCTTTGGACCCTTCCAACTGTTACGACCCGACCGAGCTCGCTAGAAACCTACTCCGCCTCATCCCAGATGCACCACCTCTGGAGTTGATCGTGAGGCTCATGTTCTGCTTGAAGCCGTCTCACGATGACTGGGACTCTCCGGATTTCCCGTACCTGTATCCTGATCTTGAACAACTCGGGGATGACACAGATCTGGAACTGGTCGCGGAGTTACTCATGCATCCGATAGCTGATGACATCGAGGAGGGGACTCTGACACACTTCTCCGAGAGCGTGGCAGGGATGATTGGTGAGAAGGTAATGTTCTCGTTTGACTCCGAAAGACATACGTTGATACTCTGCACCATAAGGACGGGGATCAGGCCTATTTAGTGGCAGACATCCTTTCACGTTCCGCATCTCAGAACCCAGAGCTTGCAAGGGCTCTTATTGTGAGTGCTGACCCGTTTTCTCGGTACAACCTGTCTGACATTATTGCAGCAAGTGATAGACTTGCCGACTATATTCGACGCTTCGACATTGGACGAAGAAACGCTTTCTAAGCTTTTGAACGCAGCCGCCAATGCAGATATTGCGCGTTACCTGAACAATACCTTTTTCCTTGATATCTTGAGTTCGGTTGCATCGAACAATGGCACGGCGAAAGAGACCCGTTCTGCGGCGCAGCAGTTGAAATCCAGGATTGAAGGATGGCCCGTTCTGGAGGATGCACTCTCCAACACTCAAGGTGACTTCTCCTCGGCGGCAGTCGCCCTGGCCGATATGAGCTCTCAAGAAGCCTCTTTCGGGGTATGGCTATCCTCCATGATTACGCATCAAGACCTGGTCACGAAACTGAGCGAGAACCCCATTACGCCTGTGTCATCGCAATATCCCCCATTACTGTTAAGGAGAATCAAGCCTGCAACTACTCATGACGATTTTGTGGCATTCATTCGAGCGTTCATTGGGGTCTCATCCGTATTGGCCGTCTATGCATGGGCTGATAGTCTTCCTGAGCCTCAATGCCGAGAAAGGGTACTCGGCATAATACGGCTGTGGCAGGATATTGACGGCTACCGCGAGGTATGTGCTCAGTCATTCCAAGGGGGTATTTTGCTACGGACTAAACACAGTACAGATTCTTAATCACCTGCTCATGCTGCGACAGATGATCTTCCGACTAGGTTGTATGTTGGATGATGACATACCATCCAAAGGTGGACTGGATGCGGAGCATATTCTGGTCAATCTCGCCGAAAATCCCCAGGCTATCGTTCGACCAGAATTCATCAAATGCGTCCTCAACCTCAAACCACCACATACCTTCATTACGGCTGAAACACGGTCAAACCTGCGAGAAGCTGCACTCTTGGCAGATGATGGCCTCGCAGGAGCTGTGGACGAGTTGGTTCACCCACCGTTACAATTCACACCGCAAAGTCTACTCTCGCTCCGTGTGGCCTTGGTCGTGGTAGAGTCCGAACTGGACGATGGCCGCGATTACGAGGTCATGCAAGCATTCTGGAATGACGGGGGTAAAAACATCCTGACTTGCCTCCTCGGCATCTTCTTGACGGTCGTTGAAGAAATCGGCAACTACTTTGCCGTTCACCTTCCTCCAGCATGGCCCCCAGGCCTTCTTACACACCTCTTTCAGGCCTCCGATGAATTACTCAGGCTCATCCTACGTGTCATCCCGGCTTATCACCTCGTCGGTCGTGCCTTCCGCGCTCTTGTCATCGGGACCACGAACCTCTTCGTCTGCACAGACGCAGTGGATATCTTGTACTCCCAGACTAGTCCGGCATCCGTCAGCGCTCAAGAGACGAGGCAGTCCTGCCTTGATCTTGTGCGCAGTTTGGCCGAACCATCGACTTCGGAAGGAGCGATTCTCGGCGCGCAAGTTGTACTCCAGACGCTGTTGGAACACGGATTACATTACGAGAAGCGGGATCCCACACACCATGTTCTCCAGGTCTTTTGGCTCATCGACTCATTACTGCCTATGTCCGATGCTGAAGAATCTGTTATCAATTCATGGATTCATCGTGTCATTCCGACTCTCCTCCGTCCCCTGTGGGCGTTCAGCAAAGTCCTGGATGTGGAGAGCAAGGCGCACCTCGTCAGGAGGCTCGTTGAGCTTGACGGCGGCGTAGTAGGTATTGGGGATTGGATTTTACAGGAGGAGTTGAAGGACGTATCCCTTGCTCTCCAGTTGTTCAGGTCAAAGGATAACATACACCTGGATCATGATCACCATCTCCTACGGAAATATCAGGTCTCACTTTCCCTGCGCTTTCTTCTGGATCTCTTCCGCAGCTCGTCACCAACAGCGAAATGGTTGGTACGGCAGGTTACCATGGAAGATGACACAGTCCACGGCCTCGCCCAATGCTTGTGGTCCTTTCTGGAGCAGAACGTCCAGTCGTATCAACTCTCCGCTGTTGTGGATATCCTGAGTATCCAACCTACCCTTCATCCGGAACTCAAATATCCATTGTCTCTATTGCTATTGCAGTGTTGTGCAAACTTCCACACTCCTTCGTCGAAACTATCGTCCATGTTGAGGATATGTCGAGAGCTTATAGCCTCTGTCCCTCCTCCTGATCTTGACGCGGAACGGCTTGGGTCCGACCTTGGTACCGTATTCAGGACTTTAGAGGTTTCACCGGAACGCCGGGATAACGACACTGCAAACGAGCTGACACAGTTGTTGACTTGGTTCGTCACCACGACACTGCAGCACAAAGACAGCACTCCGATGCTTCGGGGGATTACAACAGAAGGCTTTACGGATGTTTGTGATACCATCCAGGACAAATTGGACACCATTACACGCGCTGATCTGGATGCCTCAAGGGCCAGTATCATTCTCATTGATGAGATCGACCCGACCTACCGTCCGCTCGTCCTTCCTGAGACGGTCGAACTTACTCTCCAAAAGTTGGAGAATCTGCTTTCCCCGCGCGACATCTCCGCACCAGCTACTCCACCGCATAAGGCCCTCAATCAAGACGTTCTCAGTCTGGTCACCATTTCCCCTCCAACAGCCCTCATTCGCTCCCCGACCGCCGCCACGACAGGTCTCACAAAAACCTACTCGAAGAACGACTTCCGACAACTGCGCCAGACACCCTCTGCGCGTCAAAACACAAGCAGGCTTCCCAGCATGCATGTGGATGTAGGTAGCCTTGATATTGACCCCTTATAACCTCCACGGCTTCCCTCGTATACCCTGATACATACCCCACATCTTCCATACCTACCCTCATACCATATCCCTTGCTTCTTCTTTATTCGCTCGCCATGAATGAGTGCTAATATACTTGCTTTTTTCCCTTTCCTGCATGTGTTTTATTGTCGCTTTTTATAGGACTTCGAGAGCGCGTCTTCGCCACCGACGAATTTATCCGCTTTGCCCGCTACCATGGCGTCACTGCCAGTGATGCCCCCGCCAGGCGTAGCCCCCCTCCCGACTGGCTCGCCCGTGATCAGCGTCAACGCCGCCACGTTGCCCCCGACACCGATGTCTATGTTACCGGTTTTCGGGATGGTTTCTCCGGAAATGCACGCACAACCGATGGCACCATTTCAACAGATGAAGAGAGAGATGTAGGATTGTGGTGTAAGTTTAGCATGGACAATGACAGTGTAGCCGAGGACGACAACGACACTTCTTGTAGCGATAACTCACGCGATTCGAAGACCGGACTTAGTTTGAAGATTGGAGTGTGCGTGTGTGTGCTTGTATCGGTCGGTCGGTATTGCTGTAGGCTACGATTGTTGAAGAGAATGAGAAGTCACGATATGGCTGGTGTATCCTCACATTATCTGTATGCCTTAGCAATAGCCATCTCACCGTTGTATGTACAGTTATATTTCTTGAAGTACGAAGATATCACACAGTCAGATATTTGCGTTTGAATTCTTTCCTCTTTGGTTCATTTCATAATCCGAAAACCCACTTTCAAAAGTAATAAGTTACCTTACAAAACATCGTAAAACAAAAATGTAACACCCGACGAAGAAAATGTCCGTTCAAATGACCATAGTTCACACCACCCACAGCCTACGCGCCAGTCCTGGAGATCCTAGCTTGTGCGTCTGCAGGGGTAGTGCAAGTGATGGAAGTTCCTGCAGAGTTGACGAGAGGTAAGGCAGCACAGGTGGTACCAGCACCGCATCCCATGACGACGAACTTTCCGAAAACGCATTGAGCAAAGGCACCGTTGATGCATGCGTTCTCACCAGCTGTTGAATGAGAAAATTCGAACGGTCAGCTAACGGTGCTACATGCAGAAGGGAGGCAAAAGGGCACGAACATTGGCAAGGAGAGTTTTCGTTCAAGTTGGCGAACTTCGCGTTGAGAGCTTTCGCAGCCTTGCCGTTCTCGAATTGCACGTTGGCGCTGGCGGCATTGTTGACGGGGACGACGTCGCGCTTGGCACCAGTAGCGCGGATCCTAGCGTCGACGTCGGCGGGCGTGGTGCAGGTGACGGAGGTTCCAGGAGAGTTGACGAGAGGGAGGGCCGCACAAGTGGTTCCGGCGCTGCACCTGGTGGTGACGAACTTGCCGAAGACGCATTGGGCGAAGGCACCGTTGATGCAGGCGTTCTCACCAGCTGGATGGATGTACATTGTAAGTGATGTGGAGCACGGACAGAATGGAGCGTGGAGGACAAACATTTGCAACGGGAGTTGACGTTGAGACCACGGAACTTGTTGTTCAAAGCGATGGCGTCCTTGCCGTTCTGGAGTCTGAAACCAGCGGCGGCGTTGTTCGCAGGGGAAACTTCCCTCCTGCCACCTGCACGTGGGTTACGTGCGAGGTTGACAAGTTGCTGGCCATCGGGAATGGGTCCTTGAGGGTGAGCTGGGCAAGAGCCAGCGGGAGAGACGGGGGACTTCCTGCCGAACGGGATGGTACCGGGACCACCAGCCTTCACGCCGTTGACGAACGTCTGCTTGTTGGCACCGGCGAACTGGCACTGGAAGAGACCGTTCAACTCGGGATTCCTGGGTGGTGCCTGGCAGTAGGGAACAGAGACGGAGTTCGGCTAGAGGGCGGATGAGCGATGAGCTCATCGTTTCGTTGGCAAATACACTTTGTGCTTACAGTGTTCCGAGGCTGTTGAGCGAAGATCTGTGCAAGCCTGATCATCTCCTTGTTACCGCCCAACTGCTTGGCTAGGTCAATCATTTCATCAGCCTTGTTTTGCTGCTCGCAAGGGCCGGCCGCAATCAACAAGGTGGTCATGGACGACACTGAAAGTGGGTTACATCTTTGTCCACCGCCGGCGGCGAGCTAAGTAGGTGTGCGCGCATAAGTTGGAGGTTATCAAAGCCAAGTACTGAATCAAAGCACTCACGCATGCTTTCTCCCACTGCGCGGTACCTTCCGCAATGACCTGGGCGATACGCTTTTCGTGAGCCATGGGCGCAGCCTGGACAGTGGAGCCAACGAATGTGGCGACGGCGAGGAGAACGGCGGTAGCAGAGAACTTCATGTTGTGATCGTGGGGCTAAAGGTGAGGAAAGGAAAAGTATAAAACAGGAAGAAAGCACGTGCGAAGGAATGAAGTGTAAGGTAAAAGAGAAAGTGGGACGAGCACAGCTCGTTGGTGAAAGAAACAAAGAGGAAGAAAGGGGGTAGAAAGAGAAGTGGGGAAGTCTGAGGGGCTCCAGGACGGTATTTATTCTCGCCAACATCACCAAATTCCAAGAAAATGAAACGGAAGCAATCGATCCCGCGTTCATCCTGACCAGCATCTCTGCGACACTGCCATTTCGTTACGGTGCATGTGGCTGCAATGATGTCGATGAAATGAAACCTCACAAGCAATTTGATCATGGGGTTCGGCGAACGGGCCCACCCGCACTGAGCTCTTGCCAAGATTGATATACGTTGATATCTGATCACCCGCTGGGATACATCATGGCGGTAAGTCTCTCAGCGGAGCTTCGAATGTGAGGCGGTCGCTCACCGTTTGTTTCATCCATTGCCCGACTCCGGATGTCGCAGGTTCATTGGTCGCCACAGCAGAGCGCAGACGTAGTGCTCAGTTATGCTAGGCAGCGGTCTTCCGAAACATCGCTGACGCTGTCAGGTCCCGACACGTTTATGGGGCCACCATGCGGCGCAAGTACTGCATCCTGGGAAGAGTAGTACTGCCAAGCTCACTAGAGCGCAACGATTGCTTTGGCGGTATGTTGACTTGCTATGACGACGCCATAGTAGTAACTTTCAGCGAAGGCGAAACATTTTCACGATGATGAAAGATCTTGCAGTGATGACACTGCCACTCAATGCCATCACATGCAATGTTTGCGCTTGTTGTCCGGCGTCGTCTATTGTATTGCCATTCTCGACATGGTGGCGTATCTCCATCAACCCCACCAAGGAATCCCGGCGGTGAAATGTCTATTGGAAAAAAGAAAATCCAGAGATGTACAGATTATGTTTCAAAGGAAATGTCACAAGGTCATAAAATAGCATGTAAAACGAAACAATGGAGGTTGCAGAAAAACACAGATGAGAACAATGCTCGAAAGATGAGAACCTGGAAGGTTCCACAATGTTCAGGTTGGTGTGTGATGTGACGGGAATCGCCTCCTGACATGAGAAGGATGCAGATTAGGATAGTGCGGCACGAGATCATCTCGAGACCGGAAGTAACGGTCCAGCTCAGAGGCATCAAAGTCTGATAACTGAGCGGCAGGCGACGACGGATCACCACCACCAACACTGCCCGAGCGACGAGGCTGTTTCTCGGGGCCTTCGGTATCGGGATATTTTTTCGTCTTTCCCCCGAGCCGATGCGTTCGCTTGCGTCGTGCCTTTGTAGGCTGACGCTCTGCAAGGCTTGCGGACCCCGAAGAGTTGGTCTCCCGTGGAGGGACACTTCGGACGGTGAAATGCTCCAGAGTGCGTGTGTACGGTGAGAGGGTGTGGTTGGAGTGACTCAGAGTAGATAACTTCGAGATGGAGTTGAGCGCAGGTTTGAGCACGATTTTTGGGTCGTGATCCCCAGATAGATACCCATCCGGTGGGGAGCCAGTGTAGAATTTGTCCATGGTGTGGAAGGAGGAGAACGAGGTACGTCGTGGTCGGGCTATTCGGATCCCAGCTTCGGAATCTGAATCATCTGGATGGGGCGGGGTATGGATGGATTGTGTCATATCGGTGGACCTGGATGGCTGTGTACGAACACTTGATGGACTACCTCCGCGACGACCAGAATGCTCTAACGGTGGAACTGGCGGGATAAATGGCATGGACGGTGATGGAGCGCGGTAGAATTGTTGACGGGAATCGATGGCTGAATACGAGGCACTGCGACTGTACATTGGTGTTGCACCAGCAAAGTAGGGGTTATACAGCGGTTGTGAAAACTCCGACGTTGCGGAACGCGGGGTGTATGCGTCCGACATTCTGTCGTACTGGCGGGGAAGGCTTGGGGACCTAGTGAGACTTGGACGCGAAGGACCAGCACGGGGGGAGTCACTCAACTCAGGCTGCACCTGGGATTGTGAATGAATGACCCTGGGACGAGTGATGGTACCACCTCCAACAGCAGGCAAGCTTTCATACTCCAGCACATCATCCAAGTCAGATTCTGAAGGCGGTGAGGGCGGGGGTGCTGTGGTGGAGAAATGCGACTCGGAAAGCAGATCGTCCCAATTTGAGCCATCGTACATCCCAAGATCGTCGTCCGTCTCGCTGGGTTCTTCCGCCAAATCAGCGAGTCCCTTGTTAGGGGTGAACAAGCTTCGAAAATTGCTGAATACACTCTTCGTAGGTATTCGGTCGGGCCGAAGACCATACGTCGGATCGTATTGCTCAATATGTGGAAAGGATGTAGGGCCCTCCGGATGAGGAGGAGATGGTTCCCGGACAGCACTGCTCGATGCGACAGATGGTGAGGATCTTCGACCTGCGCCTGCACTAGATGCTGAGTACAGGGATGATGTACGCGGCCTAAAAGTTCCTATTACGGAGGCGGTCTGAGCGCGCAAGAGGTGAGGATGCAGGCCGACAGAAGGTAGTCTTGGAGGCATGCGATAGCCTGTATCTGGTGCAGACGCAGTTTCCAACGACCGCGTAGCTTTCTCAGACGCGGCTGTTCGCTTCGACAAGTAAGGGGCTTCCACTTTGGCCTTCACCCATTGCTGGCTGAGACGATGGATAATGCCTGGAAGGTCCTCCCTGAACATTTGCCGCAGCTGGCCCTCAATCTCCTTCTGAATAAACTTCTGGATAACAGCGATAGAGTCGAATGTGCTGTTGATATCAACATGCTGAAGGGGATCGGTCTTGAATACCAAAGTAATGCCCTTCTGCTTGGAGACCACAAGGACGATGTAGGAGTCCAATTTGAAATGGGACAGCCGGAGTAGCATTGGAACGACAAGAGGATCCTTGGCTGCCAACATCCCACGAGAGGTTCCCATAAGGTTGTGAAGTTCAGTTGATTTGTGGTTCAGAGGGTTAGCCTGACACACGATTAGGGATGACATGCCCACCGATAACGACACGGTGAACTCACCTGAACCTTCGTCCTCAAAACAATATGTGCATCTCCCGAATACGTCAGTCTGAATATCCCGCGAAACTGATCCATCGTCAACTCTCCAATATCCCGAATCTCGAGTTCGGGAGGCTGATTGCGCCGGAGACATAAAAAATTGGATGAGACGCGTTTTACACCGAAACCCATATCAGCACACCTGTGTCCCCATCTCCAATTCCACCACCTCGATCCTATCAGCTATGACTGGGGGTTTCTTGCCCTTATTGAGGGCAGAGTCGAGCATCTGTATGGCATCGGCATGAAACTGGTCGGAGAAGCGGGGCCATTCGAAGGAGAAGGACATCTGGTGTTAGCAACGCCTGACGACGGCTGCACCATGCGTGAGGGGGAGTCGGTGGACGATGCTGGCGACGACGACGAGGCTCTTTACACTGACTGGCAGCGAGTTTGAGGAGAGGAGAGGAGCATGTCGAGGAGGATACCGGATGAAGCCAAGCGGGGTCAACTCCAGCCCAGTGACGACCCCTCTCGGCCACCCTCCCGCTCCGGCATTCTTGCGCACACGGACATTCCAAATCACTCACTCTCAAACACGTGTGCTACAGTGGGAAGATAGAGACATCGATTGCGGTAGAAATACAGTCTGTCGAGGCTTGTGCATGCGGGTAAATAGCGAGCTGGGTATGTGAAGGGATAGCAGAGGACACCAACCAACCAAAAAGATGTACGACTACCAAGACAAGTAAAAATAGAAATGAGCGAAGGGATAGTAAGGTGTAAAAATATACACAACAAAATAAGAAAGGATCCATGAGTGTCCTGAAATACAGGTGAAGATCGAATATAAGATAACCCCCGGCTTTACTTCTTCGCCCTCAACTGGTTCCGAAGATTGTCGTTCTCGGTTTGTATCGAGTTCAACTCTTCCATCATAGCCATTTGCGTCATCTGCTGCGACTGTCTGACAGACTCAACCTCGGCCTTGGCTGCTGACAGCGCGGAATTGGCGTCTGCTAACTGTCGCTCGAGCTGTTTCCGGACGTGGTCCGTCGACGAGGCGGCCTCTTGGGCGAGATTCAGCGCCCGAGCACTAAGAGTGTTGTTGGCTTCCGTGAGCTGAGCGCAAGTTTCAGCTTGTTCGGCGGCGTGTGTCTCGATCTCCAGCTTTTCAGCCATCACTCGATCCAGGGCTTCTTGCAGATGGTGCACCTCATCTTGTCTGATAAAACAACGACTGTTTAGAAGGGCTGAAGCTGAATGTGGTAGAAAGATGGACTTACAACGACGCTTGTTTCGCCAACAATGTACGATTGCGATCCTCAAGCATCTTAACTTGTTTCTGGTATGTCTCAAGCGCACCGTTACTCTCCTGGGCTAACTTCTGTGCTCGCTCCGCATTCTTCTTCAACAGATCATGGGCCTGAGCGAAACGAATCAATCGTTCGATGAGTGCTCTGTCGTCCGCGATGAGGGCTTGTACGCGCTCAGCAAACGACTCAACACTGAACGCGGGACCACCGGTAGACCCAGACAGTGATGGTGACGGGAACCCTTTGGGATCGTACAACGTCTTGAGGGTACGGACGTCCATCTCGGATAAGGATGATGAACCAGGCTTGGTACTGACTGGGCTACTGGTAGGAGATCCCGTGCGGAAACGAGACCCCATCTTGCCAGCACGAGCTTCTGGTGAGGGGAGGGTAGACCAGATTGGTCTGAGGATAGCAACGATGGCTGCGGCATCGCCGGTGTATTCCACAGTCGTACCTCGGGGAAGGCTAGTAGCAGCGGTGAATGTTGCAGCCTTTCAGAAGAATCGTTATAAATCGAGAAGAGCTATGGGGTTGGATCATTCTTACCTGGAGGTCGGCTTGAAGATTCCTCGCTTCCACCTTTGCCTCATCTCTCTCCTTCCGAGCCTGGTCAAGCTCGCCATACAGAGCCTCTCGCTTGTCCATCCCTGACCGAATGTCTTCCTCCAGTCTTGTCCGAACAGCGCTCCATTCCTCTTGAGCTTTCAAATTGGCCTGTAATCTGGAGTTCAATCCGTGGAGGTGAGCACCGATAGAAGCAACAAGTGTGGGTATGGATCCGTCTCGAGACACCAATGGAATCGCGTGCGACTGGAGGAGATCCTGCAAGGCACTTGTGCAGGCATCTAGCTGAACTCTGGCTTCTTTACCAGCCGATGCTTGCTGTAGCTGTACCTTCAGCGTCCGCAGCTCTTGTTCCGTGGTTTCCCTCTCCACCTCCCAAGCAGTCCTATCCGCCTCCCACATCACCCTCGCATCATCCATCTCAAGCTCCCTCCTGGCCAGTTCGCTCCGGAAATGCTCCCTCTCCTCCTCCAATCTCGACTCTACGTCCGCTGACAAAGTGCTCCTCTCCTCCATCTCCTCCAACCTCTTCTTCAAACTGCTCACTTCCCTCCGCCGTTCATCCAATTCCACCCGATCCCTCATCCATACCTCGCTTTGTTCCTCGAACGCTTTCACCTGTGCATCTCCCATCCTCTCCCTCTCCTGTTCCAGTGCATGAATCGTATCCTCCGCGGACTGAACATCCATGCCCAGCGTCGTTTCAATCTGCTCCTTCTCCAGCTGCAACATAGACACCTCCCGACTCAATTCTCCCCTCTTCGCGTTTGCCTCTTTCAGTGCTTCCTCCGCCGTCTTCAGCTTCTCCTCCAATTCCGTCACAACTTGAGGCGGAACGCCTCCTGCCACGCCAGGTAGGCGAGGAAGCACCGCATCTGAGTGACCAGCAAAGAAATGTGCCCCGTCGAATTTGGCCTTTGCCGGAGACGATAATACGCTGGTCATACTTGACGAGGTTGGGCTCATCTGCATGCTCCGGTTTGGTGAGCTATACCCTGAAGTGAGGTTGCTTGAATCCCCATCGCTCTCCGCGGGCGCGTTCTTCCTCTCCAGGTTCCTGAGCGACTGACTCAGTACGCTCGCCCGATGCTCAAGTAATCGACGCTGGACCTCGTTGACCCGTTCGGAGATCTTCCAGACCTCCTTCTGCGATGTGTCAACCTTACGGTTGGCTGTGTCAAGCTGCTCTGTGCTCTGTTTCGATGCTCCTTTGAACGAGGCGTTGGCTTTGCTGAGTGAGAGTGCTGCGTCCCGCATTTTTGTCTCCAGTGCGAGCTTTTTGGACATTGCCTCAAGCCGGGATTGTAGTACTTGATGTTCCTAACATTCGTCTCGAAATAAAGCACAAATTGTTTATATTGAAAGTACACACCTTCTTGAGTTCCTCGACCTCTTCAGCACTCAGCACTTCATAGCCTCTACTGTCCACAATTGCCTCGCTAGCCAATAAACTCATCAACAGGTCGTCCCTTACACTTCCCATCATGCTAGATGACCGCTTCCACGAGTCACTTCCGCTGCCACCCGCCCCACTCTTAGACAGCTGCGAGACGCGATGGGGAAGGGGTGCGCGCCCAGGCGGCGAAGGTGATGACGTTCCTGCTACTGGAGATCCAGAGTTTCTTGGAGATCCGTAGTGAGATGAGTACGCAGAGCTCCGTGCGCCGCCATTCATTGTTGAGATGCCGTTCGTTGCTTGCGACCTTGGATGGGCTTGGAAGTCATCGTCCGAGGAGAGCTGAGCGACCGACCGTTGTCTGTCTCGCCTGAAAAATAGCGCAGCGGTCGTTGTCTTCGGGCTGCCTAGTTCAACAAGTGTTTGCGGGGGGGATTGATCTGAGGAGGACGGGGAATCCGCTGTTGGCGGCCACGAAGGACCCTTCTGAATGAATAGCGGGGTAGTTGAAGAGGATGGAGGAGTGGTGGGTTCCAAGGTAGCTGGAGGTCCGGAGGTCGTTGGTGTAGTCGCCCCTCCACCGAGGAATCTTCTTACACCGTTCATGTCGATGTAGAATCACCAGTGAAAGAAAGAGAAATGGAGAGATCCGATAGCAGCCTGCTGCGAATAGGATGTTGTTGAAAGAGGAAGGGTGGTCGAAGGAATGTTGTGGGCGTCCCGTCTGAGTTCAATTGTTCCGGTTGAACACAGTGCCAGAAGTCCAACGAGGTCGTTCAAGTTCAAAGTTCGTCTTAGAGGGTTAGTTTCATCCCAGTAGGTTTCGCGAAAGCCGGTTGTGATAGTGATGGAGAAGAGGAGGGCTGTGAGGGCTGCAGCAGGTGTCAACGTCCGTCGTAGTTTGGCAGTAGAGATGCCAGGTGACACCCTCAACTGGAAGCAGCCCCGGATTGCGCTCAAATTCTGAAACATATCGAATTTGAGATTCGCTGTGTCGTATAAATACATGAGCTTATCAAATGCTCAACAGTGATACATTGACGGGTACATTTCAGGCATACAGTACTATGTAGTTGCGCTCTCCATGGCCAACTGCCGCTGACCCAATATTGTTATCGGCATTTCAATAGTACTTACTACTCCAAATTGCGGCCCGTTTCAGCTTGAACTCGCCACAAACCATCGTGATCATATTCATGGAATCGTTTTTCTATTCATTGTCTGTAGGTATAAAAAATCGACGAGTGCATCCAAACTGTAGAACCAATATTGGTCCCTTCGGACCCCTGCAAACCTGAATGAGTCGCGTAGCAAAAAATCAACTTGAAGTGAGTCGTAAAGCAAACATAGCAAATCATGAACGTGAAACAATGCAAACCGAGAACAAAGGAGACATAGTACATGAAAGCGAGAACGAAAGGGAGGAAACTATGCTCAAGCTATATCTCGCGTTGGTATCGCTGCTTTACCAGAACGGTATCGTCACCTTGATGTTACGGTATTGCTTGAGCAATGCAGCCATGCGTTTAATCTGACCGCGAGTGAATTCACGCATGCAGCTAAATGGCGCGATGTCAGCCGCAACATCCCAACATCCAAGGAACCTCAAACGCACCTGTCGTCGGTCCAAGCCATGTAATTGTGGATGGAGTCAATCCCACGCCCAGGGCAGCTGTCGAGACCAATGGGGCAGCCATTAACACTTCCTGCCTCATCTGGGGTGTCGTCGACAAAGTCCCCATCACGGCCACACCCTCCTTGGAACGTATGATAGAGACCAGCCCAGTGGCCAAACTCGTGCACCAAGGTCTGGACGATAATTCGCAACCAGCCATCAGCGACAAAAAACGGCAGGTTGACGACTGCAACTCACGTAGCCCAAATCATAATTCAAGAGCGGGCCATTCGGGAGAGACCCCCAATGGACAACGGAACCATCCAATATAGGACCATCAATCAGCTGATCCCACTCCCAGGGGAATGCGGAGAACCCAAGAAGGCCTTCCTTCAAAGCACACCTGAGAAGGGATTCAGCACTTCGATACAGCACCGACACGGTTACAGAGGGGCATACTCGTTGCTGTAGACATTATAATGCTTCCTGTCGCCCTTGCGAAGCTGTTACGATGACAAGAAGTATCATGAGCATTCTATTGATTTTTCACAGGAATTACATAGAACTACGCTTACCGCCCGTTTGATGTTTGCCTCCGTGCCAGTGGCGGGACAGCCCTCGTAGAACCATTGTGGATCAATGGTCCTGTCGATCGACTCAAGCTTGAACTTCAACCCAGTGCGAGCGTAGGCATCGTTCAAAACGTCGATTTGTTTACGAATTTGCTTGTCACTTGGAGGTTGAATAAAATTAGCCATGCAAACCTTCAGGAGATATTAGTGACTGAAGGCCATACCTCAACCACCCGCCCCATGGAGTTTTATCCTGCAAGTCGTTTGTTGAATCGTTGCAATCATGGCTCAGGCAATGAGCAGATGAGATGGCGTACCTTCGCAATGACGTGCCAGTGAACAGGAATGGCCTTGCCAAATATCAAGTCGAGAAGGTCGCCCAAAAAGTCACCAATGATGGACTCCGTAGATACTGCCTCGGCCTTAAATTTGGCCTCTACCTCGGCAACTTTTGCCTGGGAAATCTCAGTGCCGCATCTACAATAGGCGTTGAACATCTGTGAGCGCAAGCACTGTACCAAGATATTACTACGAACCTCTTGTAGACAGTCGTGGAGTTCCCCGGTTTCGCGGCCAAAGTACTATTGCTGTAAGGAGCAGCGAAGACAGTGCTAGCGGCGACGAGACCGAGAGCGATGGCTGAGGCGAACATGGCGATCCTGGCTTTGGTGGCAGTAGCGAGCACTTCGCACTGGTGAACCTAAGATTGTGCAAGTCAGAGCTTTTTAAACTGCACAGAAAGGCCCTCCGAGCAGCCGGTACATATCACGCTATCATCGACGGTGCACATGGTGAAGGCTCGCATGTTGCGGTTGGACCTGCATCTCGATAGTGTCCTGTAGTGGCGTAAGATGCTCAGAAGGTCAGAAGGTGGATCGGACGGGATTGCACTGTAATGTCAGCTTACAAATGGCCACAGAAGTATCAGCTTGAGAGACTGATCGCATTATACGACCGTCCTTGACCAAGAGGATGATTGGACCAAATTGAGTGCCGAAGCGTTGAAGAGTGAATGCTGGGATCTAACTCTACGCATTGGCCTCACGCTCGAGCACAAGTCCTATTGCTGGCGTTGTTATCATGCACAAGGCCAATGCTCTTGATTCAACTTTCAGGCCTTATCTTTGGAAAGTGGCGCCGGGGATATCGTTGTAGTATAGGCTCACCGGGTCCCTCAATGTTGCCATAAAAGCCGCAAAGCCGGTACTGCATGTTCGCGGTAGAGTCTAAGTATCCGAAGCCATTGATCTCCATTTATTCGTTATCTGACTGTGATAATGGTCAATTCGAAAAGCAGGCGTACCTGTCATCGTATTTCACTTTGTGAACAACTTGTGAGCAGCAGTACATCATCGATCTCTCTTGAGTGCAGTGCTCGATAGGCCGGCACTGGTGACATGTCACCTGAGTAGGAGTGCATGTGTCACCGAGGCTGGTAGTAGACCAGCTGGCTGTGGAGGTTGCTGACGTTGCGAATATGTTGGATGGCGTGAACACTTGACGAGCAAAGGTACGAGGTCACAATGTGTTATCTCTTGAGGTCAGGCCCCCGGGTGTCAAGCAAAGATTATTATGAATAAGTGACCGAGTAATGAGCCGCTCTTACCGTGGCGCATCTTGATCTTTTATTATTAGCACTAATAAGCCGAAAGGACCGTGAGCCGGCGAGGAAAGATTCGAAAATCCAGGAATAAAGGCGAAACTCGGTCTCAAGGTGAGATGAAAACTCACCATTATTATCCATGAGTGGTCGACTGAATTACAACCTGAGATACCTCCTAAAATTCACCAGCAAAACAACTCCTAGTACGACGCTTGCGCACTCGAATATAATATAGGTATATCTTGGGCCAACCGTCACTGCAACCCCAGCCAAGACAACGAACACATGTGGCGATCGGGTCGATAAGTTGCTATCACTCCCACTCCCGGACCTAAATATGATTGACCGAAGAGCATCAGTAACCTAATTTTCTTCTTTTTACGAGTTTTAGGTTCATCGAAGTCTTTTGCTTACCTTGAGATCATGAACCCACATCTAACAGCGCCAAATTCAACGAGCACCAAAAATGGCGCAACGTAAAGCACATTATGGTCGCCATCGAACGGTGTGGTGTACCCCGCCGTCATCAGCGTACGAACCCATACGGCGAGAACAGGCGCGGCGAGAGGTAGAAGCCAGGTCATGAGCAACAGCAGATGCTCGTCTGCATTTCTGTGTGATTCGTCAATCCACCGGGAGTGAACCGTGATTGATTCGGCATGAGAGACGGCTTCTTGAGCGTCATTGAGCGATTGTAAACCGGAATCATCATCAGCGCCGTTTTGTCGCAGCAGTTCAGGAGTCGTAGGAGTAAGTGGGTAGGTGCGATTATCGGTGTCCGATATCAGGGAGGAAGAAAACGCGCGACCGGCAGCACAGGAGAACAGTTGAAAGATCCAGCATCCGAGGAACGCAACCTGCCATGGCACGACTATCAGGATAGTGATCAAAACCATGGCTAGCGATACCAAAGCATTGTTTGTGTTGTGAGTACCGGGAGAGGCACCAGCACGTCTATGCGAACATCGGATTCAGCATGACAAATGTGCAAGACTAGCAGCCACTACATACCTGAGGCGAGTTAATTTGACGAATAAGCCGAGTAGCCATAGTAGACCGTCCAGTATACACCATGATAACGAAACTAGCGCGGTAACGACAACCAACAATAGCGGAGCCAGAATCGCGAATATGGGCTGTCCAGCGTTCCCCAACCAAAATCCATGAGGTAGTGGGAGCAACGAAAGGAGAAGCGACCGTGGTATAAGGTCGCGCAATCTTCGGACGAAATGGATCAGTGAATGGCGAACTGGAGGCACCCATCCTAGAAATACGGTTAGCATCGGTAGCGAGATGATTCAGTTCGTACAGCCCACCAGCTTCATGAGAGCTCCAGTTCAGCCAAACCATCAAACTGACCACCCCCACCGCCCAACTCCCCGCAGCAGACCAGTACCTCACACCCCACCTCCCGATTGTCCCCCACCAATCAATGCTGATATCTAGACTGTCAATATAACATTCCCCTGATGAGTGAATAGTGAAATTCAACCCTCGGGTATTTGTTTGGGACACGTATGGAGCGGACGCATGTGTGTGTATTAGAACGGAAGATGTGAGAGGAAAGTAATGCGTCTCGGAAGAGTGGGATGTATGTTGCAGGAGAGGTAGAAGAAGAGGATCCGTGTCTCTACACTCGGGATTGACGTGCGGAGTGACACGATAGACGAGGAGCGCGTTGAGTACAAGGTGCGGGAGACGAATGTCTTCGCGGAGCACCCGGGGAGACAGCTTAACAGAGATAGTTGACCAGAAGGGTGCTGTGCAAGGGGTCAGTTGATTCGCAAGGAAAGAGCGTCGGCGCTCACCCAAAGCACCAGCACTGTTTACAACGCCGTTCATCGGCATAAATCCTGCCACAACCCATCCCCTACCATCAGCCCCCTCCACGTTGACGCTGACGGTCCCCTCGTCCCCTGTAAACTCTTTCGTATATGCCACAATACCCTCGCTCTCGTCTGACCCTTCGTGTGGAACAGGAAATATCTTGCCCGGGATAGGATGCGGCAATAACTTCAAGGTGGTAGGTGGTAGGTACTTGCACTCTTGCGAGGCGTTGCATTGCTCGACCGTGACATGTAGCGGAAGTGGATTGTGTGGCGCGGTGGGCGAGATGCTCCCTTGGGAAAGATAGAGAACAAACGTAGAGAGTTGACGCGGTACGGACAGTTGATACCTGCCAGAACCGTGAGGGTTTCTCAAAAGTAGATTCTGTCCTGGAGGATGATGAAATACGCTGCCATCCTCACCTACACTGGTATGCTGTTCTGTGGGCAGACCGGGAGGTAACAGATGCCCATCCCGAAGCCAGGAATCCAGTATAGAGCCTCTCGCAGCTGACGTGGTCGCCCTGGTTAGTTCAATGGCTGCCCGCGCTATCCTCCACCTGACCTGGTGACACCAAACCATCTCTCGATGCCCAACGCCAGTCCAACAGCCCTCCAACGCGCTTGTAAAGATAGTCCGTCTGTAAGGCGCAGTCACATCCTGGGTGTCTACGTCGCTGTTCGGGATGTAGCATGATTCGGAGGGTACCATGAGGTCAGTCGCCCCTCCACACAAGGACAATATGGGAGTCTGGTCAACGGTCAGACTGTGTTTGTTGCTATCAAAAATAGCCTCAATGCGCCTGTCGAAGCGAGCAGGAGGAAAGATGTATGGCGTAGACATGGAAACGATAGCAGCAATGTGTTCGTGGGGGAGGAGGGAAGTCGCGACAACACCACCCATAGAATGGCCCATTATAATTATGGAGGTATTTGCAGGGTAGAGGGAGAGGATATAGTCAACGGCCTTTGAGGTATATTCTTTTTCTGTGTAGAGTGTGGTTCCATGAAAGGCCGAGAGATCTTCGTTGAACTCGACTACGAGCGGTTGTGGATCATGATGTACTGGTAAAGGTCTGGACACATACCAGCGAAGAAGTCTAAAGGTTTATGACCTGTTGAGGTGAACTGTGACGCAGTCTGGTAGGGCTGGGGAAAGTATTGTCGGGCAGCAGACGACGCTATAGACCGAACTTGTTGGGAAGAGCCGGCATTTCCGGGGATAAATAGAACGGGGGAGCCGTGTAACTAATTCCTAGTTAGATGTAGGTATATGCAGGCAATAAGGGTCATTCACCTCACGTGTTTCCCAGCCAACTTCACGGTAGAGGTATAGCGAGTACCTGTTGGCAAGTTTTGTCCACTTGCTATCAAAGGACGACTGAAGGATGTATGAGGGAGACATCCATGACATGCGGCATCCTTGGGGCGAAAGTGAGTCGACAATGTCGACGCCAGCTTTGTACAGGACACCGATGGAGAGAACGGCGACGAGAAAGAGTATACGAATCATTGAGGCATCCGACGGGTTTCCAGTGGTCGCCGTCGTGTAGCAGGGTGTGCTCTCACAAGGAGTGTCGTCGTCGCCGTTGTGTAAAGAAAAGCGTTTCGCGGTTGGCGTCTATTTGCGTCATTTCTCACTGTAGGCGGACCTCCTTGGACACGACCACGAACGATGTCCTCGCCGCCCGACGCATCCCCCGTCGCTGTCACCGCCCGCCCCGGCAAAGGGACCTCGGAGCACTCTCATTCTCCCGTTCGTCGGCGCAGCAGCATTGCGAGCGACGATGACGACCGTCCAACACGTCCCCGTCTCTCTCCAACCCTCAACCGTTCGTTCAACCCCAATGACCCAGAGCATAGGGAACGCCAGAGGACAATGGACGCAGACATGGCCATGCAGCTTTCTCGTGCTCGCAGCAACACCGTTATCGTTGCCTCTCCTTTGAACACATCTCCACCTCGCCATCCGACCGTGGAGGAAGAGCCTTTCATGTCCCTCCAGGAGGTCCACGACCTGGACGTCGCAAAACACGGTCCGCATCACGAAGACAACGATCACGTTGACGAATACCACAGCGGTCCAACCCCTGATATTCTGAACGACCATCTCAGCATGGGACACGACCCATCCCTCCTCGTCACAATGGATAATGCAGGGGCGGATGACTCCACTCTGGGGGGTCTCCCGATGTACCGTTCTACAGATGATCGTCCCCCTTTTGACTTTTCTCGCATGGAGGAGTATGCGCGCGAAGAGAAGGAGCGTCTTGGTATACATCCCACTCCAGCTGAAGGTGCTTTTGACCTTGCCAAATCTCTCGCCCGCCCCTCTCCCTCAATCGCAACTCAATACGATGAAGCTGGCCCTAGTCAACCACAAAATAGCGTCTCCACGTCCTCCGACTTCATCATACCGATACCCCTCCCCCGTTCACGGCAGCGCAAGCTTAGCCAAAGTCAACCAGGTCCGAGGCGAGGCAAAATGGCACTCTTTGAACAGTCTACCGCACCGCCCCCTTCCCTTTCATTCCGCACACCTCACCTCACTGGCACCACACTGAGCGCCGTCCCTTCATACGATAATTTACCTGCCACCAATCCTCCCGGTGCACCAACGCTCCTCCCAGGTGTGATGTCAGGTTCAGGTCACGACAGACCATACCGCTTTTCCTTCTACTCCAATCAGCTATCAGCCACCATCCATGCACGAAGTCTCAGCGAACTTCCTGCCGAAGGTCAGACGTTCGAAGATTTGTTCATGGGTGGATCCAGAGCGGGAGATGGTTCAAGACCGAGTACGAGGTTAGGGTTAGGAGGGAACGGGAAGTCGAGCGGGACCGTTTCTCCGGTTCCGGGGCAGGCTGGGCCGAAATTTCCTGCGAATGCGAGGAACGGTGGAGGCGCAAATGGAGGACCAGGACCGGTGTCGAGCAAAGATGCGGATAGGGACGCTACTTGGTGGTTGGACATCCAATCACCAACTGAGGATGAGATGAAGTTACTCACCAAGGTACGTTCAGCTATCCCTGTGCCGCATAATTTGTCCCAACAAATTACTCTTAGGTGTTCTCCATCCATCCCCTCACGACGGAAGATATTTTGATGGAAGAAACACGCGAGAAGATTGAACTATTCAGGACATACTACTTCGTATGTTTCCGCAGCTTCGAGCAGGACCCGTATAGCCCCACGTATCTTGAGCCGCTGAACATGTACATCATCGTATTCAGGGAAGGTATTCTCTCGGTGCGCATTTTTCTTTACGGCATAGAGTACGTTCTGATGTGCGCACACAGTTCCACTTCCGCCCGACACCTCACCCACAAAACGTCCGCCGCCGAATCAAACAGCTCAAGGACTACATCAACGTCACATCCGACTGGATCTCTTACGCCCTCATCGATGACATCACCGACGCCTTTGGACCTCTCATCCAGAGCATCGAATACGAAGTCGATAGCATTGACGAATTGGTATTGATTCTGAAGGACGCGGAGCAGAGTGATATGTTGAGGCGAATCGGGACGTGTAGGAAGAAGGTCATGGGATTATTGAGGTTGATGGGAAATAAGGCGGACGTTGTGAAGGGGTTGGCGAAGAGGTGTAACGAGAATTGGAGAGTTGCGCCAACGTCAGATATCGTGAGTTTCTTCTTTGTCTCTTGTTACCGCCCTGTCCTTTTTCAACGTGAAAATTACTATAGGGACTTTATCTCTCTGACATTCAAGACCATCTGATCACCATGACTCAAAACTTGAATCATTATGAGAAGATTCTCTCCCGGTCGCACTCCAACTACCTCGCGCAAATATCAATCGAGATGACGGACGCGAATAACCAGATCAACGACGTGCTCTCAAAGCTGACGGCATTGGGTACAGTGTTGATCCCAATGAACTTGGTTACTGGTAAGTCTTTCCTATCATGATGACAAGGAGAAATGCTGATGGCCGCTTATTAAAACCAGGTTTATGGGGAATGAACGTTCATGTACCCGGCCAAGACATTGAGGTCAGACTTACTTCACGGTTCCTTGTATTTTGACTGCTGACCCCAACTATAGCAAGGATACACATGGTTCCTTTCCATCATCGCCGTCCTCGCAGCATTTGCGGTCATCGCGGGCTGGTCGACGTACAAGCTCATGGTTGGCCGGTAGCGTCCGACCTTCCATCGTGTATCATTGGTTTTTGTTTGCCCCCATGATGCTTTTTTTGGATTTCTCTCCCCGTTTGTTTTCATCCCTTAGGCTTCACAAGCTTCACACGCAACGCGTCATCTTGAAACCACACGACAGGCAACACAATAGACTGTACACTACACCGATTGATGATTTTCCTGATCTCTCCGCGTCCCCCCCTTCCACCCTTCATCCCCCTTCATCTAGGCATGGCACCCCCATATCGACCCAAACGCAATCTCCTTCAACCCACTTCAATCGCGCCTCCTTTGTACATCGCATATTCAATTGCACATTTATCCTTATCCGATTTTTGTCGTCTTATCTCCTCTTTATAGTGCACATACGGACATTGAATGCATCCACCTTCAAATGTACCTGAAATGGACACATTGATAACGTGTGCCCCATGGATGAAGTTCACGCATGTTAAATGTGGACTTGTGGCATTTCGGCTGTTCGCAATACAGGCTACGATTCTAACGGCACGGATGAGTATGTCAGATGAGGATGCTATGAGGATGAGAGTGGTATGTATCGGGAAGGGGTTGAGAGGAGACAAAGAGACATCATAAGGGACCAAGATCTTCAGAAGTTGAAAGTGTGAAAAAAAGGGATTGTGGCGAATTTGAGGAGTACAAGCAAATATCAAATCACAGATCAGAGGAAGGATGACATATAGCAGATTGAAGAGGCTAGAAGAGAAAAGAGAATGAAGAAAAAACTTAAGAACCAGAGCACAGGAAACAGCCGCAATTTCCAATCAAAACTAGAACATATGTATAAGAGAAAGAAAAGATTGGACCAAGGGAAGATCCCAAAGTCCAGACACTGTCAACATCCATCGACTTAACGTCGATAGTAAGAGCCCTTTGGCCTCTCCTCCACTGGAGGTTGCGATGGACCTGACGCAGAAGCAGATCCAGAGGCCAAAGGCGGCCATCTTTGCGCAGGGGGCGGCGGGCCAGGTGGAGGTTGTTCCCTTGGATTATACATCGGCTTGGCCACCGGTCTCCCGTTCGAGCCAGCATGCTGCATTGGGTGAGAGTGCGGGTGAGGGTGCGGGTGTTGCTGATGAGGATGAGGGTGTGCATGAGGGTGTTGTTGGTGCGGAGCGTCCTCGGGCATGCGAATGCCAGCTGGGATGACGGCGAGCGGACGACTGGAAGGGAGACCTTGCGATGAAGACGAGGAGGAAGATGCTTGTTGGGTCATCGGTGGGGGCGGGCCAGTGTGGGTGTGAGTGTGACGGGATGGTGGGGAACGAGGGTCTGCATGAGGAGAGCGTGGATCCGTGTGCGCGGTTCTGTGGTCAGCGTGAGGGGACCGTGGATCCGTGTGTGGAGAACGCGGATCAACGTGCTGTGGTGACAACATCATGGCAAGAGAGGGCGACATCCCCTGATTCGCGCGTGCAGGTTGCATAACCGGGGTCTGTGTGTTTGAGTGCCGCCTCTTGGGTGAAGGCATGTGAGGTGAGTTTGTAGACAGCACGATCTCCTCCGTCACAACATTGGATCCGCCCGCGTCATCTGGGTGCTTTCGCTTCCGCGACATCGGAGACGTGTGCTCCTGTCGAGGCGAATTGTGCTCTGAGTGGTGGCTCCTGGCTGTCGGTGGGGGCGCAGTGGCGGCAGCGCTGCTCCAACGACTCCCAGAAGCCGGCGGCGGCGCTTGCGTCCTGTTCGACCACGGTGGCGGTGGAGGGACGTGATGATTGGCAGGAGGACCATGTCGTAGATCCGGTGGAGGCGGGGGCAAGTGAGGGGGGCCGTGGACATGAGACTGTGGAAGTGGCGCAGGATGTGCATAGGCAGCAATGTGATGAATGGGTCGTGGGTGAGGAGGAAGAATGGTATTTCCATTTGCCTGGGGAGCAGGGATAAGAGGGATTGGTGCTGGAGGAGGGGGGCGAGGGACTGTGGGCGGGGCTGGTGTTGAGCTAGCGGCGGCGCTTTCCGGTTGGCCAGGAGTGAAGCGTAGTAACTCGACGAACAACGTTTGATGGATGGGAGGATCAAGCTTCACGTAGATGATATCCTTGCTAAATGTTTCCAACATCTCCTTTGTATTAACGTAGACATCCGGTTCTTGATTATCTAGATCATTCATTAGCATGGTCAACCATCCTGCATTGAAACTCGATGACGCACCAACATGCCTGACTCGCACTTCTGAGTGAGGGTACGTCTTGTTCTTGCGCAGACAACATAAGGGACACATGAATCGGTTAGGATGTCCATGCTCCGCGGGGAAGAAAACACAAGCGCCGTGATACAGAGCCTTACAGCTCTCGCATTCCACCGTTGGATACCGTAACAGATATGCGGTCCGGCCTCTGCAGATGCAGCGAGTATTGTCCGCCCAATCTTTGTCATTGTCCTGACCAAAAACGAACTTGGGCCGTCTCCGTTTCTTGAGTCGGACGGGCGCAGGTTGACCTGCAAGGATGCGATGCAAGCCAGCGAGATCGAGCCCAAAGGATACCTCTGGGTTCGGCGAGACCGCAAATCCAATCTTATACAACTTACGCATGTAGTGGCGGACTTGAGGGATGTACTCCGGTCGCTGATTGGCGGGCTGCGATGCGAAGGACAAGAACTGGCCAATCACGCTGGACAACCTATCCATTCGATGAACGATGATCTCGAGGTGCTTCCACTCTTCCGAGTAGCCCTTGGTGACATCGGGCGCGTGTAGGAGTATAGTCGGGAGGTAGCAGAAGTGCCAACTACGATCCTTATGCAGAGTACCATTCCAGTGCTGGTGGTCGCAGAACGGGCACGACCCACCGTTAGCGGCACATATGCCATGGAATCTTGCAAAACAATGATCGCACTGAACTGCATCAGAGACGGTCCCAGGAGCTGGAGGTCGCACGGGTGTGGTGCAAATGCAGGTGAAGTACTCGTCGGTTGGGGGTAGGTCATCTTCCGGGCGGGTAGACTCGACGACATCATCGAGGACGGGCTTCCCATGAGCGGCACGGTGATGCCTACACCACCAAGGTAAGCTCTCCACCCATCGGAAATGAAGAGTAAGCTGCTTCTCAAATCGGTCGAAGTTGGGCATTGTGAAGATTTGGAGGTGCTTCTCAGCGTAGTCGCGCCACTTCATGAACGTTCGGAAGACATCGCCTTCTTCTGTGGTAGGGTGGACATAGCGATGCTTCATTACGTTCTCGCAGCGTGTCTCCAAGTCAACAGCGAACTCCACGGTCCTTTTGAGGTCTTGGACGACAGGGATGTTGAAGTCCTTCTCTGCGCGTTGGACCATCTTGACGACGTCCTGCACTCGAGGCTTGATCGTCCCGGGTTGCGGCATGAGCCAGGCAGCGGCCTGCTTTTCATACTCCACGGCCCTGCTGCGAGCGCTAGACAGACGATCAAGAAGCGTAGGGTCAACTGGAATGCCTTCATGAGCCTTAGAGAAGTCCTCGAGTTCTTCCAGAGTGCGCTGCGGCTTGCCGAGGAGTTCTTTCGCCTTCGCCTCCCAAGCCTCTCCTGCGCGAAGACGAGAATCCATCCGCTTCATGTGAGGGTCCTCAAATGAGAGATCGCAGGCGCGTCCTCTCTGGACAAAGTCCCGAATTTCCGCCAAGCTCAACGAGTCGTAGTCGCTGTCATCTTCCAGTTCCTTCAGCAGCTGCTCTCGTAGAACCACCTTCTCCACCTCAGCAATCTCTTCCACGAATACGTTGAGAGTGGAGGCATGGGTAATCAACTGCTCGCACTCCTGGACGTAACTCTCGCGTGTTCTCGCGGACGTCATGCGTTCTAGCAGTGCTTTAGCCTTGATCTTGGTCTCTTCGGCATCGCGGGCTATGGTGCGCAATGATGAAATCTCCTGGCAGTCGAAACCGAGGTCCTCCACCTCCTTCAGGAGCGCATACAAATCGACCAATCCTCGTTCCGGTCGATCCATGAAGTCATCTATCATGTTGCCGGAGCTGTCGCCACTTGTCCCCCGTGTCCTAAGACGCCTTGGCCGCTTCCGACTTGGTCTGTGGACAATGAAGACGTTCGCGGCATCAACCCACTCGGTCGCGCGGTTAACGCACTTCCTGAGTGAGTTGAGTTCCTTAAGAGGGTACTTGATGCCGTCACCCTCTACCAGCAGCGTACGAAGAGTGCGAAGTGGAGGTCGAGCACTTTCCATGAGGAGCTTACCCAGCTTCTGGCGCCACTGGGCAGGGACCGAAGCACGCTCGCTGACCTTGGTTTGGATTTCCTGAAGCTCAGAGTCGCTGAAGCGTTTCATGAGGGTCTTGCTGGTAACGGAACAGTCACAGAGGTCGTCGATGTGATCCACGCAAACGACCTGAGACGTGCACTTGCATGTAACCTGGGAGAGGTAGCAGAAAACCTTGCATGTAGCGCACTGATACTGCTCCTCCGTGCGGTCCGTTTCCTCCAAAGATTCCCTCAAGCCACTGGATCGTGCCTTGGTGCGGGCCTTCATCTCACGCTCGGTCATCTCAGTCAGACTGTTGTTCAACCTATACAAACCAGTGAACAAGAATGCTGCGGAGTGAACGAAGATAACATACCACATGGCAGTCTTAATGGTGTCTGACTGTTGCGTGATCGTGATGAGGAGCTCGTCGTGAGAGAAAACCGGTAACTTCCTGTGATCTTGATATCTCTTCACGCACTCCAGCCCCAGAGGGAGCCAATCGGGCAACGCGAAGTTCACAGCTTCGTTGAAATTGAACTGTGCCGCCACAAGTCCATCCGGTGAACGTCAACAATCATGAGAAGTAGGACATGAGATTCTTTGGTCAGCGAAGATCAACAACACCAGACTAAATGTCACTTACACCATGATTGAACCCAGCGTGATATGCCTTGGGGAATGTGATCACGAACTCTCCGGCACGTTGGTTACAGGCATATATGTCGACTCCGGCGTCCTTGATGCGCTTCGGGTTCATCAGGGTAACCAATTGGAATAGGAGGTCTGGTTGGGCTTCAAAAAGGTCGGGAGCTTCTTTCCGAATGGCGGCTTCAAACTTCGCGCCATCGGAACCTGGAACACTATACCAGGTTTTCGTTTCTCCCCAGTGCACTAGAAGGAAAATCAGATATCAAGTAATGTCATATAGTTCCATTCAGAATACCCACTGTAATTGATGCTGTACGTGTAATGATCCTGTCCAATGCGTATGCGTTAACACACCTTCGTGTCAACTCATGAAAGCAACCTACCTCATTGTGCCAGCAGAATGTGGAAAAAACCATGCCAACGTACGTCCATGGGACGGTCATACCAGATATGTCGGACTTGATGAATCGAAGTAGGGAGTCGGAGAGGATGGGAATGTTGTTCAAATTCCATGGATCCTTGGAGTAATCGTTCAGAGGATGTGTCTCCAACGTAGGCATGCCACTGTGTTGTCGTCAGTAAAAGAGAGAGCTTCGATGTGCGAGGCGAGTCTGACCTTCCATGTGTCGTACTGTGGACGTCTGCACCATATTCAACCTCAACAGTCTCCGTCGACGACTGAACAAGTCTCCAAAACTCGTTTTCCACATCCGTCTCTGTGACGACGATATCACCAAACCGGTTTACAGCAGGATCAGGGCCCGGTTTCGTCGATGATCCAGAAGCATAACTCGACTCGTGCGAACCATCGTTGTCTGGTGGATGAGCTTGAAACCATAGTTTCCTGAACTCCAGATCTCTCGCCTGGAAACTGGAGAGGCTATGCTCTTCACCTTCGTCAAAACCAAAGTCGCCGCCAGTCCCAAAAAGGCAGATATGACAGAACCACGGTCCTTTGGGGATAGACGCCAGAGGTGGGTCTAGACAAAACATGTGGAAACCTGGAAGTGATGAATTGAGTTCCCGTGAACCAAACCGTATCTCGATAAGCGTTATGGAATAATGGAAGCAACGCGAAGTGTTGAGGGGAGAAAAGGCACACGCACCACAATCACACCCATCACATAGGAGCATTTCCTCCCCACGATCCTTCTTCTGGCAGACTTCGCATTGCAACTGAAAGGTTGACTTGAGTAAAGTCGAAGGACTGATGGAATATGATAAGGTCACCGGGCTCACCTCTGACTTGTGGTCATTCGATCCTGAACCGGACTTCCCATTAGGCACATCGCCGCGAGAAGCTGTGACAAGGAAGGATTCAATTTGGATACCGCATGAAAGAACACGTTGATACTCACGTCCTTCACCCTCGAGAGATGTTTGCCGGGTGCTTCGCCTCGGTTTCGCCTCCGGCTTCACGTCCCTTATGTCGATCTCATCAGAGGGCTCTGAGAGAGGACTCGAAGTGGCGGTCAACGGACTGGACGGCGGACTTTCATCGGCGCCGTTGGTCTTGCCAGAGGACTGAATGTTCACATGGGTTTTGAGCTGAGGATCCCTTGGTTTATTATAAGCCATGTTAGGCGAGTTGCGTACACGCTCGCAGAAGTGTTCGTAAGGGAGAACGACCCGCGTATACGAGTTTCGTAGTTGAGTTGAAAGGCCGGGAACACCGCCGTATCCTAAAAGTCGACCGAGGTCTGCCCATTTCTTTCCCTTTGTGACCTGAGAAACAGCGGTGGCCGTTGAGACATTTTGGGCAGAAAGGAATGGAAATGCCACGTACCACATCATATCCTCCCATTTTCATGACCTCTTTCCTAAGTAGCCATAAATCCAATGGTTTGTGATTGATCGTGGGGACTGAAACACGAGGATTCCCCTGTTGCTTGTGAAACCGATAGAGCTGTTCGAGGAAGTTCACCTTCGCTCGAGAGGATGCCTCAATGGAGTTCAGTCTTTGAAGACGTGTTTTGAAGCGAAAAGTCTGGATCGCAAAGGGCGAGTTTATACGTTGTGGCGGCCGAGTGCCATCGGTGAGAACACATACCTCGGTGTCGGTTACAAAGGGCATATTCCATCCAGCAGGTGGTACAATCTTGCACATCCCATACGTTCTCGCATTCTCCGAGATAGACTTGATATATGCCATGGGATCCTTGAATTGCTCTGGTGTTGGACGGAATGTGGGGCAGTCTGAAAGACCAAAGGGTCTCTCCCGTGGCCGGGAGGGCGTAGCCTTCGGATTCGGAGTCTTGACAGTAGACATGTTGAGCTTGGGTTTAACTGAGATGGGGGGACCGTCGCGAAGCTTGACTTGGACACCAGCGTCGTCATGCATGTTATCGGTTGGGTCGTCCGGTGTGTGATTAGACGCCTGCGCGTGGTGGTGGAGGGCCTGCAGTGCATCTGTTTTGGACTTGCGCGGCGCCCTCTTTGATTCAGAGGTGGAGCTCTGGCCGTTTACGACATGGGAGGCAGTGACTGTGGATGATTCGATCGCGACTGCGCCTTCGACAGGGATGGATAGACAAGATGTGAATGTGGGAGCTTGTTTGTCGGAAAAATCTGGGAGGACGCTGGACGCCCCGGGGCTGTTGGAGGATGTCGGGAGTGGTCTGGACGAGGTGCGCCTGCTCGGTGTGCGGCGCGACGATGGCGAGGAGTGGTGAGCGGCGTGCATGGGAGACGGTGGTCGGAGAGATGTGCCTGCACAGAGCAAGGCTTGCGGCCAACACTTGGACCTCCATTCAGCGGGCGGACTTTCAATTCCTGATTCCCCGTGTGAACAGGCCAACACCCGCGGACTTATCTGAAATCCAATCTTTCACAAGCCGACGCTGCCGGTGCAGCCGCGGACCTTGAATCCCAATCGGTGTGCGCACACAACGCACGGTCGCTTGGCCACCTTCCCACACCTTCTTCTCATCGTCCACTTCTTTTCCCTCCCGTCGCTCACCATAACCTCAACAAACACCCTGTTATGATCCCAGCGAAGGCCCCTTTCCTCACACATCATGCCCTTTGCAGCCCATTATTATTATTATTATTACATGATTGGTCAGATCGACGTAGGATCTAAAACCCCCGGAACGGTCCCGGTGATCAGCCAAATCACGATCATCTGGCGCTTCTCTGTCGCGCTGCACTCTGGCGCCACATATTGCCACAGCCTCAAGGTTTCTTGTCAACGACCGTCGGCGTCATTGTGCGCTCCTCTTCCAAGCCATGAAGTATGCCCTGAGGATACTGTAGCACGAACTGTATGTATTTTCAACTCACTGCTTGGCCGATCAGTTCTTCCCTGTAGACAGGTGCACAACTAGCGGGGGACAACAATCTTGATATCCTCAATGTTGAATGTGACTGTAGTTTCTAGCGTGATCGGCGATTGCAGAAAACAACCATCGTTTTACTTTGTCTTGCTCGGGTTACATTCATGTAGCTACAGTGATCTCAGAGAGCGGCTCAGAGTGCACTCAGCCACCTCTCCGGTCTCGTTCTAATATTCATCCCTTACAGTAGTAGCGACACATAGTCATCGAAAGGTGGGATGTGAAGTTGCTCGGGGCCGAGCTTCCTCAACCTGGCTGTCGATACACGTTGCTCCATCAGGAGATGTGGGTTCGCTTAAGCCCTCACGAACTTGTCCCTTTGTGAGGACTCGGGTTGGGCTGCATTTGAATCCATTGAAATTGAACAGTATGGGATACAACTAAACAATAAACTGAAACTGACATTACACTGATGGTGAAGCGGTTATCATGCTTGCCTTCCAAGCAAGCGGCAGGGGTTCGACTCCCCTTCAGTGTAGTATTTTTCTTCATCAAGCTTACTAGTTTCCGTGTATTAACGGCCCACAGCGCTTATCTTCCCGCGATGCGAATCAACGTTTGCCGGGCTCGGATCCACATGTAATCCACACGCAGGAACATCTTCCCCAAACCACGGCTTCGTTCGTATTCGCATTTGGGAGATAAGACCTTTGCTGTGGCGGTCGACAATCCACGTCATTGCCCTTGACAGCGCTCAAATCAAGTCATCTAACACTGACAGTCAGCTCAAACGTTCACAGATTCTGGTGGGAAACCTACGGTCTGCCCAATTACAGTTACAGTACGCATCAAAGCCTCATCGGCAAATGATCCACCTGTTTTGATAAGATTGACCCCCCAGTTGCACGAGGATCGGTGCAGATCGTTGCGCTCGTCTCATCGAAATGGTCAACGTGGCGAGCGAATGACCAAGTGACCGAGGACAGCGTTCTGCACAGCGGTCGACAAGTACCCTCCTTACGCTCTCAAGACTGCGCACATCCTCCGCACCAAGCACGTCACGTACGACATGTGATATCTGTGGTTGAGCAAGGCACATGATGATGAGTTCTTTGTTCGGATGGCCCCTAACGGATCAATTCTCTCGGCTTCCCGAACTGTGACAACACCATGACTGTCATGGCAAAGGTTCGTTCAGCTCTGACCTCCCTTTCGTACAAGGACCTGACACGACGCTAGTGTAGATCCTAGCAAACTACTACTCCACATGCGGGGATGTGAATTACCTTCATATCTGATGTGGATAGTCGTCCTGGAGAACAATCATTCATATTGTCGCGTCATTGCCATTCAATGGACACGCCAACGTGGATCTTCAAACGTTGGAAAACAAGATGCTTCTGTCGCTGGCTGTGACCCCTTTCCTCCTAAGGCCACGAGGTAATCAATTGTTACTTCTCCATATCACCCCATTTGGGCACTACTCGCGATATAAAATCTCTCGGCTTCTTTGGTCTCCCCCGAGTCCTCTAATCTCCTTCGTCTAAAGGATGCCCTTACAACTATTCCTCGTCTTGACTATCCTAGTGATTCTCCTCGTCGCGCGCTGGTTACGCAAACCTCAACGCTCATATCCTCCAGGACCCAAGCCGCTCCCCCTCGTCGGTAACGCCTTCGACCTTCCCAAGTCAAAGCCGTGGATTGCCTACCATGAGATGTGCAAGCAGCACGGCAAGTCAATGGGACTCTAACGGGGAAACAGGCTCTGATTCTCCCGCGCAACATCCCCGTTTGTAGGCGATGTCATGTTTCTGGATGTCCCGATGCAACCCATTTTGGTTGTGGATTCTGCGCAGGCCGCGACCGACCTGTTGGAGAAACGCTCCCACCTATATTCCGACCGGTTACAGCTATTGATGCCGAAGTTGTGCGTCATTCCTTCTCCTCCGTCCTCGTGTAAGAACGACACAACTTATCGTTTTTATTTTGTGCCACAGAATGTCATGGGATTTCAGTATGGCCTTGATGCCTTACGGCGCAGATTGGCGGGCGCACAGGAAAGCGTTCCACCGATACTTCGAGCCCAACGCGCTGCCTGCATATGATGATATTATACGACATGAAATCAGTGCATGCATCTCACGACTTTTGGATTCTCCGGAAAACATAACCATACATGTTCGTCAGTAAGTCCTTGTTTCCGCCGGAATACCGCCGTACTTTGACTCAAAAGCATCCAGAATGTTTGCCTCTATGATACTACAGATCGTGTACGGCATGAAAATCCACAGCTTGGACGACGAATTCATACGCGTGGTGGAGGAGGCTCTAGATGGCGCGAACAGAGCGGGGGCTATAGGAGAGAACTGGGTCGAGTTCTTACCCTTTCTGCAGTACATTCCGAGCTGGCTACCTGGTGGCCGGACCAGTAGGCTTGCTGAAAGGTATAAACCGTTCGTGGAGAATATGATCAAAGGGCCTCTTCAGAAGGTTCGCTCGGCATTAGTGAGCAACTTCCTTTCATTTCCACTGATTTGAGCAACTGACCCTTGGTCATACCTAAGAATGAAGGGGTTGCTATTCCATGTATAGCGAATTCTATGCTCATGGAACTTCAAGATAAAGTCGGGAGCTCAGAGCTTCCGTTGGACCAAGAGAGGTTACTTCGGAACGTTACGGGGGTGGCGTACATTGGTATGTGAATCTCACTGTGATGGAAAGGCTAGCCTTTCTCTAATCGCTCGAACAGGTGCCTCTGATACAGTATGGTATTGACGCTGATGTGTGTGGTTCGTATCACTCACGTGAACAATACAGACCGTATCCGCCGTTACGAGCTTCTTGCTCGCTATGGCTCTATATCCAAATGTTCAGAAGAAGGCTCAAGAAGAACTGGACAGAGTTGTCGGCACTGGTCGTCTTCCAGAACCGAGCGATTGGGACTCGCTCGTCTACATCCAGGCCGTGACACTCGAAACAATGAGGTGGATTCCAGCTGGCCCGCTTGCCGTACCACATCGTCTGACTGAAGATGATGAATACAATGGCTACTTCATTCCTGCAGGGACTATCGTCATTCCGGTCCGTTCTTCCTCTTTACATTCATTAGCGTTATTGACAATGTGTCCTTAGAATGCATGGTCAGTTCATGGCCTCACTGCGGGAGCGGCATTACTAACACTGAACAACACCTGCAGGGCTATGCTTCACGATCCTTCGGATTACCCTGAACCAGGGACATTCAAACCTGAGCGCTTTATCAAAGACGGTAGGATCGATCCCAACGTCCGCAATCCTCGCGCATTCGCTTTTGGTTTTGGGAGACGGTACGTTACGACTTTTCTTACAATACTACATGCACTCACTGTCCCTTTGTCATTAGGGTCTGCCCTGGAGAAGATCTGGGGTTCAACGCTGTTGGCCTCTTCATTGCCACTGCACTTCAGGTATTCAACATTTCTGCTGGAGTTGATGCGGATAGCAAACCACAGAAACTGTCAACAGAGGTTCGCGACGGCTTTATCATGTAAGTTTTCCCAAGCCCGCCAAAGTGATGGTGACAAAGTCCGGCAACTAATTTTTCTCCAGACACCCCATCACAGTTCCGACAGGAATTTCCCCTCGCTCAGATGCAGCTGAACGTCTAATTCGTGAGCAACCTGCTTCAGTCTAGGTATAGTTGGTGCTTCGTCTGTGACGGTCATGATGGTGCCCATAGTGACGGAACTTTGCACCTGTATATTCAACCTCTCGCCTTTTCTCGAGCTCGTGCTTTGATCATTGCTGTTGTAACCATACCTGTACGCCTTAGCAATATATAAGTGTTGTACTATCCATCCGATGCTCCTGCTTGGCGGGTGAGTGATGGCGCAGATCTGGACAATCTCCGAGTCGTGCTGCTCCAACACGAGCGAGAGGCCTGAGCGCCAAGAGGACACGCGTGTGTTACTTTCAACTTTATCACTCACATACTGTACCACGTACTCGACATTCTACCTTTCGTCAATAACGCCGAGATGACCATTGGCCATCACGCCATGAATGATTGTGCGGCGAGCTAAGTACTGATGCTACGCAATGCAGAGCTGAAGTCAAAGGTGCGCACGTATTGGCGTTCGACGCCCCGCGTTTTGATCGTGCTGCTTATAGGTGACTGACGTCTACTACTGCTAGTATTGGCAGCTCTAGGCTTCGATATATTGGCCGTTTTCGGTATGTTTTACGACATCACCCCCATTGTACAGGCGGCTACAACGGCACTTGCCCCTCGATTCTGCTGTTACCGAATGGCAGGCGACAGCAACATGACGCTCCTTAGCATTGTCGCGGGAGTCATCGTTGATTCGTTCTACCGCGACGCTCGCATGTGTCCCCGGAGCGTCTTTCTGTCCTCGTATTACTATCGTCGAACGGATACCCCTTCTTAACATCCATCTACCATCTCGATGTCTGAGCAAGTACTGTGGCCGTACGGGGGTGTGTTGGTTGCGACGTTGCTGGTCTGGCAAGTAGTGAAACGTATGCGAAGTGGATCACGATCATCCGGTCCTCCGTTGCCACCTGGCCCCAAATCGCGGTTCCTGGTGGGGAATATGCTGGATATGCCGACAGAGGAGCCTTGGTTGACTTACAGAGACTGGTCTGACGTGTACGGTGAGCAAAACCTGATTCAACATAGGACAGCTCAAGGCTGACTATCCGTTACAGGAGACGTCGTTTACTTGGACCTTCCCGCACAGCCAACGATCCTCGTTGGGAGTGCGGAGGTTGCTTTTGAATTGTTGGAGAGGAGATCGGACATTTACTCTGATCGGAGAATGCCCATCATGCTAGAAATGTAAGTCACCCTCCACTCCGCGTCCTCAAGGCAATGATGATAACGCTGATACTAGGATGGCTTGGGGCTTTAACTTTGCATTTATGGGCTACGGACCGGTGTGGCGTGCCCACCGCCGCAGTGTTCACCAATACTTCAGCCCAAACCTCACACATGTGTATCAAGACATTCAGTTGCAAGAGGCCAGATCGTTCCTCCATCGATTACTTTCCTCTCCCGAACATCGACGTGAACATGTTCGGTTGTACGTACTCTGCGCTTGAGCCGTATACTAGACTAATCCGGAATTACCAGGATGATAGTCGCAATCATTGTTAGAATTGTTTACGGGAAGCGTGTGGAGAACCTAGGAGACGATTTCATCACGTTGGCACACAAAGCTGTTGAGGGACTTGTCCTTGCGCTCGTCCCAGGAGCCTATTGGGTCGAATACCTCCCCTTCTTACGACATCTTCCTTCATGGCTTCCTGGGAACCGGGCTGGGAAGTTGACTGACGCGTATCGTCCAATCGTTCAAGCTATGCGGGACCAGCCTTTCGATCAAGTGGAAGCATCGTTGGTACGTTGACAACCCCGTACCCGAATTCTGAGCATAAACGACTAACGCGTTTTGTCGAAGGCTCAAGGTGACGGGACTCCGAGCGTGACTGCAACAATGATCAGAGAAATCCACGAACAAGTCGATACTATTGAGGGAAAACAAGTTGAAGAGAAACTAAAGCTTGCAAGAAACGTGACTGCTCTAGCGTACTCTGGTACGTGGTTGGAATGGGTAAAGGATTATTTTGGCTGACGACTGTTCTCAAGCCGCTGCCGACACCGTAAGCTGGGAATGACACCTAAAGCGAGATCCACCACTCACACACACTACGACAGACAACCTGTGCAGCAGAGGTTTTCATGTTGGCGATGGGAATGTATCCGCGCGTCCAGCGACAAGCGCAAGAGGAGCTTGACCGTGTTGTTGGTCCTAACCGGCTTCCTGACTTCGATGACCTAGAATCACTAGTATACATTCGCGCAATTGCGATGGAGACGATGCGCTGGCTTCCGGTGAATCCATTTTCAGTACCTCGTACATCTATGGCAGAAGACGAATACAAAGGATACCGGATACCGAAGGGCTCAACTATACTAGTGGTAAGCTGTTTTGTACTACCTACATTCTATACAACTAACCGGAAGCCACTGCTAGAATGCATGGTGCGTCTTTCCTCGACACTATCTGTTTTGTTCGGCTCACGAATAAGATCCAGGGCAATTCTCCACAACCCCAAAGACTACCCAGAGCCAGAAGAGTTCAGGCCAGAAAGGTTCATTAAAGACGCCAAGATTAATCCTGATATCCGAGATCCTATTACAATCGCATTTGGTTTTGGAAGACGGCATGTCCTCATGCGCTCAGGGCTTCAGCCTCTCTATGAGTCTATCTAACCCACTCTACCGACAGTATCTGCCCTGGCCGCTTCCTCAGCAACGCCTCTCTTACGATTTACATCGCCTCCACCTTACACGTTTTCAATATCAGCCCCGGATACGACAAGGCTGGGAATCGAGTGAAGCTGACGACTGATGTCAGCACGGGCTTAGTTGCGTGCGTCGTGCTCTTCGTCTCTCTTTTTCTACGGCAAGGTTAACGGCAGTGCAAAATTCAGTAACCCAGTAATTTTACCTCGCGAATTCACACCGCGATCAGAGAGCGCTGTTCGGCTTGTGCAAGAGGCAATGAATATGTGAATAAGTGTTGTCTTTGTACAATGTGTAGGAGTTGTCGTGGTCGCAATCCTAAGGAAGTTCAAGTTGATTTTTGAATGGATTTGTACTTGACTTCAGACCAAATCATAATCAACAAACGAGCCACAAGAAACAAGCCCTCGTTGTCTAATGGCTATGACGTCAGACTTCTACCAAGAGGGTACATCTGGAGGTTGTGGGTTCGAGTCCCACCGGGGGTATTGGTTACCATTTTTCTTCTTTTATTTCTCGTCATTGGCAGTGGCTCATGACCGACTGTTCATGATGCTTGCTATACTCGCGCGGAGCTGAGTACATGCGAGTTTGACTTCATGACAGCTGTTTAGGAAACTATAGGCCAACCTGAAAAAAACACACACAGCAAAAGTGAGTTAAATGTCAACTCCGCTGACGTGCCGGAGTGATCCTCACTTCGTTGGACGCTTGTGACTGTGATCACGCCAGCGTCGTGAAGACCGAGCCAGCGATGACAACTCTCTGAGGAGTCGTTGAGGGGTCGAGGGGATTGTCCTGATTGCACCCTGCCCTTTTCTCGCCATCTCAACCCTTATTGCGCAAGGATGGAGACCTTCAGGTCCAGTGACAATCGTAAGTGACAGTCACTGTGGGGTGTAGTGACCAGATCGCGGGTGGCGATGGGACTAAAATTCACCTCCGACTGTGTGCTCGTTTTTTGCGCTGGCCTATAGTTTCCTAAACAGCTGGAATTCATATCTGTATGGATACTTAATAGGGCGGCTGACATCTGGAACGCCATATCCAAATCACTCAGGACTCCCTCACAACTGTTGGCCTTGCTTGTCACGGACCATCATGAATATATGACAGCTGTACTCATACACCGAAGTTTCTCATACCGTTCCGAGCACTCCAGGTAGTTCACACGACCGGAGGGAGGGGTAAATTGGCGGTGATTTCAGTGAGCTGGAATTAGTAACTATGCGAACAAACCACGGAGGAGGATGCCTGCGGTCAAGGGCTGTTCGGTCAAACCAGCTTGAGGAGCAGCAGCGGCGACCCCCATGTCCATCTCGACCGCCGTATTCACCACCTTCGCCACAGCCCAAATCAGTCCTCTCAATATGACGACCCCTGCGAGCATGAGCACTCCCAATGCAACGAATCCAAACACCATCTCACTCGGGTGATTTCTTGGATCCGATAAGACGTGGAATGCGACCGAGATTGGTTGGAATGCGACGGCAGCTGCAGCGAAGAAGACGGTGAAGAGGTAGAGCGGGTAGATGAACCCGAAAATGCGCTCTTGAGAGATTTCAGGGCGGGTTTGGAAGCGGCGCATGGCGCTTTGGATGTCAGAGACCGGAGGGCAGATAGAGGACAGCCAGTCTGCAGGGATGATGTCATCGAAAGTGGATTGAGGACCGTGAGCAGCGGTCTTGGGGCGACCAGAAGCGGTGGACTTGGTACTGATGAGGGATGAGTATTCATCGACCTGGCTGTAGCGCTTGATGATAGGCATGTTGGTGATCAATCAGTTCAGAGGTGTGGCCAGCACTGGAATATCGAGAGGTGATAGTAACAGGAATGGATGTTGCGGTAAAGATGGCGAAAATACTGATGTTCGTTTTGTCTCGGAGTGTGCGGCTGACATATAGTTATAGCTGCAAAACAGACGGGTGTCAGCACATTCACAGACCCATTTACATCGCCACTTTCCTTGTCATACTAGCGCTGCCAGGGCTGGCTGCTGACATTTTCACTCGTCCACACTCGATCGCAAGTGATCGATCCCGCCATTTGAACAGAACACTCCATCTTTGCGATGATCTCTTTGACCACCCTGTGCTGAAGCTGGTGCCAAAGTTTGGGTACGTGATGCATGGTAGATGTAGTCTTTTGGAGATAAAGACTTGCAATGAAGGTTTGTTCTGCTGCGCTTATAGGCCACAGTGTTCCTGTTATCGCAGCGTCAGTGGGTCGAAGGGTAGGGATAGGTCTAAGTTGACCTGACACTCTGGGTCAAGGGCCCGTCCATGATCGGCAAAGCTGAGGATGTGACACAAGCTGGACATGGGCATCTGTCGCCCACAGCATCAGCGGGGGAGGCACAGATACGAGGGCAATCTGTATTGGGGCGCCTCAAACTCAGGTATGAAAGTCAATCAGCGGAAACGAGTAGCGATCAGAACGACGACAAACATGTATATCTTTGCCAGCCAAACAATTGAATGGAGCCACAGAGGCTTGTCGCTGAACCGTCTCCAATCACACCGTCTGCCGCGCAGTTGGGAGAAGGATGTACATGGTGCGATGAGGCAATGATGATCAGAAGGATGGGTAGCGACAGAATGTCAGGGCAAGGGCATGGGAGGACGACAGAATCTATAATTACTGATTCAAGCCACAGCAAAGGACTGGTTGTGTGACTAGTGCCGATGTTTGTTCCGGAGGTGGTGTCCCTATCCGATGAGATACACGATAACTGCTGAAGAGGCCCAAGCGAATCTTACGGGCAACGGAGGAGACGACAGTCCACGTTGGAAAGTCAAGACTGTTGGCAACACGCAACGCCCGACGACAACGCCAACACTGGCGGTGAGGAAGACGTCAGCGTCGTGAGCCGAATTGCCAGCAACGGGGGAGATCGGAGTTTGCCGTCGCCCCCGAAACGGCGCTAAGGAAACATGGCAGTGGGGTCACGTGAGTTGCCCTCTGCCCCAACCCTCTGCCCAACCTTGAATTTAATTTCCTGATTTATTCTGCTCATCCTCCCTTTCTCCAACCTCCATCATCCCCTCCAACATCCCCCACCTCGTGTGAGTCGTCCTCAACGCGTCCCTCGTTGTCCGCCACGTCGTGCTCACCGTGCCTCCTCTCTAGCCTCATCACATCACCCCCACCAACTCTCAACAGTAAGTCAACGCGTCCTGCGCGTGTCATGCCACTTCCGTCATTAACATGTGCACTCCTCTCGCGCTTTAGATGTCTCAATCGCGTGAAGATTCCGTCTACCTCGCCAAGCTCGCTGAGCAGGCTGAGCGCTATGAGGGTACGAATCTCCTTGCATCGTACATCGCACCCTATTCTGATCCGGAGCTATGACCCGCAGAGATGGTTGAGAACATGAAGCGCGTCGCTTCCTCCGACCAGGAGCTCACCGTTGAGGAGCGCAACCTCCTCTCCGTTGCCTACAAGAACGTCATCGGTGCCCGCCGTGCTTCCTGGAGAATTGTCTCCTCCATTGAGCAAAAGGAGGAGACCAAGGGCAACGAGGTCCAAGTTTCAATGATCAAGGGCTACCGGGAGAAGATTGAGAGCGAGCTGGCTAAGATCTGCGAAGATATCCTCGATGTCCTCGACAAGCACCTCATCCCTTCCGCGGCCTCTGGCGAGTCCAAGGTCTTCTACCACAAGATGTAAGCGACATGATGTTTATCTGCTGGGAACTCGCCGATGATTGATACACCGTCATAGGATGGGTGACTACCACCGTTACCTCGCTGAGTTCGCCACCGGCGACAAGCGCAAGGTCAGCGCTGACAAGTCCCTCGAGGCGTACAAGGCTGCTTCTGAGGTTGCTGTCAACGAGCTCCCACCCACACACCCCATCCGTCTCGGTCTTGCCCTCAACTTCTCCGTCTTCTACTACGAGATCCTTAACAGCCCCGACCGTGCTTGCCACCTCGCCAAGCAGGCATTCGATGATGCTATTGCCGAGCTCGACACTCTATCAGAGGAGAGCTACAAGGACTCCACCCTCATCATGCAACTGCTCCGTGATAACCTCACTCTCTGGACCTCAGACATGCAAGAGGGTAAGCTGCGTGCATCATTGACTATGCCCTGAGTTATATTGACCCATATATTTCAGACAAGCCCGCTGACAAGGAGGAGTCAAATGAGGCTCCCGCAGACGATTAAATGCATCCTGTCCTGCCGAACTGAAATGCCATCTCACGCGAGACCATCTCTCCTCCGTTTCTATGGCAGTGTGTCGGCATTTTCTGTTGCTCTTTATCAACCCCATCCTCTCGCATTGCATGTCGTATCATATCCGCATCCAGTAACCAAGCATATTCTGTTATTATCTCCTACAACTCTCGTTCCTTTTCTTTCTCCATCCTGATACTGGCGACCCGTAATCTGGCTGATGAGTCGTTCTCCATTCTGCGAAAGTCTTTTCATTCACACCCAGAGAAATTGGAGTACTAGTGTGAGCCAGACGGTCCGACGAAACTTGCTGAACCTCACAATCTCCAACTCAAAGGATTATCAATGGGCTATCATTGTGAGCTGTAAGCGAGTTTTATTATCGACAATACAACGTAAGGTAAGAGTAGCAGCATGTACAGTGAGAAGTACGAAAAGGGCCAAGCTTTACGGGATAAGATACGGTTGTAATGTTATTTTGAACGAACAGTCGATTCAATGACTGCCTTGTGCGATCACAAGGATCTGGATACTCCGTAGGTCCCGCTGATCTTGAATTCACCGTCAGCATATTTGACATTGACGTCCTTGCTGGTGATGTAGAGGCTGTCGTATCTGGTCGCAAATTATCGATCAGGACAAACGTAGCAAGTGAACTAGTCCTTTGACACGCACCTTACGGATCCAACGATGTCGCCGAAGTATTTTTCGAACTCCTCCGTGGGTATCTTCTTCTGCTTCCAAGTGGGAGCCTCGTTCAGGCCGAACATGGCTCCGAACACAGCAGGATCGGCGCACACGCCGTCGTAGAGGAACTTGGCACCGCCCGTCTTGCAGGACGGTTTCCACTGCATTACGACGCGTCGTCAGACTCTTGTGTGCACAGCGACGAAAGCAGTACTACTCACGCTCATCTGCTTCTTGATCCCAGCGACAGCAGCCCTTCTCAATTTCTCCGCAGCCGCCTGGATAGCCTCGGGACTCTTCTGAGGTCCATCTCCTCCTGCACCGGATCCAGACGCGATCTGTCCCTCCAAAGCGCGTGCATACTGCGCGAGCTGGATGAAGTTATCGATTATCGCGTCGTCGTCGTCTGGAAGTACGAAGCTCTCCCTGTCTGCGAGGATGGACGAAACGAGCGCGACAGCAGACGCGTGTGGGTTCGCCGCGTCGCTTGTACGCGCCTTTTTGGAAGAGGTTGCTGCGCCAGCGTCGGATTTGCGCTTTGACATGGTGGTGGGAGAGAATGAGTGAAAGGAGGGCAGTGCTGGGAGTGAAAGGGTTTTTGTGCTACGCTGATGCCACGAGATCCTGAGTCGCTAGGACGGAATGCTCCAAATTCAAGCTAGGCTGGTCACAAATCGCGTTACGTCACACGTTGACGCGCCCGTAACGCAGCGACAACCTTGCCCAGTCACATTTCCTGCCCACAGCACTCTACCGTGATCCTTGATATTATACAACAATCCAGACGTATTGTTGCTGATAACTTCAGATTTGGACGAGTCCTAGAGCGGTCCTGTTTGATTGATTCATCGCACTATCTCGTCGTCGGCCACGACGATTCCACGTCAGAGGCACCATCGTACGCCTTGCCTTTCCACCTCGCGGTGAAGGATAACTGATTGTCTTACAGCACGACGATGACCAGGACCCTATACCGCTGTTTGAGTCGTTACGCGTTACTGGCTGGCTGAGTCAAAGTTTGGGATTGGACTCTTCAGACTCCAAATTTCACAACCCTTCCTCAGGTTAGATCACGCGGCGAGGACGTGTATTTTGGGATGCTGATAGCGATGGCCGTCTCAATGCAAGAAGATCTTGGTGTGGGTGAGTATTCAGTATCAACTTTGCTTCCGATGCAGTGATCTTACACCCCACTGTGCTTCCCAGTATACTTTGCCATATGTTCTGACTCTTGGATCCTTCACCCTATCGCTCTATTCAAGCCGATTTGCATCCGCATTGGAAGATCTCTGTAATGCATACAGAGTGTGTCGATTCACCAGAGTGAATGGGAATCATCGTCACAATCACCCGGTCATGGCTATTTTAAGCACCATATCAACCTCACACAGGAAATCTTCAGACCGTCATCGTAGCATCGCGTGTAGATCGTGAGTATTTCGCAGATCTTTCTTTCGATTTTAAGCTAAGACAGCGGACTGCCTAGTGGACACACGAGACATTTTTAGACAGCCCCGATATGATGGGTCCACACGGTCGTTGAACCCGAAATTCTCAGCAATCAGTCTCTATTATCGCACGAAGGCCCCGAAAGGAGCTACCATGATCGTTTCCGTAGTCAAACTCACTCAAAATCATTCTGCCATGTCCAGGAAACGAAAATTCGTATTCGTTTGCTCAACCTCACATGCATCCAATCACATCACTCGCCACTATTACCAGCAAAACACAACGTCGATGTCTCTGCATTGGCTTCAGAGCGCTTGCGTCACCTTATCGCCCTCGGCTAGCCAGGTGACCCTTCTCTGTTGCACATTGCACCTCTCTGGAGTGAGTTATTCTCTATTGACGGCGCGAACCGTCAACGCATGATAACCTCGCGGGCCTGCCTGATGGTTATTGCGTAGGGATGGATGTCCGATGACTATATCTCTGGAACAACCGGAGTCCGTGGTCACGTTTATCCACCCTTCTACGTGACAGGTACATGTGGATAGGAACATCTGTGGATGGTACAAATACGACGACTATGGACGACCATGAAGCCGACTGAGGTCGTCCCCACTTCCCCCCATCTCGTTTTGTCAACATGGTCTGGAAGTCTCTCAGCTTCATCTTGCCTCTGGCTCTCGCCACGTCCGCTCTGGCTAGGCTGACGCCACCGCGACCTTCAGTGCCTCCAGTCAGTGCCCCTATAGAAGCACCCGTCGTGGACAGGAACGGAACGACCATCCCTCCGTACACTACCACGTACTTCTTCGACCAGCTTATTGACCACAACAACCCTCGCTTGGGGACGTTCAAGCAACGGTTCTGGCATACATGGGAGTTCTACGAACCAGGTGAGGACATTTCTATACTCAAATCACATAACGTTCACTGACGCCTTTGTGCAGGTGGTCCTATTATCATTATGACACCGGGAGAATCCAACGCACAGCGTGAGCAACGCCTTCCCACTTCCTCGTTTCACTTCCTCAATCCCATGTGTATTTGACAGCATATACCGGTTATCTTACGAATAAGACGATAAACGGACAGATCGCACAACAAGAGAACGGCGCCACCATCGTTATCGAGCACCGCTTCTTTGGCCTCTCAAACCCGAAGCCTGATCTTACAGTACAAAGCCTCCGTCTCCACACCATTCAACAGGCTATCGACGACTTGGAGTACTTCGCGAAGAATGTCAAACTTGCCATGCCTGGTGGAGACAAGGTCAAGCCCGGCCAGGCTCCCTGGGTCCTTGTCGGTGGAAGTTACTCCGGAGCTCTCACCAGCTGGACCATGGTCAAGTGAGTTTTTGGCAGCATTAGTCGTCATCACGCGAAGCTCACGCCCCTCCAGTAAACCCGGACTTTTTGCCGCCGGATATGCTTCTTCTGCAGTCGTGGAAGCAATCACGTATGTTTGATCTACCAGCGTTGTCTGAACAATCACTTACTACTGCCGACGAGGACAGCGACTACTGGGGTTACTTTGAACCCATCCGCCAGTTTATGCCGAAGAATTGCTCTGCTGATGTCCAAGCTGTCATTGCTCACTTCGACCAAGTATTCACCTCTGGCAACACGAAGGCTATCAACAGCTTGAAGGCTTCCTTCGGCATGGCAAGTCTTACTCACCTTGATGACGTTGTTGATGCTCGTAAGATCTCCCGAGTTTCAATGTGACAATGGGAATTACGTTCTCACATCGGGATTATACCAGTGAAATTCCCTCTATACACTTGGCAAGACCTTGCGCCAAACACTGGTCCCGGCGGTGATTTCTTCAACTTCTGTGACGCTTTGGAAGTCAAGAATGGCGTGAGCGCACCGGCATCTGGTTGGGGACTCAACCATGCGTTGCAAGCGTGGGGCAATTTCTTCACGAACACCTTCATCAGCGACTGTGAGTTCTTCATTGATATGTCGTGTGTTACTATGGGATTTATTGACATGTCATTTCATAGCATGTGGAGATGACAGTGTCGTGTATGTCATCTCAACAGACCGCTGATATCCCAGCACACTGACATATGGATACAGCGACTGCTTCGGTACCTATGATGCTACGCAGGACTTCTTTACTAATACCACGATTGACAACGCAAATCGGTCATGGATGTGGTTCGTGTGAGTGAATTTCCTGCTTCAGCATCCAACCTGTTGCTTATTTGTTGTTCAGATGTAACGAGGTCGGGTTCCTCCAGGAAGGCGCACCCCTTGGTCACCCTACGCTCGTCAGCAGACTCTTGCAACCAATTTACGACGAGGTTAGTCGGTTTGAAGGATGCAAACGAGCAAGCCTGACGAAGTTGCATATACAGAGGCAATGCCAGATGATGTTCCCTCAAGCCTTCCCCAGGGGTCCTGCTCAACCAAACGTTGCCAAGACAAATGCGAAGTTCAGGGGATGGGATGTCCGTATCAAGAACCTATTCTTCGCAAATGGTCAACGTACGTGTTCTGCCAATCGTCGTCTCGGTACCAGGTGTTAACCATTTGTCACGCATGGTTGCAGGTGACCCATGGCGGGAAGCAACCGTCTCCGCAGACGGTGTCAACGTCCGGAGCACACCACAACAACCCATCGGCCTTTCCGACGGCTTCCACTGCTCCGACCTGAGCACGACGAACGGCAACGTCGATTCTACCGTAAAGGCCGTTCAGGTCCAGGCACTGGCTTCGATAAAGTCGTGGCTGAAGGACTACAGGAGGCAGTTCAACATTATTGAGATCAACTTGGGCGGCATCGACATCCACCTCAAGAGATCACCGAAGTGGGGGAGGGATGTTGTTGTAGAAGCTGAGTAGACTGGACTTTTTACATTGACATTGTATTTCTTGTATATGAAGACTCAAAAATAATAATACCCCAAGTTCATTGCTCTCACATGCATACTTCTTCTTACACAGACCTATTTGTGCATGAAACTCGTGCCTCCGGCGAGCTCGAGATATCCCGTTGAGCAAGGGCCTAAGTTCCCTCCATGAGGCTAGCGTCGTGGTCTTTCCCCATCGATGAACACTTAGTAACTATTAAGGGCTTGTCGTGTCACGGAGACGGTCGTGCGTATTCGTGATTCGTTTGCGATGTTTATCTCGGAAAGTATCATTACGGTCCGAGTTCATGGTGCCCCATCATACCGACGGTCATATCTTGAGTTACTACAGGACAAGTAATACCGCGAGATGAACGATGAACTCCAAGGCATATGGCATGCGCAGTCTTGTCATTTCAGTAAAGTCACCTTGTTGTCCAAACGCTTCGTATTATTACAACAAGAAGGGCTGAATAATAGTTACAGATGTTACAATGCTTGAAACTCACTACGCGAAGCTCATACACAATTCTTACACATCCAACACAGGTACGACCCTTATCATCCGCTACCCCATCTAGCAGCGTCAGCATCACCTAAGAATTATCGCTTCGGCGAGCGACCTCCCCCCACTTCGTCGTCTCGGGTCGAGAGTGTGATACCGTTCTTCTGGCGATACTCTGCCAGCCACATCTTCATATCGGCCAATGCTTGGACATGGGTAGCCTTGATCGTCGGATCGTAGTCAGCCTCCCATGAGTACAAGTCGGAGCAATGGAAACCGTTGTTGAGCATGATGCGCTGTTTAGAGGTGCTCGGAACGTTCAGGATACTTGCAGAGATAGTGGACTCGCGCCATGGATCGCCTGATTTCGCAAGATAATATCGTGAGCGAAACGAACCAGATGAGCATTCTAGGATGCCTTACGTCTTCCGCTTGCGAAGAAAATATGGTCCACGCTGACATTCCACCCCTTATACTTCGTGTTGGTCTTGTCGACGTTAACCTTGGGGGCAGTGGCGAATGCAGCAGGGAAAAAGTATTGACATTGCCTCTGCGAAGTCGAAATTCAACCTGATAGTTCTTGTCACCTATGAGAGAAACGCCCACCTCATCAAAAGCGGGTTTCAAAAGCCGACTCATAAGACTTGGGCTCCCAGCGGGAGCACTCTCTCGGAAGAATCCCAGTTCATTGCATCTGGGCTAGTCGTCAGTCAAGGGAAATCATGACATGCGGAAGGTTCAGGGACGTACACAAACCACATCCACGAGCGATTAGCATAATCGATGCCCGTGTAGGTGTATACGTCGCTCTTGGGGTTGTAGGTGTCGAAACATGAACTGTGGCCGATGTTATAGGAAAGAATGCGGAGGGAATAGAACGAGGAACATACGGCGAATCGCATGCTAATATGGATATGGAATACCATCACCATCATGGTTAGTATCGAGCCGGACTGGATAATCAAACTGAGCAGTGTGCTTACTATTCGGTAGATATGTCTTTGAGTAGTATGTCGCCCAGTTCTTCACCGCCTGGTCAGCGCCCCAGCCGCCTTCTGGTGCACTGACACCGTTCTTCAATTCTAGAGCGTCGCAAAACTTATAGAAGTCACCGCCAGGGCCAGTAGACGGTGCAAGACCTTGCCAAGTGATAAGAGGGTAGCGGACTATGGTATAAACCCTCATCAGTACGTTGCTTCCGGGACTATACACCAACCGAATATAACATACTGGCATTGACAAAGTCGTCATGATGGCTTAGGACAGAGAGTCCAAATGAAGTTTTCAATGAACTGATGTTCTGCGTATTTCCAGACCCGAGCACTTGGTCAATAAACGCAGTGGCAGCTTGCACGTCTGCCGAGCAGTTCTTCGGCATGTTTTCACGGACAGGTTCCCAAAATCGCCAGAAGTCACTGAAAAAGTCATGAGATAGCGGCTTTATCGCGTAACATAGACAATCACGTACGAGATGGCTTGGACAACGGCGGATGAGGCGTAGCCAGCCGCGAATAGACCTGGTTTACTGTTGCGGGGGTAAATATATATCGTATTGGGTGAAATCCATGCTAGGGAGTCTTACTTTACCATCGTCCAGCTAACAAGAGCTCCCGAGTAGCTACCACCAATGAGTATCCACGGGGCCTGACCAGGTTTGACTTTATCGCCACCAGGCATAGCCAGTTTCACGTTCTTCGTAAAGTATTCTAGATCGTCGATGGCCTGCTGAATAGTGTGAAGCTTCAAGCTGGCGACGGTCAGGTCCGGCTTGGGGTTGGAAAGACCAAAGAAACGATGCTCCAAAACGATCGTTGCACCATGTTCTTGCTGTGCTATCATTCCAGGTATCATTTGATTCGTTAGAAAAGAATAATAGCCTATTGCGGTAAAACGTTTGAGTGGTGGGTCGGCAACGAAGGGTATTGACCAACCGTCTGCGTTGCTTTCCCCCGGCATGAAGATGATAATAGGACCACCTGCATTTCGCGGTTAGCACATGCCTCTCAAGCTTGGATATTATGCTCACCAGGTTTATAATACTCCCATGTGTGCCAGTAGCGTTGCTTGAAGGTACCTGAGCGGGTATTTGTATGGTCGACTAGCTGGTTGAAAGTGTACACTGTGTCCAACGGAGGCAATGCTTGACCATTTACGTCCGTGGTAAACGTCTCCACGCTGGCCGGCGGGGGTACTGGGAGCTTCGGCCACAGGCCATCGGGTAGGGCGTACGAGGATAGAGCCAAAAGTGTGGCGACGGAGAGTGTTTTCCAGACCGCCATATTCGGATGACTCGGAGGGGGTCAGGCGAGCTTCAAGCCAACCCAATAGCTTTACTTGCTTTATGCAGTTTACCCATACGATCCTCGCAAGCATCAGGTACGGCGCGTATAAAGTACGATAGTGTTGCTTCGGATGATCGTGAAGTCACGATTGCCCTAGCACATGGCTGTAGAGGAGCAAGAGAACAGGCTACCGGCCAGCTGAGCTAGCGTCCTAGGAACTGGATTTAATGACAGAATAAAGATGAATGGGTATGCAAGGGGTATAGATAAGGTGATCGGGAGGGGATAGTGATGGAGTATTCGGCGTCGTGGCGATAGTGGCGCACATGCACAAAGCTGTGCGCAACCCATGGACAATGACAAAAGGTACATATGCTGCGAACGAGCGGATGAGTCGCCATGAGACGGATTTTAAGAAGATAAGACACACCGTATGACTGGCCAAGGCTGATATCATGATGCTCTACGCGATGTTTCCGTGATGTGCAACACTAGAAGTATATTGAGGCCGCTACGCAGATGGCAGATGCCCAACGATTTGCTGAAAGCTTGAAAAGGTCAGGTCTGTCCCCAAGCCCGCTGCTAACACATGGCTGTAACACAGATTATGGAAAACCGCACATGTGACCGAATTACACGGATTCATGAAGTCGATTCATCTTAAGCACCGTGTAGCCAGAAGTGACCGCAATGTGTGATGCTGTGCTACAGTCTGCGCTGATTTCACGCTACACACTGTAAGCAAAAACCTGTTCTCGTCATCAAGTCAGCACGGTTGGTCACCTTGATCATGATGGGTATGAGTTTCATCACCTTTGACAGCAACCGGGAGGGTTTGCCATGCCAGTACACGCAGTCACACTGTATCTTTCGTATCGCATGCTGTCAATATCGACGAGGGATGGGATTTAAGAGTTGTTCGTTTTCGGAGCAGGTTCAAGAATCAAGGACTCGGAGCAGTACACCGTCACGGAGTCACGGACGCGTTCCATGACGCGTATGTCACGCAGCGTGACGGTGATCAAGCTGCCTGCCTTCCTGACTTGTTCGTGACAAACTAAGAGCTCGTCCTTTACAATGCTCGCCACCGTCCGTCTCCTAACCGAGTCCCTTCCCGCCACCTGGATAAACTATTCCACCCCAAGAGCCCGCAACATGGTCCGTAAAGTCCTCCAAACCAGCACCCATCCCATCGGCCTCACCACAAAGCAAATATACGCCAAGATCCACGAACTGTTTCCCGACGAGAAACAACCCGCACCCGAGCCGTTTGTCGTTCAACCTGGAATGAAAGGGAGATATGGGCAACCCGCAAAACCGGTGCCAGAACCACCGAAAAGGGAGCATCCTATTCGGTCTGTGAAGTGGGTTATTTCGAATCTCTGTGAAGCGTTTTGTGAAAGAATGGAATGTGTATGTGCAGGTACTTGAAGAAGGTTGTTATGGAGGATATGGCGTTGGAGGGAGAGGTGGAGAAAGTTACCATGCGCCGGGATGCGGACGGAGTGTTGAGGAGGATTCCGACCAAGAAGAGAATGTCTCGGAAGAAGTCACAGCAGGATCTCGTATGGTTTTGGTCTCTCGTTTCACCCACAATGCAACTGCCGCAAAGACCACTCACAGCGACGGACACACAAGACCGACAAGATCACGACAAAACTCAAGTACGTGTCCAAACAGCATATATTCTATTCAATAACATTCCAGGCATAACATTGACATGAAGTATTAGGGCATAACAGTACAGAACGCTACACTATAGCACTATAGTCCAAGCTATATACGGAGGATAACATCATACATACCCCTCGGCATCGCACACCCTATAGCTTCACTTTCATCCTTCCATCCATCCTTCCAGTGTATCCTCCTATCGACGTTTCTTCTTTCCCGCCTTGCCCCGCACAGGCGCAATCGGCTGTGGTTCAAGTTCGGGTTCGGGTTCCAGTATCGGAGGTGGTGGAATAACAGGCGACTGCGACGCTCCTCCAAACCCTCCGAACCCTCCAAATCCGCCCATACTCCTCATCCCCGCGTTCACCTTCGTATTCGCCGCCGTCGTGGGCGACTGCATGTTCCCCAACAAATCCTCCGAACGCATTGACGCAGAGCGGTTGCTCCCAACGGACTCGCTCGAGGGCATTTTCCGGAGTTTTGGGGCTGGGTTGGCGGAGAGGGGGAGAGCGGACATGCCTGGCGTCGCGCCCGCGTTCATGCTGAGACTACGTTGGTGACCAGCAGACAGACGTGAAGAATTGGACCGGGGGCTAAAAGCGTCCAACCCTGCTGCCGATTCTCTTGGACTGTCTCTTGGTCGTCCGAATGGCGGAGTTGGGTACGAGAACCCTTCAGGGGTGGGTGCCACTTCATAGGCTGGAGTGGAACGTCCCTGGGCACTCGTGGTTCTCTCCGGTGCTTTCATACTCCACGTGGGTCCGCCAGGTAATCCGCCCGGATGCGTCTTGGTATGCTGCATAGGTACTGCAGATGGTGGACCCATGGGTATGAAGCCTGCAGGAAGGCCACCGATAATAGTGGGAGGTGGCATAGCAGGCCCGAGGGAAGGTTGTCGCATTGTGGGGGTGTTAGGTTCAGTTGGTACTAGGTCTGCGGGGAGAGGGAGAGGTTCTGGACCGGCGTTTGGGGAGAGCATGTTGGAGTTCAGGACTGTCTTTGGGGAGCTCAATGATGCAGTGCCAGACTTTGAGACGATTGGTTCAGATACAGGTTATTATATGAGTACAACAATACTTACCGGTGGCTCCACAACGATATTGAATTCCGTCGATGAAGAGATTCCTGATGATGGTGATGCTTGTAGGGATCGCAGTCTTGCCTGAACATCCAACCGGTTGCCCACTGGGGTTGTAGACCGTGGACCAGCAGGTGAGCGTGGTCGCGGAGTCGTTGCAGAACGAGGCCGATCGTCTCTCGAAGAAGTGGGAGGGTTGACTTCATGACGAAGACCGGATGGATAAGCTGGCTTCGAGACAGATGCAGCGGCAGGATACTGCAGAACAACATCAAAAGCTATCATGTCACCTGAACTTCGTTGAACATACCTGCTTAGGCGGATCAAGTGTGCTAGCTGCATCTCGTCGCCAGCTGTCGATACTGCTCTGCGAGTATCTTGACTCATTTGATAGCATCTGACGGTGGCCTCCTCCCTGACTCAACGTCCGCGAGCGAGGGGAGCCATGGCCCAAACTCTGATGACTTGTCTTCCTGCTTCGTGAACCATGAGATCCTTCCCATTCTGGGTCACCAGCCGAAGCTACAGGGAAGGTCACGGCTGTTGGCATGGCTCTCTTCTCCATCCCTGGACTGTGTTCCATCGAACTGGACACTTCATCGATTCGGTCCAACATCTGACGGGGTATCTCTCGCTCCTTCCTCTGACCCTGTCCTCGGGTGGGTGCGAGAATCTCATACTGAGAGGTAGCAGTTGACGACTGAATGGACTCCGCAATGGACGGAGGGGATGATCTGGACTTTTGCGGATAGATGTCTTTGACGTTGGTCTCAGGAACCTGCGCGTAGTTCGCCGAAATATTGGATGAATCAGGAAGTGGTGGATTCAACGAACTGGGGCTCCGATTCATTACATGTGCAGGTGGTACGGCAAAGGTGTTTGTGGCGGGGTCCAGCTCCGGGATCCAGTTGTCTGGAGGGGGTGTACTGTCAGGACGGCCAATTGAAGGAGGGCGATTGTGAATGACGGAAGGCGGTCGAGCCATCCTTGGTTCGGAAGTCTCCTGCACCGGTGCTAACGACCTGGTAGCGGTTGAGGTGGGAGTGAAGTGTTCGTGGAATTGGGTGCCGCCTCGCAGAGACAGGTTGTTGAGTGGAACACGGGTAGGAATATTCAGAGGCGCTATGCTCTCAGACATGACACTTTGAATTTCGTCGGCTGGTCCATTATCTGGGACGCCCCTCCCTCGGATATCTTCGTCGTCATCCTCGACCAACACCTCGTCTCTGCGGCTGCGGCTATTGTAGGCATCAGAACGCCCTTGCTCCATTCCCCTCCTCAATCCCTCCTCATATCCTTCCTTCCGCCCCTCTTCCCTCGCCTTATTGATCATTCGCTCCTCATTGAGTTTGCGAGCAAGAGTCCGATACCTTGTGGCGTCCGACTCAGCGCTATTCCTCTGCTCCTCGAGATCTTTGAAGACATCCCGAGCCCTGAGAATCTCCTTCTGGGCGTTCTCAAACTGATTACGCCACAGCCTGAGCTCCTCAGTGACCCGCGTCAGTTCAGACTGGGCTGTCTGGCGCGCTTCGTTCACCACACGAAACCGTTCTGCGATCTCCAAGGCTCTCCGCTCCGCTTCCTGGGCCCTCCGTGTCTCCCCATCCAGTCTGTCGAGAGCAGCCTTGAGATACTTGCGCATAGATTTTACTTCGGCTTCTTCACTGGCCAACATCCGGGACAGCTCACGCTGAGCAAGAGCGTGACGGTCCTTCTTGGAGCTCCTCTTCTGCCTTTCCGGTGAGGATGATCGTCCGTCACCACGAGGGGCTACATGGCCAGATTGTGTGGAGGCAAACGAGCTAGAGGGGTCGTCTGGCAGAGGCAACCGACTGTCAACTAGATTCCGCAGTTCAGACCTAAACGTTCTATTCGCTACAAGTCTCAGTATTTCAAGCGCAGCAGAAGGTATTTGAATGTACCCTTCAGATTCGTCCGAGGGGGGGTATTGGGGCACGGGCATAGAAATATGATCAACATGAGATGGTTCAAGCATGATGGGTATTGCAATTAGAGCGATTTGAATCGCTTAATCTTGGTATCTTGCACGTTTGAATAGAAATATGAAGCAATAAGAGTTCAGCAGGTCATTATGAGTGGTATCGCGAGAAAGAGATGAGAGTTGGACTCAGAAGAAGGCCACCCTGCGAAACTCAAACCACATGGGTATTACATAAGCAATAGCATCATAATATCCAAAGTCTGGCAGTGCGATACACTCTTTCGTCCAAACCACGATGTTAATACGACTCTCCTCCGCAATCCCAGCCCGTTTCTCCAGATCCCTCTTCACTCTCCCAGACCTCTCCTCTCTCTCGCCATTCTCAGAGCCAGGTGCAAGCCCGGACGAGTTGCAAAGCTACCATGAACGCAAAGTATTACCGTACGTCATGAAATAGGTTATCCCCAACGACAGCGTTGACCGTATTCTTCAGATATCGACCGAGCCAGCTGTATCAGATTGTCTCCGATGTGTCTTCGTACCCCGAGTTCATTCCCTTTTGCACCGGGTCGCGAATCCTTAGGAAGTCTTTGCCGTCGGAACCACGACCCAGCGCTTCCCAGACTCTCCCCGCTCAGTCCATGACCATGGAGGCGGAGTTGACTGTGGGGTTCCTTTCGTTTAAGGAGAGCTATACCAGCAAGGTTACATGTAGACCGAACGAGTCCGTTGAGGTGTGTTTCTCTATCTCCGCTTGCATGCACCAGTGAGCCGAACCTGTCCAAAGGCTATAGCATCTTCGTCCACCCCACTCTTCAAAACACTCACCACGACCTGGCGTTTCCAACCCGCGCCATCGAGACCCCCACAATTCCTGAACAATCCTGGTTCATTCCTCCCCCATCCCCAATCTAACTTCAAGCTCGCACCCGCATTTCCTCCGGGACAGTCACGTGACCGTCATTCCTTAGCTCCTTCACAGGGTGTTGCTTCTGCGGGTTCCGTCGCAACGCCGAAGGAAGATGACAATGGGCCTACACTCGTGACGTTAGACGTTGCATTTGCGTTCGCAAGCCCTGTACATGCCGCGGTCTCTGCCGCTTTCTTCGGTCAGGTGTCCAGAAGGATGGTCGAGGCTTTTGAAGAGCGCTGTCAGGAAATATACGGAAGAAGCAGAGGATAGAGACTATGGCCATGACTGGTTTTGTTTTATCTATTTTCCGAGTTGGATCGCACACCGTTCATTGACGTATATATGCCTTTACGGTAACAGCAGACTGTACTTTTAGATCGCTTGGATCATTTTCCAGTAGACCACTTCATTTCGCATGCATAGATACGATCCCTGACGCGCTCTTGACATACACCATCTCAGATTCTGCACCATCACGTATGAACACTATTCGCTGGCTTACTTTCGTAATACTTGGGCACGGAATATAACCTATCTGCAGAGTATCCTCGGAAGCAGAGTGCAGTGCGATCGATCTTATATGGCCCTGAGATTCACCGCTGGACTTACAGCACCCTCCGAGGTCGAGATACTTTCGAGCAGCTGACATACCACGAGGGGAGATCGGTTCGCGGTTCTGCACATCGCGTCGCACACCGTTCGGACATTCAGGATCCAGGTTTCGATTGAGAAGGGCAGATGTATATAGCAGAAAACAGTCACGAGACGGAGCTTTATGTCGTAAAAACTACAGACACTTCAAAGGAAAAAAGTTATTCAACTCTCCGTTAAGAGGTCCTGATAAGAGCGGGACACACACCTTCCAAACAGATAGACTCAGCCAACCCAGCCCGCGTTACCGCTTCTTGATAGGCTGGAGGAAGAGCTCGAAGCAGGCAATCCGACATGAATGTGAGAGAACCCTACACGACCCCCGGCGGGGGTGAACCGTTAACACCGAGTAGAATACCGCGTCGTGAGCAGATACACGGGTGACGTACTCATGGCGAGACCGTCGTGCAGCCTTACAAGAAGCGCATGGAAACGCTGAGTGGGGGGCTGGTCTGGCCGATGAAAGGGAATGAAGTCGAGTAATGAACCTGTGGGTAGCGTTTGACGATGTCAGCGCGACGTCCAACGATGAGGAGCTCCAGTCGACTCACTGGGTTGTTAAGTAGACGGGGCCGTTGTCCTGTAAGTCCAAGTCAGTTAGACAGCCTAACTTTTATACTTGAATCGATATCTTCCAGCGCTTGTAACCCATATGTTCAGGATGGGATCTAGGGCGCCCCACGGAGTTGAACACCATGATGGACCAACAAAACATAAGCTACCCCATCATCTATTCCAAAAATGGGCGCATCTGGCAAGTTCAAGAAACGCCCCCTGCATTCACCGCTACACAAAACGCCGAGAGGAGCCGTCCTCTGCAATAGGGTGGAGGGTGGTCAGAACTCCTCGGGCGAGTACGACGGCCAGGAGACGATTACATGACAAACCTGTTCAGTTGTAGCAATGGGCTTGCCATGGGTTGAATTGTCAAGTCACCGCTTGATGGTTCATGTCTGGGTGTATGTCCGTAGAATTGGGTCCTTTACGTGGATGAGAGGTCCTCGTTGCACTCGTATCGCGTTCGGAGTCTTTTGTAAAATAATGATCAGCGATTTTGTGCAGATCGTTCCTGCTGCTAGATCACAGACGTGGGCGGACTAGCGATATAAAATTCAATGGTGTCAGTCGAGGGAACAATACAAATGACTGCGCTGAAGTGAAACGTACCGCTGAGAGTGGCCTTGTCTTGTTAAGTTTTGTTGGCAGTTCTTGACGGTGGAGTCTCCATGAATGAGACGACCCGACGGATCCGAACCGCAAACCCAACACCGTGCCATAACAAGCTTAAGCATATCAGGTTACCATCGTTAGAATGCCCGTCCATTAAAGTTCGAATGGCCACCTATTAGTTGGATGCAATCATGTGGATCAGCCTTATCGGAATGGATCTATGAGTGACAAGGTAGTGACGGAGCTCGAGGAGCGGTAGCAAGGCCTTCATGTGCTAATGCCATTGTCATGTCCGGATATGTCGCAGGGAGGATCCAGCCTGGACTGAAGTATGAAGGGTCTCTGCCGTATGATACTGTTCTGCGTTCGTCATCTCCGGTATCTGCGCCAGTTTCGTAACGCAGGCTGTTTGATTTTGTGCGTGCCATGAGGAGAACGCAATACAAAACGAGCTTGCGTACGTCAGAAGAGGTTGCATAGGGTGAGTCACTCCAGACTCTTACCTTCTCAAAGTGACCGCTAAAATGAGCTCCAAGTATACCAGTCAGGTGTCCAATGACGTTACCCGCCGAAAAAGAATAACATCATAGAAGCCACGCAAGCATAAAACAGAGAAGAGCACTTGCCTTTGCAGTCAAAATTGGACCGCAACCTAGAGCTATGTGTGTATAGCGACCGAAACGACATGAGTCTTCCGCCTCATGTTGTCGAGGGTGAAGAGTTTGACCTTCTTGGAAACGCTAGAGGTTCGCGGGAAGGGAGCCATCAGACCATTGAAGGTTCTCCTCTGGGCGCAAGCCCGTTTGAGCTGACAGAACATCAATGGCGCCTCCACCAACTCAACACCAAGCCGTAAGCAAGGTGCAGTGCAGTGGCTTCGAGGAAGCAGCCACACACTTCCAGATTCTCCCGTGAGCGATTTGAACGCCCCATACACGGGGCCCCGCAACCCCGGAAGGGATTGTACACCGCAAATAGGGTTCCAGAGGTACGACGGGCCGCGTGGAAAAGAAATAGCGGATATGGATTGGGAGGCGAGTGGCAAGGAATGCGCATGACATGACGGGGGTATGGTTCTCCGGATGCTAATCGGGTTTGGTATACAGAGATGTCGATGATGGCTGATTACGGCCTGCATGGTGTGTAATTAATGCAGATAGACCACATCATCTCCGGAGTGAATCTGAGGATATTCAATGGAGGCTAACTATTGTGAGAAGCTATCGAGGCGGCGGTACTCACCTCACCGTCAGGTCAGGTGCAATGTCCGGCTGTATCAGAGAGAAAGTTTGGTCCGGTACAAAATACGTTTGTTGTCAGTCGGCCATTGGACACGGCGGGAAGGTTTGACATATGGATGCCCACTCGTGAAGCAGTTTGTGACCATACCTGCTATTCAGCGGAGAATCTGGAGGGTCCAGCATGACCGTCAGTAACAGTACTGTATTGGTCTCTCATTCTGTACACACCTTTTCACACTTCACACCTATAAGTTTAAGTTGCTCACTGCACTGGACGCAAAGTTCGCAGGATCGTGCACCTGATAGATACTCGTATAACAACAAGTTGATAAATAGAGCAAGCCGTCCATAACATGATCATAAGTCATTTATGACAATATCAATCTTCAATTCGCTGCTTCTTTGCTCCAGCAGTTGCTGGATATTCGTACAAGCGTGGAGGCAATGGCGTCTTCAGGCAACATATTCTGGGTTCTCGGGGCAATCCCTGGCAATCTATTGAACAGAAGGGTAAGTAACGGTAAGCGAGTCCCAATATTTCTTCAAAGCGTACATGGCCCTCAAGGTGACACTTGTAGCAAGTTTTGCTCTTGGCCGAGCCGCCAACGGCAGCACCAGCGCCTTCGGCGACAGTGGTACCTGGGGCAGCAAGACAGTCCCTGGGGAGGCAATAAGAATTAGCCACCACTGGAGAGGGTTCTTTTAGGGACCGCGCTATACTCACCGAGCCATATGGTTAGGCCCACCGCAGCGGTAGCACTTGACAGGGGGGAGCGTGGATGTGTTCAGTGACCGTCCAGAAGCGGGTGCACGAGATGCAAACCCGTTGGTGTTGGGGCAAGTGCGAGCAATGTGACCAAAGCGGCCGCAATTCTACATAGTCGTCGAGTTAGCACTGAATACGCATGCGTGTAGACCGAGATAAGGAGAAAAAAGGCTCACGTAGCACTTCTGACCTCCACCACTCTGCACCCTCAGGCTGGGGCATTCTGCCTGGATATGACCCACGCCTCCGCAAGAATAGCACTGCTTGGCGGCCGCGGTACGGGGAGAAGGGCAAGCTGCGGACTCATGTCCGGGCTGGCGACAATTGTAGCAGAGACGCTGCTCTGACGTACAATTCTCAGCAATATGGCCGACTGTTGAATGACGGTTGAATAAACGTTCCGAGTCGCGCAGACAGCCCATGTACTTACGATTGCCACACTTGAAACAACCCTTCCTGGAAAATTGATATGCCATGCTCGTACCTGCGCAGTGGTGATTGGTTACAAGCCATTTCTGCAACAAAAACTCTGAACACACACCTCGCTTCTTCCCTCACTTCTTCCTGACCTTTCCTTTCCTTTCCGGCTGACCCTTTCTTCCCTCCTCCTACGTAAGGATTAGGACTTGTGCGTTGAGCTGCGTTGGTGGATGGATCAGCAAGAACGCCTCAGCGGGATCGGTAACCAGACAATCGAGCCTGCCCTGAATATCAGCTTTAGGGCGTTCGAATTACCATATCCGGACACTCCGCAACCCATATCCGCCTCGTTGTTCAATATCGTCCATCTCCCCTGCGATTTCGGCTCAAATTGAAGGGCAGAAAACTCGGAGGACACGGTGCGTTGCTCCTGGCCAATCGTCGTCCTGATTTACACTGATTCTGCGTATCTCTGCACTAAAACTTAGTCCATCTCAGTGCTTACTACCCCTCTTAGGAACCACGCCGTTTTGCGTCTCCCATTTCGCGGAGTTGGCACAGCAAACATTTCGGTGATATGACCCTGACCGTACTCCGACTCGTGTCTTGGGTTTATTCAACATCCTCCTGTGCTCGGCCTGGAATTCTCTCTGAAAAAATTCTGGTGTGACCCATCGCTGCTTCTCGTCGCCTACTCATCGACAGCTTTGTCACGGAGCTCTCAAGTAACTTTGCGACTTCAACGGGGCCTAGCGACTTATCCGGGATCTTCGCGATCCATACTTGGCCTTTTAGGCGGTGATGCCAGGTGTTCCCTCTCCGCCAAATTTTTCTCAATCATGCGGTCTTCATTCAGCCGGCGTCTTCTATGCAGGAACATCTCCATGTACCGCCCAGGGATTAGGGTGTTTTGGACGAGTTTTCGTATCTTGATCCGATCTGAACTCCAGCATATAAGGCCCAGCGATGTTTTGAGATCGCCCCGGTTACGCTTTGACTGCAACCCCCACATTCTTTGCGGTGGAAGGCATAGGTACGCCCCTTTGCTTCACACTGCGCTGTGGCGTGCGGTGTAACTGATCGTCCTCTTAACTCCATAGAGGGCTGATGCCCCTCCGAGCCTCCTGGCGTGGAGCCGACCTTCGCCCACCCGCACATCGCGCTTCTTGTTTGGCTGCACACTTCATTTCGGCTAGGGTGAGTCCCTCAATGTTAGCCATGGGACTCAAAAATTGCCATTGTTGATGTTGACTATCGTTAGGGGCACGTTTGCATGATCCTTCGTCGAAATGGTGACTCAGTCAAACAAGACGCGTAGTAACGCGTGGGTTCAGTACGGCTCACCGCGTAGGAGGGGGGGCCTCAACATGTGTAGATGTTTCATACTACAACGGTTCGGAGTTTCCTTCAGGTCAGCTTCGGCCCTCATTGAAGTCTTCACGTCATTCACTCCTCTGCGAATCTACCATCCCAGCTCCAAACACATGTGTTCTCTGCCATCCTTAGACAACGTGCATATGACGATAATCCCAGTTCATCCCAATTCAATACCTGTCATTGTGGCCATTAGGAAGATTCTTCTCCAGATCGAGGTCTCGCCAATGATTAGAGTTGCCAGATTGAAGCACCAGATTGACTCGCAAGGTCTCTGGAAGCGCCCCCCGTCGTTCATCCTCCCTCCTGGGCGTGTATCCCTCCCTTAGTAATATCTGATCTTTGTGTACAAAGCACAAGATGCTGAGATCCGAAGGACGAATGGTGGTGAGACGCCGACTGCTGATGTATACATCTTGTGCGAAGTATCCTCAGCTGCCAAGTAGTGAGATCATAGACGACAATACCTTCGTTCTGGCGCGAGACAACTGAGATTCTCCCTGATGCACTCTACTATTTGTTTACGTTGTATAACTTCGAGGACACCCAATAACCGCATTCCCACAAGCTCTCCTGGGCAAGATATACATGATTGGTTGCACAAGATTGAAGAATCAGTCCGAATCGCTTCCTTGTGCCCCTGCAGCAGTTCCAGGGCCAGTGCTCGAGCCTGCGGCGTTCGTCTCATCGTCAGTCGACGAGTCTGAGGCAACAGCTTCCGCGCTCGTATACTTCTTGCTCCGCTTCCGCGTTGGTGGCGGCGGAGACTGTGCCTTCTTGGTGCGCAAGATGTCCATGATTTCTGAGCGGGAGATCAATGTTATCATTTTGATTCAAACTCAAAACAATGGAAGAAGCGTCCTCACCGGCGTGCGACATCTCTTCGTAACCCTTGATGCTTCTCTTCATCGTAAGCCACCGGCGTTGTAACGAGTGAGCGCTCCAGCTATTCCAATGTTCGTCAGGAAGAAGCTTCCAGTCAATCTCAGTATCGTCCCGAACGTTGAGGGAGTCAACTCTGATGGGGTACATCAGCATACACCGGCGTATATCTATATCCCGACGTACTTGTGAACGAGCAGATATGCATCCATCTGACCCCAACGAGGACGTTCTCCTTGATTTTTGTATTGTGTGCTTAAAGAGTCCGTCCTATAATCGGGCTTAGTATCCTCCCGACAATGGAGAAATCATAGCGGTGACACAGACCATTTAATCCTGCACTGCTGCCGACCACGCGTTCCGCCCATCTTAGTGCTAACCACGCCCCAGAATATGTCATTATCGATATCCTTGCCCTGCTGCACGGTCATCTCGGTGACTATCTGGGTTAGTCTCTCCTCCTCCTCTTTCGTCCAGTGACCTACGCCCTCGACGTCACCACTATTGTTGAAGAATACATATCCAGTGAAGACATACCTGTTTGGCGTTTCTCTCTATCCTGTAGATGGTTCCGATACCTGTCACGACAATCGGAATCCATTCTTCCGATACGGACACTGATCTTTGTCCATTGCTGCCCGAACTCCGCGACGGCTCTGGGAATTGAACGATCAACTTTAATCACGACGGAGGAAGCATGATTGACACGATATGGGACTCACGCTCGCAAGGCCTCGTCTTCTGTAGCCGTCCATTTACCCTGCCGAGTGTGTGGGTGATAAACCCGACGGACATGGTGGTATACCGCAATGATAGGTCGCAGGTGTACGGCGGCAGCTTGAGCGCGCCCATGAGCGATGGTAACAAACAATGAACCGCGATGACATACTGATTTCTGGCCAGAACGTGTCACGACCTTTCTCTTTGGCAAAGATCAGCTCACTCAACTCCTCTCGCGAAAGACCCCTCGACTACGAACGTTCATCAGCTACCGGGCATGCTGGGCGAATGGAGAAAAGGCAAGACGAACGGCGCGATAATTTTCAATGGCGGCGGATAGTTGGGCCTCTTCGATGGCGGAGAACTTCCCTTTCTTGTATACCAAACCTAGTGCAAATGACGATTAAAGACCGAACTATGTGGTGTTAACGGAATGGCCGACGCACCTTCTTTCTTCACCATGTCAGCCAGCTTAGCGGCGTTCATCCAAACGTTTGCAAGCATATGAGCATGGTCCGGATTACCCTCATCGCCAGGCTCCGGTGGCTTGGTGGAAAGACTTGGGGGAAGCGGAGGACGCTTGCTGGGACCCTTCGAGGGTTTTGGCGGGCGTCCTAGAATAATATCGGACTTCACTGGACGCTGCCTTACTGGCGGGGGACCTGGAGGTGCAACAGGGAGGTATGAAGGAGGGATGTTGAGATGAGCGTTATTGGCGGCTGCGGCATCACCCAGGCTCTTCAATACTGTAGCGATCTTCGAGATATCGATATCTTGAAGGGTTCGGAGGAGCTCCTCAGAGGAGGCAGAGGTGAGATCGGCCAACGACAAACCCGGGATGTCTGGGTAAATCGGTTGTGGTGGTGGCGCATGACCATACACTGGATGAGGGGGCGAGTAGGGAAAGCCAATTGGCGGAGGAACGTAAGGAAAGTGACCTTGGTGGAAAGGGGGGAATGTGTGTACGTTGTGATAGTCGGAAGGTTGAGGGGCACCTGAAGTGGCAGATGCAGCGGCGACGACGGCAGATAAGAAATCGGCGGTCGATGCATCGTCCACGGCAGGGATCGCAGCGGGCTGGTCAAGCGGTGGCTCCTCCGCAACACGCTCCTTTCCCTTGTCCTTTTTCTTTTTCTTTTTCTTCCTCTCTTGTTCAGTGGGTTCCTCTGGAATAGCAGATGGCTGGGGAGCCGGTGTCGCTGTCGGCTCGGGTTGCGCGGTCTCTTCGACGACTAAGGGTTCAACATGACCATCCTGCTTCTCTAAGGCCTGTTCAGAATGGTGTCTCTTCTTCTTCTTCTTTCTCTTCCTCCCCTGGTCCCCCTCCACCGCGTCTCCGTCGCCGTTAACTGCAGGTGGCTGATTGACGTCGTCATTCTCTCTTTGTCGCTTTTTCTTTTTCTTATCTTTCTTCTCCTTTTTGGCTAGATTCGCGGCATCGTTTGCATCTACGACGGCCTGCTGAAGGGCTTGCTGCACTTCGGGGGTTAATGAGGCTGGCGCGTCTTGGGGCATGATGAGTGTTTAGGGTCGGTCAAATTTTCGCTCAGGGCAAGCAGTTTCGCGTAGACGCCCGCTAACTTCGGCCCAATATTAGCACAACGCCAATATCAAGCATGAGTTGAGTATGAGTCTGTGACGCGATTTTGTGTACGACGTGTCTGGTATATATTTCTACAGATAGGCCCTAGCAAATGATGCGGTGTATGTACTATAAATGTTACAATGACGTCCCAGGCCAGTCAACCGACTTGTCTATTGCTTGTGGAAGTCTCTTAAGACTTTACTGAAGATATCGACTGCCTTCTTGAAGTTCTCGGGCTACAAGTAGGTGTCAGATGCTGTGTAGACGGATGCTCTGGGACAAGATAGTGCTCACATCAGCGTTGCTGAATGCAATCCTGAAGTGTCCCGAACCAGGCTCAGGCGGATCTGCAGGGTTTCCAGCGAAGAGCCAGCCTGGAGCAACGATGACGCCGCTCTCGGCCAGCTTGATAAACATCTGCATTTCGAGTGACTCTTCATCCCCCGGCTGGAAGTTGTGGAGATCGTCAAAATGCAGTTTGACCTGAAGCATCAAGGGTCAGAGGGTGGTATCAGGCTGGAGAGACACACATACCCAGAGGAACATCCCAGATGTCGGTGGAACAATGCTAAAGAGCTTGTTACCATAGCCAAACTTTTCAGAGCCATCGGGTTTGGCATAAGCGACGAAAACCTCGAGTCCCTTCCAGATTCCTTGTACGCCAAGGGTCGGTCTCAAATGGAACTCGCTCGCCAAGGTATCAAGGAGGAAATTACGTCGGACCTCATATTCAACGGCGAGGCCATGCAGCCAGCGGACATAACCATCATAGCCCCATGTTACCAGGAGCTGGGTAATCAGAGACTGTGCAATGTCAGTGGGGAACAATTGTCAATATTCAAAACGATTGCGAACATACTTGTCCAAAACCGCAAGGTGCTTGTGTGGTCGTCTCACCCTGGCGCTCTAACCTCTCCGCAAATAATGGGTTGCACGTGAAGAAGCCGAGTCGGGATCCTGGGGCAATAGTCTAAAAGCGCATTATGATAGCTATAACGTGCACTAACGCATATGTACTCACCTTGGAAAAAGTATCCAACCGAATGACACGGCCTTGCACGTCAATCCTGGGAACCATACTGTTAGCAAAAAAGATGCTTGGTTACGAATGAACGAACTTCAGGTAACTAGGTTCCAGGCTTGCAATGAACGCAGCACCGTCGTGCTTGGTCTTGCTTGTAGTGCGTTCGGATGGTAGGCGATACTCCTTCATTTGCAGGAAATAGTATGGGTCATCCTCAATGATAATGATGTCTGTATAAACACGTGAGAAACGCGTCCAAAAACATACGGCATGGGAGATACGTACCGTATTCGACACAGATATCATAGATCTCCTGCTTGCGCGAGACACCCATAGTCTTGACAGATAAATCAGCCTGTCGTCTGACATCTCCGGTTCGGTATATGACTCACTGCGCCACTGGGGTTCTGGCCTATGGGTACTGTGTACATCACATGCGGACTGCGGTGTGGTGATTCAGCGAAATAATCGGAAAAAAAGATAGTCACATACCGCTTCGCGCCACGGGCTTGCTCGTCCCACCCAGATAAGACTTTTTTCAAGTCGTCACTCCGCATGCCTTCGCCGTCCATACGAATTGGAACTGGTTTGCATCCTACCGGTTGAGCCGTTGCGAGCGCAGACGGATAAGTCCACTCCTCTGTCAAGAACATCTCCCCAGGGTTTAACAAGGTGAGGAAGACTCGTGTGAGTCCATCAGTATTACCGGTGTGGCATAGGCAGGTCCAGTTGCTGTAAGCGGGGTCGTAAACTTGTGCAGCGAAGTCCTTGATAAACGCCTGAAGCTGCGAAAGACCAGTAGCTTGACCATACTGCAGTGCTGTGGCCAAGTTCACCTGATCGGAGGCTGTAGGATATTTCGGGATGGTAACAGGAATTGTCTTCGGCTTCGATCCGAAAATATTCCAAATCCATGATAAGGAGGAAGTCCGGGAGCTCGCATCCACCGAGTAGGAGTTCTGGGGTAAAGCTATATGATAACGAAAGCTCAGACGAGTGACCAAACAGTGGCCACAAAATTCGTGAACTAACCATTGCCCGAAATATCTGCAAATGGGAAGTAATCGGGATGAGGCATGCCTGTAGCAAAGTCAGTAATTACATGGTAGATATTATGAGATACTGTACTCACCCCCCGCCAACGTTATCAGCCCAGGCTTTCCCATATACTTTGCCAAACTCTTCAACGGCGAAGGCAACCTAGCCTTCGAGAGGTTGGAAATGTGGTGAGACAAATCCACAGCCTCAACACGCTTGTCGGACATCGCAGGGTTCATTGCCTTTGCGGCTTGAAGAGAAGAGGGAGGGTGAGAGGCGCAGTGTATCTGTCTGGGATACCAGGGTGTGGCTTATGTATACCCACAAGCGCGGGGGCCAACTGGAACTGGAGATTCCCACCTCCACCGGCGCAAGGGCCAAGGCACAGATAAGACCATGTGCTGACGAGAAGCCATTGCCGTCAGCGACCACCGCCTTGGAACAAGCCTGCAACGTCCTTCACAAATTCTTGAGAGGCGGGGAACGACTCGGTGGCGGCGTTGAGTAGAAGAAGGCGCATTTCCTTGAATGGAAGAGCATTATATGATCGCCATCGGATGTCGTCAACTGCAGCGCTCATTGCGTCAACTCGCTTAACTGTCGGTCTCTGTTGTGCTCTACATACTGTATACTTGTATACTGACCGATCTGACAGTGCCTTGACCAGAATATGGGACTGAAGACAGCATTCCTGTAACGAGATGCGGTTTATCAACATGCTCCCGGTCACAGACCAAACGTGTTATCTCGTTAAGCATCTGGAACTCCAACCTCACCAAGGCCACAACGTCACAGACGACGACATTGCAGAAATTCTTCCGGATTGTCCAAATATCGAGACAATCATACTCACAGGTGTACCTGACCTGTCTGACCGCTCCCTGGTCCTCCTTGCAACTCATGCCACCGCTCTGAAATACGTGGACGTGTCTGGTTGTCGACACATCACAGACGTCGGGGTCGCCGCTCTTCACTCGCACGCCAGGAGCCTGAAATCTGTCAGGCTGAATCATGTCCCACTCATCACCGACCCAGCCATCTCAGACCTTGCGCTTTCTCTCTCCCACTTGGAGGAATTTGAGCTCTGCGATTCATCGCTCATCACCGCAGTCTCAGTAAGGGACATCTGGACCTTTGCAAAGAGACTCAGACGATTGAAACTGGCCAGGTGCTCACAACTCACCGACAAAGCGTTCCCCTATGCTTTCCAACCATCGCCCATCATTCAAACTAGGCGTCTCTCTGGCATTAGCCTAGAGCAGTATAGCTTGGATGCTACGACTGCTCCCTTGGAGAGACCTCAAACGTGGCTTGAGGAGCTCCCCCCACTCATCCTTCCCGCGACGTATACCCTGGAGGAGCTTCGTCTCCTCGATCTCACCAATTGCTATCAACTCACCGACGATGCTATTATTGGCATCACCACTCATGCCCCTCGTATCCAAACCTTGCTGCTCACGGGGTGTATACGACTGACAGATAGAGCGTTGGAAAGCATGACCAAGCTCAGTCACCATCTGGACGTCCTCACTATGGCCCACATTGACAACATTACAGACAGAGGTATTTCTGCTCTGTGTGGGGCCTGTATACGAATTCGATCCATTGACATTTCATGTGAGGGGTGCTCATACTACTGCTGTCTTCCTTAACTGACACGACCGTTACTCAGATTGTTCATTATTAACTGATTTGACCGTTCTGGAGCTCGGCTCCTTGTCTGAGCTGAATCGCCTTTGCGCGACAAACATACCGTCGATCACAGACAACGCCGTATTGTTTTTGGCAGAGCACGCGCCGCATCTAGCGGATCTTCATCTGTCGTATTGTCCCAATATATCCTTGGAAGCTGTTCACACCTTGATCCTGAGGCTCACCGTGCTAGAACAGCTCAGTGTATCTGGGATTCCATCGATGAAGAGGAAGGGTGTTAGGAAGTTCTCGGAGTCTGCACCAATTGTACGTCACTACCTCTGAGCATTATTCTGCCCGTCGTTTCTGAACTCTGGTCAGGGTTACGAGGAACGTTTACAAGGTCCATACCGAGTGTACAAGGGGAATATGCTGGACGAGTTGAGGTTTTTCTTAGAAGAGGAAGAGTCAAGACGCCGAGAGGCTGAGAGGTTGAATGTATTGTTTTTCCAAAGAGGAGACGAGAGACAAGACCTGTACTGAAACTCACAATAAATCAGCCAAGTTGCTTAGATTCAGCTTTGGACTGCACAGAACAAGCTGAGAGGCATTAGACGCTGTCTGATTTCAGGCGTTTGAGGGTTGTTCAACAACTCATGTGGTTAAATACGCCCATTTTCTCCGGACCTCCTCGCAGGCTCTGAACGCTCCTTCCTACTACCACAGACGATATCTTTGTACCACATCTTCAGAGGCTCGAGATGGCACAGATTACACCGAGTACACCTAACAAGCTTCGGAAGGTTCGCACGCTCAATTACCAACGTATTCATCATTCTCATAATCCTCTTGAACCATTGGACACCGTCATGCTGCTCAGAAAAACCCAAATGCAAAATCAGACTTACATTCTAGAGGATTCCAGCAGCTGGAAGATACCAGTGACGTTGTATTAACCCGGGTGGTTTCTGGGACTGAGGCTTGTGAATCAGAGGTGCGCACGATATCCATGATATCGAGACCACGAGGCTCATAATTGTCACAGGATACACTATCTAAGAGAAGGGAGTCTGGGATGTCTTTTCTGGATATTCGTATGGTTGGTGATACCGGAGGCCGCTCTTCCCTGAGCACCGACGGTGATCATTCCAATACGACCCCACGCATGTCCGCAGAGAAACCGATCCATGGAAGCCCATCGAAGTCGCACGACCGCTCAAAAGACCATGACGATATAAAGCTAGGTGGTCGACGATCGTCTGAGCAGCGCACTGCCCAACGAGAGCACTCGACACCATCGTCACAAAGGGATAGGGAAGGAAGGGGCAAGCGGGCTTCTATCAGCTCTGCATTCCAGGATGATATTACGGTACCTCGTCCGGCGAACCATCGAACTCACTCTGAATCACACTCAGAGCAACCCTCCAAGTTACGACGACCGTTGCCGCCGACACCGCAGCCAGCTCCCGAGGATGGACCGCCAAGTCACAGGAGACAGATACAGAGGACGTCTTCTACACCCGCCCCTTTACGACCGCTGTCCGTCAGCAGCGTCAGCACATTTAGCACTGGCATCTCTGACCTGGAACTGTTACAGCCTTCCATTAGCTCGAACGGTCACCACCACCACCAGAATCCGAGTCAGAGCCGTACGATGGTATATGCGCAGATGCCAGAGGCGGCGACCCTTGAAAGTGTTCTGGAAGACCCTCATGGCCAATACCGCGGTTCATTCTACCAGTCTTCCCGCCAGCCACGTTCTCCGCGTCATGAAGTCCCTCGGGAACCCTCCTATTGTGATTCGTTTTATGGTGGCCCCACCCGCGATCTTCATTACGAACCCTCTCAGAATCCCTCTTATGCCCATGTCTCTGGTCAGCACTCTGACAACAGACCATTCGAATCGCCCCGTTTTGTTGCGAATTCTAGGTACCGTGAAGATATATCTGAATATGCGGACTCCGTCATTTCTTCGAAGGTTTAGAAGGACTTTGGATTAATGCTCACTTATGTATATATGTATATGCCCTATTTCAATGCTATAATACTCGCTCATTGCTTACGCACATGTCAGTGCCTTCAAGCATGTCGCGGGATTGCATGAATGGTGGGCGGCAAAAACTTGAAATCTCATCGAGCTTGAAAGCTTGAACGTTGAACGACCATCTTCCTCATCATGCCTCGTCCTCGTCCCCGTCTTCTGTTCTTCATCCAATCGACGAGACCTTGCCAAGCCATCAATAAATATACTCCATGGACACGGAACACAATCCCAAACAGTCGAAATGACATTAACTCGCTGCATGTGCATGCATGGGTGCTGTGAGGAGCCTGGCACCCACGGGGTCTACTCTCTTTAGTCTCGCCGACACGGGACGTCTGTTCCTTCTCACAGACCTTGGCCATGTCGAGCAAAGTGCTCTCGGATTCAACGACGAGCTACGACACGTCTCGTCGCGAGCGTCGAGGTCGTACACTCCGTACCCGACCTATCCTCTCCACATTCTGCGCTGTCATCGCCGGCGTCACACTCTTTGCATGCAACTACTATGTCTCGAAGACCACTGGGGATATACCTTCGCAGCGGATTCAACAGCCTCCGTTCAATGCCCAGCGAGTCCTCGCTCAATGTGCCTCGTTGAAGGCTACGGTCGGTCCTTCGGAGTCGTTCTCCAAGAGGAACGTCTCTGATCGCTTCGAGCCTGGGACAAACGCGACTTGGATTCGTAACGCACGCATCTGGACTGGGGCGGAGAATGGGACTGAGACTCTCATCGGGGATATCTTGCTAAAGGGGGGAATTGTGAAGAGGATAGGGCACATCTCGGACGACTTACTGGAGGACGTGCGTCGCAACTTGACAGTGGTGGATGCAGAAGGGGCTTGGGTCACCCCAGGATTAGGTATGCATGACTTTTCACAATGTTCATTACAGTTGCTAATGGCGAGCTCTGTAAAGTTGATTTGCATTCGCATCTCGGCCTCATAAGTGCGCCGTTTATGAAGTTCGAAGTCGGTTCTCCGCATGGTCCTATCGTGCCTTGGGTGCGGTCTATCGATGGCTTACACACGCATGACGATGCCTTCGAGCAAACCGTTGCTGGCGGGGTTACTACTGTCCAAGTTCTCCCAGGCAGTGGAAATGCAATTGGTGCGTCAATATCCAGGATATACCTCAAAACAATGTCTGACATCATTGTCTACAGGTGGTCAGGCATTCATGGTCAAGCTGCGAAAGACCAAAGAACGGTCTCCCACTTCCATGCTTCTCGAGCCACCATACGGCCTCAATGGCTCTGAGCCTGATTCCGATCAACCTCTGCGTTGGAGACACCTCAAGTGAGTGATCCCCGCAGACAAATTCAATCATGGCTGACCTTAGCTATGGGGTTGCAGGCAGGCGTGTGGCGAGAACCTTAGCAAGTGGGGCACGCGGATGGATGCAATTTGGGCATTCCGCCAGGCCTATGATACTGCCCGGAAGATCAAGCAAGATCAAGACGACTATTGTTTGAAGGCAGAATCTGGTCTTTGGACAGAGCTCAAAGGCAAAGATTACCCGGAGTCGTTCCAATGGGAAGTTTTGGTTGATGTCTTGCGAGGTCGCGTAAAAATCGCCCACCATTGCTACGAGGAAGTTGACTTGGATGATATCGTTCGAGTAAGTCTGCCCGCCTTGGCAGAACGTGTCCTGAGAAATGAAGCTGATGCATGAATGTTAGCTGTCAAATGAATTCAAGTTCCATGTCGCCAGCTTCCACCACGCCTCCGAGGCATGGCTAGTTCCAGATGTACTCAAGCGCATGTTTGGTGGTCCTCCGGCTGTGGCGATATTTGCAAGTAACCACGGATACAAGCGTGAATCCTACAGAGGCTCCGTATTTGCCCCACGAGTACTGGCTGATAACGCCATCCCCGTAGTTATGAAGGTGAGCGAAGAACTGTTCTAGTTTATTGAAACGAGTGACTTGCTAACAGAGCTCAAAGTCTGATCATCCCGTCATCAATAGCCGATACTTATTGCATGAGGCGCAGCAAGCCCATTACTATGGTACGAGCGGGTCGTTCAAGATCGTGAACACCTTCTGACATAGCATAACTTCTAGGGCTTCCCCCACACTTGGCGCTTTCATCGGTTACTTCAACGCCCGCCCACGCCGCGGGTATGAACCATCGCATTGGCAGGCTCGCAGAAGGGGTTGATGCAGACGTTGTCCTTTGGGACTCACATCCTTTGCAGCTTGGTGCCACTCCACGTCAAGTCTGGATCGATGGCATCCCCCAACTTACGAGCACTGCATCACCTTCGTCCATCCTAGTTGGCAAGCCGAAGTCATGGAAAATGCAAGACATCCCACACGTACCGAAATTCAGTAAGGAACGCAAGGCAGCCGTGAAGTACGAGGGCCTTCCGCCGCTTCAACCCAAGAAATTGGAGAGGGATACAGTGGTGTTCAAGAACGTGAGGCAGGTATGGATGAGAGGCGAACTCGGGCTGAGGGAACGCTGGACCGCGAGGCCAGGACAGGAGGGTGGTATTGTTGTACTCAAGAAAGGCGCTATTGCTTGCGTTGGGAAGGAGGATTGGTGTTTCGACTTCGATGGCGCAACGGATCGGGAACAACTCAAAAAGAAAGCGATCGACCTTCATGGCGGTGCTGTCGGTCCTGGGATGATGACATTCGGGTCACCGCTGGGTGTCGAGGAGATTGATGGCGAAGCTTCTACGCAAGATGGGGCATTGTACAATCCATTTACCCGTAATGTGCCCAACGCCATCGGTGATCCCGCTGGTCTGGTTAGGGCGGTGGACGCCCTACAGTTCCAGACTCGCTACGCTCTGTGAGTCGCATTCTTGTGGTCCACATGTCGCAATACTGATCAATCTGACCTCAGGAATGCGCACAAGAGCGGGGTGACTTATGCTACATCGTCGTTGGGAAAGGTCAAAGTGTTGGGTGGGCCACAGAACATCATTTCTGGCCTGTCTACTACATTCCGTACTGGTTCCGCTCATGCCCTTGACACCCACGCCATCGTCAAGGAGATCACTGCCATACACCTTATGTTCGGTCGTTCAGATCCTTTGGGCGGGTCCACGGGTGCCTCGGTCAGCACAGAAATTGCAACTCTGAGAAGGCTATTGTTGGACGCTGAGGATCCAAAGACCGATACTGGGAAATGGTTTCAAAAGGCTGCCGAGGTATATTCTTTAGAACACTCCCTCTCAGAACCTCATACTAAAGGGATAGTGTGTTTAGGGATCCATTCCTTTGATCATTCACGTCAATGGCGCGGATATCATGGCTGCTCTCTTGAGACTCAAAGCGGAAATTGAGGATAAGAGGGGTTCACAGATGAGATTGGTCTTCTCTGGCGCATCTGAGGCGCATATTCTGGCGAAGCAGATTGGTGTGCACAAACCTTCCGCTTTCCGTCTACCGAGTCCTCACTAGCGTCCCTGCATTCTAGCTGGAGCCAAAGTAGGCATTATTCTCACTACCCCTCGCCCTTTACCAGGTCCGTGGGATGGTCATCGGATGTAAGTCATCCTCGCTCAATCTGTCGTTCAATCCATTAACCCCCTTACAGCTTGTCTGGTCCACCACTTACTAACAACACCACTGCTTCAACACTTCTTGAGCATGGTGTCACTTTCGCTCTCGGATGTCTGCAAGGATACGAAGCGGCTCATGTCCGATTCGAAGCCGGATGGGTAAGTTGCTTTGTCGGTACTCGATTCATTGCCCATAACTGATTCCATACTTCATCACCAGATCGCTCGAGAACTTGGCGACCGCGCAGACGATGAATTCCTCTATGCTTTGGTTACGACTAATTTAGAGAAGCTACTGGGTATGGAAGGGTGGATCGGAGAGGAGGGAGACCTCGTCGCGTATGACGGAGGAAGTCCTTTCGATTTCGAAAGCAAGGTCGTCGCGGTTGCGTCACCAAAGAAGGGAGTGGTTGAACTTTTCTGAATTCTGAACGTTTATGTATCTGATCCTGACCTTCATATGTATCAGTGTTGCAAGTCTGATGATCTCAGAATGTCTACTATCTCAGTGTGGCCATTGCTCAGTGTATTACCCCGTCATGGCTACCCAGGATCAACGACAGGATGCTTGACTTGAAATTTGAATCGTCATTGCGCGGAATTTGGCTATTACAGCCACTGACTGTAGGTTCTGGTACGCTCCTCCGTACCGCAGGTAGGTGACGAGATGCTCAGGAACGTAGCTTGTGTTCCGTAATCCATAGACGGCAAAGTTCCTCCCATTCAAATATTCGTCACTCCAGATCAAATAACGTCAACATTTTGTCAATACCGTTCGCTGCGCTGCCTGCGCATGCATGGACTGTGCAATATGCGTGGGGTGATCTGTGAACCCACATGGTCTTCCAATGGTCTTCTTTATTTAAATTCTTCGACACAAGAAAATCTGATCCTTTTCACAGATGTTGACTATGTCGAGCAAACTGCTATCAGCGTCAGCGGCTCAGACAGTCAATTACGGGCCTCGTCGAGGTCGCATACCCACAATCCGGCCTATTTTCTTCACCTTCTGTGTCGCGATTGCTGGTGTAACTCTCTTCGCGTGTAACTACTACATCTCGAAGTCGACCTCATCGCAGAGGTTTCAGCAACCGCCATTTAACGCCCAGCAACTCCTAACTCAATGCGCATCGTTGAAGGTGTCGGTCGGTCCTTCGGAGTCGTTCTCCAAGAGGAACGTCTCTGATCGCTTCGAGCCTGGGACAAATGCGACTTGGATTCGTAACGCACGCATCTGGACTGGGGCGGAGAATGGGACTGAGACTCTCATCGGGGATATCTTGTTGAAGGGAGGAATTGTGAAGAGGATAGGGCACATCTCGGACGACTTACTGGAGGACATGCGCCCAAACTTGACAGTGGTGGACGCAGAAGGGGCATGGGTTACTCCCGGACTAGGTATGAGCACTCCGCCACAACCACATAGTATAATCGCTCATGATGATGTTCCTGTCATACAGTTGATTTGCACTCACATCTCGGCCTAATCAGCGCACCATTTATGAACTTCGAAGCTAGCTCTGCCCACGGTCCTATTGCACCTTGGGCACGCTCCATTGATGGTTTACACACCCATGACGAAGCATATGAGCAAGTTATTGCTGGCGGTGTGACAACAGTTCAAATACTTCCTGGCAGTGGAAATGCGATTGGTACGCAAAGCCACTCTCATCATTGTTCCCCCCTCATATTGATGTCATGTAAGGACAGCTGGCCAGGCATTCATGATCAAACCACGAAAAACCAAGGAACGTTCACCGACTTCAATGCTGCTCGAACCTCCCCACAACCTAAATGGCTCTAAGCCGGACCTTGACCAACCTTTACGGTGGAGACATCTCAAGTGAGCAATTGCTGTACCGTCTTACATGCTTAGACTGAATTGCGGGGGATGCAGGCAAGCGTGCGGCGAGAATCTTGACGATTGGGGGACACGGATGGATTCTATGTGGGCGTTCCGTCAGGCCTATGATACTGCTCGGAAGATCAAACAAGACCAAGATGATTACTGCTCGAAGGCTGAAGCAGGTCTGTGGAGCGAGCTCAGAGGCAAGGAATACCCGGATTCGTTACAATGGGAGGCTCTGGTCGATGTGTTGAGAGGTCGGGTGAAAATCGCTCACCATTGCTACGAGGAAGTTGACTTGGATGATATCGTTCGAGTGAGTGGATTACCTTTGCTGAACGTGCTCTCGGGAAATGAGACTGATGCATGGATGTTAGCTGTCCAATGAATTCAAGTTCCACGTCGCCAGCTTTCACCATGCATCAGAGGCATGGCTTGTTCCGGATGTACTCAAGCGCATGTTCGGCGGTCCTCCCGCTGTGGCGATATTTGCAAGCAACCACGGATACAAGCGTGAATCGTATAGAGGCTCTGTGTTTGCGCCGCGAATACTCGCTGACAATGATCTTGCCGTGGTGATGAAGGTGAAGGAAGAATCGTTCGAGTGTATTCAGCTTGCTGATATATTACTAGTCTGATCACCCCGCCCTCAATGGTCGATACTTGCTGTATGAGGCGCAACAGGCTCATTACTACGGTACGAGCGCAATTACCTCTGATTTGGCCTAAATCCTGATAAGAATCACTTCAGGACTTCCCCCACACCTAGCTCTTTCATCAGTCACAACGACACCTGCTCACGCAGCAGGCATGGACCATCGCGTTGGAAGCCTCAAAGAAGGCGTTGATGCAGACGTTGTACTATGGGACTCGCATCCCTTACAGCTCGGTGCCACTCCTCGCCAGGTCTGGATTGATGGTATCCCCCAACTTACGAACCCCATATCACCTGCAACCATCCTTGTCGATAAGCCGAAGCAATCGAAAGTGCAGGATATCCCACACGTGCCCAAATTCGACGAGGAGCGTATAGCAGCTGTGAAATACGAGGGTCTCCCCCCTTTGTCCAATGAGCTAGAAGATGGCACGGTCGTATTCAAGAACGTGAGGCATGTGTGGGTGAGAGGCAAGCTAGGGCTGAGGGAACGCTGGGCCGCGGGGCCAGGACAAGAGGGTGGTGTTGTGGTGCTTAAGCGCGGCGCTATTGCTTGCGCTGGGGAGGAGGATTGGTGCTTCGACTTCGAAGGCTCGGTGGATGAGGAAAAGTTCAAGAAGCGGAAGGTCATTGATCTGCATGGCGGCGCCATCGGTCCTGGGATGATGACCTTTGGGTCAGCATTGGGAATTGAGGAGATTGATGGTGAGCCTTCGACGCAAGATGGGACATTGTACAACCCCTTCACTGGCAATGTTCCTGACGCCGTCGGGGATCCTGTTGGTCTGGTCAAGGCAGCGGACGCTTTACAGTTCCAGACTCGCGACGCTCTGTGAGTCAACCGTTTGTACCCCCAACCTCGTTCACAGCTCTGACTGTTTTATCTCAGTAACGCACATAAGAACGGTGTTACCTACGCTACTTCGTCGCTGGGGAAGGTGAGCGTATTAGGTGGACCGCAAAACATTGTTTCCGGCCTGGCTACTACATTCCGCACAGGGGCCGCACATGCACTAGATGAAAACGCCATCGTCAAGGAAATAACTGCCATACACTTGATGTTCGGTCGGTCAGACCCTTTGACTGGGTCCACAGGTGCTTCGATCAGCACCGAGATCGCTACTCTAAGGAGATTGCTGTTGGACCACGAGGATCCCAAGACTAATGCAGGGAACTGGTTCCAAAAAGCTGCTGAGGTATACTTACCCTTACGAGACCTTTCGTGTCAACCATATTGAAAGAACTCTGTTCAGGGATCCGTTCCTTTGATCATTCACGTCAATGGTGCAGATATCATGGCTGCCCTTTTGAGACTGAAAGCGGAAATCGAGGAACAAAGCGGCTCACAAATGAAGATGGTCTTCTCTGGCGCGAGTGAAGCGCATATTCTTGCAAAACAACTTGGTCCGTACCCCAAAAACACACAGCTGCCCCCGATAGGATGGCTCACGATTGGTTTCCTTGCTAGGTGATGCGAAAGTGGGCATTATTATCACTAGTCCTCGTCCTTTGCCAGGTCCATGGGATGGTCGCCGAATGTGAGCCCTTTCCGCTTCGTCTATCTATACCGAGTCGAACTACTGAGATATTTGTGCAGCTTGTCCGGACCTCCGCTCACTACTAACACCACAGCTGCTGTACTTCTTGACCATGGCGTCACTTTTGCCCTCGGATGTCTACAAACTTACGAGGCGGCCCATGTCCGATTTGAGGCTGGATGGGTGAGCAGTCTCCGCACTTAAATTCTTACCCGCGACTAATCCACGTTTCGCTGATAGATTGCTCGGGAGCTCGGAGACCGCGCAGATGATGAATTCCCCTATGAATTGGTGACAACAAACCTGGAGAAGCTACTGGGTATGGAGGGATGGATCGGAGAAGAAGGAGACCTCGTCGCGTATGACGGAGGAAGTCCTTTTGATTTCGATAGTAAGGTTGTCGCAATAGCGTCACCGAAGAAGGGAGTGGTTGAACTTTTTTGAGATTCATCGCCTGTGTATCTAATCCTTTATGTGAGTTTGCCTGCTAGTCTGACGGTTGCGGGGTTGAGAATCCCAAGAAGGCACCTTACTTTCCAATCGTGCTTACTGCCCAGGGTTACCAACCCTACAAGAGGCTGGTCTAGAGGTTCAAACGTCGTCGCGCGGCAGTGGATTTTGGGAATTACAGCCACTGAAATTTGAAGGTGACGTTCTGCTTCACCGTATCCGAAGAGCAACTGCTATATAGCACGTCTCTGCCTTACGGACAATGTGGTTTGTTCCCACTACGCTCCCCTTTCCTTTCCCCCATACAGCCCCACTATGTCCCAAGACTTGGGTGCCAACAGGCTTGACTATATACCTCATACTCCTCATGACCGCATCTCTTACCTTCTCTCCGAGCTATCCAATGAACTTAGCACTGTCTCTCAGGCCGCCACCTCCCCGGGTTCTCATCCACATCCGGCACTGAAGTATCTTGATGATGCCAGGACACTCATTGACGGATACGATAACTACCTCGTAGAGCACTCGTCGCCCCACCCAGCTATCGTGGAGAGGATGTTGAAGGATGGGAACGCACGAGACTGGGAAGCACTTCATAGAGAAGGAAAGACTCAGTTCAAGTTGATACCAGAGATGAGTGCAGGGGGATATGAGGCTGTATTTCTCCAGCAGCTCGCTTGTGCTTCCAAGGTAACGACTTAGCAAGGATAACGCACCTCAAACTCTCACAAAGATCTCACCGTTTCCCCCTTTCCAGGCCAAAGCGATCCTCGAAATTGGCATGTTTACTGGAACAACCACTATTTCTCTCGCTATGCTTCCCACAGTAGAGAAAGTCACTGCATTGGAGATTGAGCCCTTCCTCAAGGAGCTCAACCAACCCTACTTCGAGGAAGCTGGCGTGGTTCACAAGATTGACATCCGCATAGATGACGCATTGAAAAGTCTGCAGAAGCTTCATGAAGAGAATCTCTCATTTGACATGGTGATTATTGCTTGATGTGCATTCTGGGGGTTCATCGTGTCTAATGAGGACTGTACCCGTAGATCTACATTGACGCATACAAGCCAGCCTATGGACAGTACTTCGACGCCATCATGGCATCTCCGCACCTTCTCGCTAAGGACGGATTGATCGTTGTGGATAACGTTGCCTTCAAGGGTGCCCCGTGGGCACCTGCATCAGGCTATGACATGGGTCAAGTCATTGACGAGTTCAACAAGAAGATCAGGTGAGCATAGCTAGGCAATGCAAGGTTTTCGGCAATGATGTTGACTGGTTGACTGGTGCCCTTAGGAGTGATCCAAGCGTTGACGTTGTGATGTTACCAATTGAAGATGGTGTCAGTTTGATTCGTAGAAAAGGAAAACTCCATTCACAGTAGCTCACACAACATTTCGAAACATGTTCAACATAGAATCCGTAATGCATGAGACACCTAACTACTAGTTACCAGCACTAAGTCGATCATAAGAGGGAGTATCGTACATCGACGCCATGAAAGTGCGATGTAAGGAGGATGCGTGATAATACAGATGTCAAAACCTGTGGATGGGGAACCATAAATGATACAAGTAACAGAAGAAAGTTCATAACATAGCAGATAATAGATTGAAGCATATAACGGAGGGAAAGGCTCCGGGAATCATGACGAAGGGAGAAGTCCATGCGCTCGCAGCAAAGCGCCCCATCTAAGGGGATTCAAGCGTTAGCCAAGCCGCAAAGTCGAGACTGGTGGAAAGTTTGCACTCACTCTTCGTTCTGCAGCTCCATTTCAACCAATTTTCTCTTGAGGTGACTAAGGAAGGAGATCAGTACGACACATTGGGGAAGCGCGAGCAAGACTCACGAGTTCTCCTTCGACAGAGTATTCCTCGCTTCTTTCGTCTGACGAAGATCCCTCGTCATCGCAACCCAGGCCTCGTCCTCAGGCAGATTGGCATCATCGAACATGGCGTCCAACTCTTCGTTGAAGGCCTGAAGAATACCCCATGATCAGCGTGGACAACAAGGGTTACTAGCAGGTAGGAAACAACGCACCTCATACATGATCTCCTTTTCTGCCGTGCAATCCGCCAGGAAGCTCTTGACAACTTCACACTGGCGCCTTGCGCCCTGCAGTTCCAGTCTTGTTCTCTCCAGCTCGGAGGATTTCTGGATACATTAGTCAGCTACAGCTGCGCAAATAGAACATGAAAAGAGCCCTCATACCTCCTTCAGTTGAGTTGTTAGGGTCTTCACTCCCGATAGCAACTGACTATGTCCTTTGACAGATTTAATGATATCGCTTTCTGCCTGCGTTGCAAGGTCGTCGATAGAGTTCATGACAACGTCGTGGTCCGCATTGCTGCTGCCGCTGCTACGCGTCGAATCCGATATATGAGACAACGATGCGCTGGCGACCATGCTCAGCGGCCTGGCACGAGATGTGTTGTCACCGAGCCTCTTGCCAATCAAACGCTGCATTTCCTCCATACGTGCTTGAGCTTCACGGGTCTGACGGTGATGTTAACATCTCTTCTCGTAGTGAGGAAAAATACCACATATTGACTCACATGTGGTGGCGGGGTGGTGGCTGTCCATGGTGAATTTCTGAGACCCTTGACCGGCGAAGAGGGTCGAGATATCTCGCCAGCTGGAGAGGAGGGAGTCGTCGTGGCACGCGCTCGATCGACCTCCAGCTTGATACGTTTCACGGCCCGGTGAGCAGAATCAAGCTAATTCATCGTTCTGTGAGCATGGCGGCGAATACAGAGTTCAGCGGGTACTTACATCGCTCTTAGTGGCTTCAGCTGTAGTGAACAGCTGCTCGGCCTCCTCCAGCACCTTGCTACTGCTTGGAGCAGCCCCCGAAGCATGAGGAGCAGGCACCGGAATCCTTGACTGCTTAGGTGGCGCAACTTTCTTCTCCGAAGCCGTCAGCCTGTTCGTAGGTTTCAATAACGGCGAACTGCGCTGAATCTGGTATCCACTCGTCCGCACTGACGTCCTCTTCTTGATAGACAGAGGTTCAACAACTGGTGCGTCTTCCGCTGCAGCGGCCGCGAGAGCAGCAGTTGCTTTGGGCGTTGCGTCCGTGTTACTGACAGGTTCGAATGGTTGACGTTTGCTTCGCGGAAGGGGTGAAGCCCCACTGCGTCCACGACGCGGAGTCTCAGGAAGGTTGGCTACCATGTCATCCATATCGACGTCCTCCTCCTCCTCAAGACGAGATGGCGCAACGTTGGTGTCCACATACAACTTTGCCGGGGGTAAGGGTGATGGTGAACGAGGACCTAGCGGGCGACGTTCTGCAGAGTGTCGAGATGTAGACCTTGCTCGTCGTGGTGACGATTCCCTAGCTTCTGTCGACAGCAAATAATTACTGGGAGTGGTGGGCCGAGGTGTCACTGATCGCTGGCTTTGACCATCAGGAATGTCAGGGAGGTCTCGAGATGCACGTGAGGTACGGGAAGCTGGCCGCGCTGGATGGGAGAGCTCATCTACAGACGTTTCAGAGAGATAAATTCGCACTGTTGCTTCATGTACTCACCTTCATAAATGGTTGCCTCCGCCGGCGGCTCAATCGGTGTCCGAGTATACTTAGTTTCATTCTGGTTTCGACTGTTCCTCCGTGCCAAATCTAACCTCGCAGCCAAATCCCTCTCGCTCTCATCCATCGTACGAGTTGGTCTAGCGTCCAACGTAGCCTCTTCATCCCATTCGCTACCACGTTCTACCGATGGTGATCTGGAGCCAGATCCTCGTAGGGCGAATGGGGACAATCGTGACGGTGCACGTTTAGGTGAGACATCCTGCTCACTACCCGACCCTCCAGGGGACTTCCCTCGCTTGATTAGTTTCTTTGCTTTGGACAAAGATCGGGAACGGGTCTTGCTATTCCCGCTACCACTATGCGTGGATGATGGGTTGTCGTCCTCCATGAGGGACATTGTGGTCGCTGAGGTGATCGTGGAAATGCTCCTGCTTCTGGTAGATCTGCTTAAGCTGCTGTCGGCAGTGCTGGTGGATTGTGTGTAGGTGGAGGTTCGACTGGCAGTCGTCTTGGATCGTCTGTGACCGTTGATGGACCCACCGAAGATGTCTCCCATTGCACTCCCTGGAAGGGCGTTGAAAAGGTTGCGGGATATTGCATCGAGACCGAACTTTGCTACTCGAGCGCGGCTGGCGGTAGGGGTGGAAGGCATCGAGTTGTTCCCTGTGCGAAACTTGAAGAGACCGAACTGATGGACTAATAAGCAATATCAGTCAAATCCCGCAATAATTTCACAGTTGATTGCACGTACTTGTATGAATAATTCGTTCAGGGATACAACGAGTTTGCACAATGTCATCTTCCTGTTCATCTGTTGGGTCACCGGATAACACAGTATAACGGGACAGCTCGCCGGCCATGGGCCGTACTTGAATACAGACGAAAGGGGGTGCGCGAGCTCCGTAAGGTAAAGGATCTGCGGATCCCGTGTGATCGATGTGCACGACAACCTTGGTCTGAACATAGCAAGGCGTAAGAGCATTGCACAGTAATAGGATTGGTGTCTACCCACCTTCCTCTCTTCCCGTAAAAACGCAGTTCTTTGGTACACATTGAAATATGTCCGCGCAAGTGTTACGCGTGGTCCTTTGGTTTCCACGTTTCTGTCCTCTGCAAAGAGAATCACGGACTGGTTTTCTCTAGTCCGGAAGCGAGCTTGGACAGTCCATAGATTCTCCAAGAAACGCGTCTTCTCTGCCTCAAGTCTGGTGGGGTCAAGTCCGTAAGGAGGGTTCACCGTAGTGAAAGCTCGGAATGGACGGTTTGACCACCGTTCGCCTTTGTCCCGAGGTGGTGCCTCCAGGTAGAGGTGGAAGTCTGAATTGTATAGTGAGCTTATCAGCATCTCTGCTTAGTCTGAATATCTCCTTACCTGTTCCACCAACGTCGGTAGCCGTGACGTCAGTAACATCTACAACACCTTTGCAAACCATGCCGCTCCGTTTCATACCCATGAGTGGCATGCCTGACCTCCCAAGTTTGTCCAAATCACTTAGACCGGACAAGGCTCTCCCTCCTTTCTCTCCATTACCTGGTCTCTTCACTATTACGAGTTTATCGTCGAATAAAAACAAGGTGCAGTGTAGATTTCCAAGTCCTTGACTGGCCCCACTAGCCGATGAAGGTAGAATGGCCTCAGAGACGACGTCCTCTACGTCGATACAGTCAATGAAATGACGCGAGTTGGATATAAGAATTGGTGGAAAATCCTCGATTGTCGCGCCAAGGCTATATAGGATAGCAGCACGCTTGGTCTGGTCATCCGTTTCCGCCTGGGCAATCTTGCTTGCTATTTCGTCTGCTTCAAGGAGTTTCGCGCGTTGTGGATCGTCAGGGGCCATAAACTTGATCATAGTACGGAAGAGGAGGGTGTATCGCGGGATCCGTTGGACAGGATCCATCAAAAGTTCTCGCAAACCGATACGGTTCTTGGTTTCCGATGAAGAGTATTTGATACGCTATGGAAAGTCTGGTTACGGAAAAGATGATTCAAAACCACCGGGAGATGCTTACATCGATGAACGCACTGAATCCAGAGCTCTTCCGCATCTCCTTCTCAAATATGGCCTGAGCTTCCTCTCTCTTGGAATAGTACTGCTTGTAATGTTCGAATCCTCGAGACTCTTTGAAGTGTTTCAAGGCGACATCGCCAATGCCTCCGACAGTGCGAAGACCGTCGGGCCGCATCATCTTCTCCAGGTCTTCCAAGAACGCCTCATTGACAGGAAGGAGTTGGTCGATATTTCCAAACAACGTCTTGGCCTCATATGGTGGGATGATGGCAGTACTCTTGCTCCGAGCAAATGTTCTCAAGGGATCGGCATAGTCTGTCTTTAGAATCCGCAGACGCTTAACATATGACTGTTCCGTGGAGACGAATTCGTTGATCACGTCCGGGAGTGCACTGGAATCGTGCGGCTTGTCACCCTGGAGATAAGAATTATCAGACGTGTAATAAAGGGAGAAGGGAATGTTACTTACTGCTTTCAATGAGTTAATAATTGAATCTGTATCTTCAGGAAGGTTACTTGCGTCTGGTTCAAGGTCTATCGGTTCGCCAAGGTCGGCCACCAGTTCTTCTACGTCTGTTGGGGGCATTCATGCGGAAGGTCAAAAGCAGATGGGAGTATGAGACATACCTGGAGGTAGTGTATGTCCGTACCCCGAGTTCTCTACTACCACACCACAAAAGAACGCCCTCCTCGTTATCGTTGGCCGTGTGGGATGTGGCCTGGGTTCATCGCCAGCTGCGAGTGGAACGGTCTTGCGGGGGGAAGGGTCCCTGTGAGCCATAAAGAATGAATTGATGCCAGAGTACGGCCTGTCTCAAAAAGCTAAGAAAATAGAAAGAAAATGAGGAGGAGGAGAAAGATGAAGAGGAAATCAGCAGAGAGCCTTCCAAGCCAGCGTCACTCATTCCAACCTCTCCGGCGTCTCTTTCGCGTCGCGTTCCTTGGCCAAACGCCACGTGACCGTATACTCTGTGTTCGGCCTTCGGACCGACAGGTTGGTCGACGACCACGACCACGACCATGCCTCTCTCATCGACGTCGACGTCCTCCACGCCAACCGTTACTCCAGGGAACAGCCGAGCTACCGCTGCAGGGTCGTCACTGGGTAGACAACCCGCCCCTCCTCCTCCGAATCCACCCAGTCGCATACCAGTCACACCTGCTGTCCTCCGATCTATCTTTGCCTCATCGCGCACCATTCTCGAAGAGAGGTCATTGTCACGCGTGGCATTCTTTAGGTACGCCGTTTAGCAGCTCGATACCTTGCTACTACTAAGTTTCAACATGTTGCTTTCAGGTTTACGGGATTCCTCCTGAGCTGTATCGCCATCAGTCTCGCAGCTGCTCGAGGACGGGGAATCAAAAGCGGAGCGGCGTTACTTGGAGTTGGAGTAATATAAATCTCCTACTCGTGCATTACTACTTCCCAAGCTCGCACCAGGAATCCCAGTGATTGTTGCAGTGATCAGCTACTGTGGAGTCCGAGGATGAGGCTGCTGGTGCGATCATCACGAGTTCGTCCTATCTTACATTCCGTACAATACAGGTGTCCAGTGTCCGCGTCCTCACTCATCATTCCTCGGCGAAGAATACGAGTTTGTCTCCCGCTTGCACCGTCTTCCCCTCCGTGATACCCTTTCCCAAGCCTGCTACTTTCAGGCCAACATTCTCTTCCCCAGCCGTGACCGGGATCTCGGTCTTCATTGCCTCCAGTATAACAACCACCTGATCCGCTGTCTCAATCTTGTCACCTTGCTTCACTTTGATTTGCCAGACGGTGCCGGACAAGGAGGCAGACGAGAAGAACTGGGTTTCCCCTGAATGATTGTGAGCATCAGGTTGAGCACGAAATAATAGCAAAGAGACATACTTCCGACGTCGTCTGCGGGAGCCGCAGAACTTGCGTTCTTCTTACTTTGCTGCCATTCCTCGAGTAACGCATTCTCTCTGATGGACCATAAAAATGTGATACAGGCTGCACACGCAGTGACTTACTTCGCTTCTTCTCGCTTCACAGCCTCTCTTTGACGGGCTTTGAACTCGTTAATCTCATCCTTCATAGCAGACACCGAGGAAATGAATGACTTCATCTCAAACACGGTGTTTTCAATCTGCGCTAAATGGTCAAACCCCTGCGCTTTCTGCTTTATGTTGGGTTATCCTCGCACCTTGAACTTGTATCTCCCACTCTCGAACTCGGTTAGGAATCGCAGGTACTCTTCTTCCGATACCGGTTCAAAGACAACGTGGTCAAAGGGCTGCAGTAACCATGGTCTATCAGGCTGGAAGTCGGGGCCATTGCCCCACGCCTGCCATGTTGGGAGAGTGCGACCAAACAGCTGGTATCCGCCAGGCGACTCAACGGGATATATGGCAGCGACTACTCCTGCGATGCCGACTGCTCCCTGTGACTGATGTCAGATTGTCTCATGAGAGTGACTGACGGCGCAGCTTACGCTAGGTGTGAAGGTCCTTGACGGGTTCATTTTTTGGCCAACAAGACGGCATCGATGATCCAACTGGTTTCCAGCAGACCATCAGTACTGGCGGACGCCTCGCTTTGCAAAAACCACTCACAGGTACCAGGAACGGACAAGCCAGGTAGAATCCTACTCCCAGTACAATCTGGATCATGTTGAAAGTCAAGGCTGGGTAACCGTGGCAGTCAGAAAACATACCCAAGGAGAAGCTACCAGTAATCTCAACGCTTCTTTTGCGCCGCCTTCGACTCCGTTGTTATTCGCGAGGTACTCGATGTTGCTAGGCAAATACACGGCTTTATCGCGTATGGAACGCATGTACTGCTTCAACGCCTCACGGTTCCATTTGTCGTCCAAGACTATGGGGAAAGTCAATTTGCGACCAGGGAAAGACATCTCCTCGTATGCTTCTGGAAGGGATTCTTCAGCCTCGATCAATTGTCCGAGCAATTTGGCCTGGGTTGTGAGCTCGTTGTTGTAGTGGACCTGAATGCTATTAGTCATCGTGTCAGGGAGAAAAGGTTTTCAATTATTCACCATAGTGGAGCGAATGCACGGCGCAAGCTCTACGATACCGGGGACACCCATGTCGCGAACAGCATTCTCAAATGCCTGTATCCTTGCACGAACGAGCAAGTCCAGCGTCATCTCTCCATACTCAACCAATATTCCAGAATCTCCAGCCTGCCTGAATACCACTTTCGGTCGGGTAGATGTCGCAGGTATGACATGCAGCTTTGGGTCCTTGACAAATTGACCCTTCGGGGAGAACGCCAGAAGGTTGATAGGAGATGCGTTGAAGCCAGATGCTAAGGCAAGGATGGTGTCCAACCACCTTTCAGTCCAGTCACGCAGGTCAAGAGCGTCGTCGATCGAAATTCGTTGGAACTGAATAACGTCTCCGGGTCGGAGCTGACCAAGTTTCCATCTAGATTATTGACGATGAGTATGTGAGAAATGAATGAGTTCAAGAGAAGAGAAATTTCTCACTGATCTGCAGTCGCCAGTGTTGCAACACATACATATCCCCCCATGCTTGGACCCTCGTTGGTGAGGATCACAGGGGTATCTCCGTTGAGGTTGACGGAGCCACGAGCGTACCCATTATCCAAAATGTTGGAAGGGTGTGAACCGCCCTCCCCGCCGTCTTTCCGAGCCCACTCGAGAATAGAACCTGAGGCATCTTGGTCGTCGCCGGCGATGACAGGTTCCAGCCTAATCCCCATCCTGTTACTAGCTGAGGCGACCTTCCATTTCCGGGCATAGAACGATTCGATCCCCGAGGTGGTCAAGAACTCTGTGTCGTCGTGCGGACCCGGTAGAGATAGCAAGGTCCATTCTGAAGGATATTTCGGTATCAATGATCGCGGAACCTGAGGCAGGGCGTTCACGGATTTGAGTGGAGTCAATTGCAAGACATCGCCATTCTGAAGAGCCCGACCCTGTAAAGGTGATATCAGTAAGTAAGGGTAAGCACTTCTATTCGCAGAACCGTATATCATACCTGATAGCCTCCAATTCCCAAGGACGTCGACTTTGAACCGAGGAACTCGGGGATACCAGGAAGCCCTCCAGCTATGAGCAGATATCCCCTTAACCCCCCACCCGTCTCTTTGCCCTCCTTGGGTCCACTGATGACAACTTTCGCGCCTGCGGGTACTTCCACACGCGTCCAAGTATTGTGCTCTTCTCCGTCGACAGTCAATGTAGCGGGTGCTCCAGTGAGTGAAATGACAGCCTTGACGTGGAACGTTGCGCTGAACGACAAGCCGCCGGCGCGTCCAGTCGACCGTGGTGGGACGACAAGCTCGAGACCTTCGCACTCAGGCTGATTGCCGATTATGATGTTGCCAGCCTGGAATGAGAGGGGGTCCAGTGGACCACTAGGTGGTATTCCTAGCCCTGTGTTTCGCGTGGGGAGTGATTGGACTGTTGTATTGATACCAGGAGAGACTACGGTGAATGCGCTAGATGGATTGTGTGAGTGACTACAGCACTTCAGCAGGTACCACGCGTATACTATACCTCGGTGTAAATTTGACACCACCTTTATCAACCCATTCTGTCGTCGCCTTTCCCACCAGAAACACAGGTTCGTTAAGTATGCGGTGTAAGAATGGGATGTTGGTAGGAGGTCCAAGAACGCTTAACCTATCAGTAGGAGTGTGATCCGTCGCGAGTTCCTCTGGCTGTAGCAGTTGCTCGAACTTGGCGATGGCATCGGCTCTGGAATGGCCGCAAACAATAACCTTCGCGATGAGCGGGTCATAGAACGGAGTGATCCTCATTCCCGTCGAAACCTAAATAAGGAGGAGGACCAATGAAGTAATCACAAACTACGAATGCGGCGAATGCGTACCCAAGTATCAAAGCGAACGCCTTCGATAGTAGGGAAATGAACATGCTGAAGGAGACCAGGGGTCGGCGCAAAATCATTGGCTGGGTTCTCGCAGTATATCCGTGTTTCAATTGCATGACGTCCGGGCTGGGGATACGCATACTTGGTCTGGTCGAGTTTCTCCACTGCAAGGCAAGGTGCTATCTCAACAGGAAGTCCAGGAAGGTCCTCCCGCGAGCCCGTGAGCGGGTGCTCGCAAATGCCTTGCAGAATCATCAGTTCGACTATGTCAAGTCCTGGATGCAATGCCTCTGTAATTCCGTGCTCAACCTGAAGTATCAACTATGTTAGAATGAAACAATGCCGAGAGAAAGGCCAATGAAGTACCTGCAACCGGGTATTCATTTCAAGAAAGAAGAATTGACCTGAAGCATCGTCTACCAAGAATTCAACAGTGCCTAGAGGAAGCAAAATAAGCGGCGAAACGAGCGAAGCTGCATAGTACTTCACTTACCTGCAGACTTATATTTTATCAACGACCCGAGCCTGACGGCTGATTCGCAGATACGGTCCCTGAGGTCTGCGAAATATAAGAGATGGATCACGTCGAACAACACCTGCGAATACCTTGACGTCCGAATAAGTACGGACTAGGAGCCTCCTCAATAATCTTCTGGTGGCGCCGCTGCACACTACACTCTCGTTCACCCATATGAATGACGTGCCCAGTGCCATTGCCAAAAATCTAACGGATGAAAGGGTGGGTATGGGATTAAGAAAGATCTTTGAGAGATATCACCGTACCTGCACTTCAATGTGACGGGAGGCGTCAAAGAACTTCTCAATGAAGATATCGCCATTGTGGAACAAACTCTGAAGAGGAAACACCCTAGTGAGTTCAACGGGCTACAAAGAGGAAGGGTCAACGCACCAGTGCTCGCTTCTGGGTGGCAGGGAGCTTGGCCTTCAATTCTTCTTCATCACGACAAACGACAAGCCCCATACCTCCCCCTCCAGCCGTTGCCTTGAGCATAAGAGGATACCCCACCTGCGCTGCCACTTGTATTCCTTCTTCCACAGTCGTGACCAAGCCATCAGAGCCGGGAACGACAGGAACTTGCGCTTCTATCGCCAAAGCTCGCGCTCTATGTTTGAGCCCCATCTCTTCCACCGTCTTCCAGTCAGGACCAAGTAAACACACTCCCTTCTCCGCGAGGGCTCGAGCAAATGACGCATTCTCTGAAAGGAAGCCGTATCCAGGATGGACCAGCGTGATACCATGGTCCTCACAAACTTTGACGATGGCGTCGATGTCCAGATAGCCCTTCGAGCTTACGGCCAAGTCGACCTCGTCGCCCGTCTTCTCCTGAGAACCCAGATAGGGGAGTAACGCAATGGATTCGTCTGCAAGTAAGACATGGGGAGCAGTTGCGTCCACAGGAGTATAGATGGCTACCGTAGGAACTCCGAGGGCTTTGGCGGTACGTAGGATTCGGATAGCTATCTCACCGCGATTCGCGACGAGAAGCTTGTGAACTTGAAAGCGATTGGCGATGTATTCTGCCGATGCCATGGTTGGTGGTGGTAGCTTCGATAGATGGCATCCAAACCCGACATCATCTATTGATCATGAACAGGAATACCATACAGGGGGCCAAAGATCACTCACCACTTACAGGGGACACGAGGCACGGCATGTGACGTATTCTCCTAACCCAGCAGGAGTAGAACATGTGGTTCCGTGTAAACACACACTATCTTGCTTCGAGCTGGCTAAACTTAGACTGTTTGAGAATGACAAGAACAATGTCATAGAATTATCAACTCCACGATTGTCTGTTGCACTTCTGCGCTCAACTTCACCTTCCGAAAGATACTGTCAGACTTTGCCAAGCTCATTGCTTTCATCGACCAGGCTCTTCACAGTCTTTGCAATTTCAACTGATCCCTGCAAACGACGTCAGGAAATTTCAACACCTGTGGAGAGGAACGCGGAACAAAACATACGGGTGTGTCGGAATGAACGCAAATGGATACGTCATCGACCCCCTCACCGATAGGGAGTGTGCCTGCCGTGGTGGTGACCAAACCTTCTGATAGCACTCGGTTGACCTGATCGTGCAACTCAATACCGATCATCCCTACAAAATAGACCTAAGAAACACTTACACGGGTCTTGATCTCATCAAAGCCCAAAGGTGCGTGTTTCCTGGGACGGAATTAGCAGACTTGTCCTACGGATCATGGAGGACACACACTTGGTGATTAGCAGCTTGCCTTCGGGACTGTAGTCCAAGTCGGCGAACCATTCTAAACAGGGGTCAAGCCACGTATTGAGCTGCCGACAACATCGACTCACCTGCGATGAACGGTACGCCCAGCTCAGCGGCAGCCGTCTGATGACAGGTGCCTGCAAGTCCCATGAATGCAACGTTGAACATCTTTGCGACGCCCACAGCTGCACGAGCAAGATCTATAGACCTAGCAGTCTGGCCATAGATCGCACCATGAGGTTTGAGCTACGCATTCATCGGTCATTGTACGCTCTGAGGGGTGAACGGGCAACTCACATGGTTCATTTGCACGCCATGCTTCTGAAGAAAGCCAGAAAGGGCGCCGACTTGATAGATGAAGCAAGAGCTGAGTTCATCCTAGTCTCAGGACGCGTCAGTGTGTTCAGTATTGAAGTAAGACTGAACGTCAAGCCCACTGGGTCCATTGCCATCTCCCTTCGACCAAACCCCTGACGGTCAGGAAGCGAGGGATGTGCTCCGACGGCGACACCGTTCTCCTTAGCAATTTGGACAGTCTTGTCCATGATCATGAAATCACTGCGACCGACAACTCAGCTTCAGATAGCGAAAGTGAGGGGATTGCTCACGAGGCATGGAACCCGCACGCGATGTTTGCCAAATGAATGGTCTTCATGAGGGACTCATCGTCTCCCTTGTTTTATGGTGACATTGAACGCATGTCTACTTCGTGTAACAAGTACCAGCATACCATGGAGTAAAGAGAATATCCCTGCGGAGGAGCGGTATAAATGACCAGCTAGTCATGTTGATAGTGGACTGACCTCTCCCATGTCACAGTTCACTGTCGCTCGCAGAACCATGTTGAAAACACAGGTAGATGGATTCACGGAAGGGTAAGGACGCGATGAAACAAAACGTATGAATTCAGGGGAGATGGTGGTTTAGAGGCAAGAATGAAGGCGCCCAATTGGTTGTTGACGTCAGATGAGTATCGTGTTGCTGCAATCATATATCTACAATCCTTCGAAACAAACCTATGGAGCGATTGTACTGAAAAAAACAATCGCAGCGTACTGGTAGGAAGTCAATATGAAACAAGAATACAAAGTTGAAAAAGTTTGGATCATATATATGCGTAGGGGTAACGTTCAAGTCTAAGTTGAATGCGTGGAAAGCTGGTGATGATGTCGAGAGGTATGGATCAATGCGTAGAAAAGTCATCGGAGGCATGCAAGGATGGACGAAGATTACTGATGCATGATGAAAGAGCTGATCATGAAGGTCATAAGAAAGAATAAAGTATTATATATGTATGGGGATGATGATGATGATGATGATGTCCGAGAATCACTGGTGGCTGGTATCTAGAGGAGTAAAAGAGTTCGAGCGGAAGAACAAAACAGTTCGCAGAGATCTCCGAGGGGTACTCGGGGCAGAATCCGAGCGCACAGGTCCATGTGGCTGGTGGTCGTGGCGTGTGGTGGCATACAGAGATCGACGTCTGAAAGGCAGTGATTCCTTGAACGCTACTCGCCGTGGACTTGGAGCAGAACGAGGTATGTCTGTATCGTGAGACATCGCGGAGTCTCGTCTGCGCATGTGAGGGGAATGTTTGTCGTCCGTGAGGATATGCTGGTCATCCGAAGACAGACCGGGGGTAGTGCAAGCGGATTCGTCATTGGGAACATCTGGAGAGCTCTGGGAACGACGTCGCAAAGAACCTCTGCGCCACCAATGTACCAGGCTGTTAACGTCTGGGTCCAGAGTATGAGTAACGGTGCGAGGTGAGGGGAATCCCGAACTTGAGGGCGTGGGAGAAGCGGACCGCGAGTGGAAGAAGTACCGAAAGTTGTCCACCATTGACCGCGTTCGCTTGGGTAGATAATCTCTTATTGGCATGCTTGTTGGCTCTGACTTTCCGCGAGACTCAAGTGGGAGCGATAGTTGGATGGTCCCTTGCATAGGACTAGGCATCGCTGATCCAGCGTGTGACGAAGTAGCAGATGAGCAGTTGGATAGCGGGGACGGAGAGTCAGGCATTATGTCTGGACTGAGCGAAGGAGGATCGGCTTCCGCTAAGATCGAACCCTCAGAGGAAACCAAGGATAGGCGAGGATGTTGACGTCGCCTCGCGCCGAGGGTTAGGGCCCTCCTCGAGATCGTCCTCCCGTTTTCGGTGTCACTGGAAGGATCTGCACCCTGTCCGTCCATAGAACTCCTTCGCCGCGACGAAACCAGCACACTATCGTAGCGCCTCCTCATTGCAGAAGTCAAACTGAGACCGGAGTTTGACCGAGACATACCCGCGGGGGTCTTCTTGCGAATCTGGAATAGTTCTTCCTCCCGCATAAGGGCCTGCGACCTCACGGTCAAACAGTTATCGGAAAACACGTCATGCAATGCGTGGTCTACTTGTTGTCGAACCTGGGAAGAGGGACGGGAAACTCTGGATGAGATGTCGAATGAGAGCGGCGCAAAGAAGGCTTTAACAGATGCAGTGGATGATCGTCGACTTAGGTTGGAGTTCTGGCTCTCATGACGAAGAGCAGATCCATCCATCCTGGGCATTGTCTTGTAGGGTCTCGACTGTGGCTTTGCGGTCATAGGCGGAGATGCTGTGTCACTGCCTTCGAGTTCAGATAAGGACTGGATAGTTGGGAGAGGCGTCGTTGTGAACTCATGATGCTCCTCCGCTGCAGGTAGGATCGCTTCAGGCAAGCTCGAAACAGGCTCGTTCTTCCACTCTGGCGGCATGGAGGTAGCATCTTGAATGGCGGCCATCCAGATCTCCTTCTCCACTTGACAAGCTGCTGCCAATTGCAGGAAGTGACCGTGGCCGCAAAGGTAGAAGGAGTAAGGAAACGCCGCTATAAGTTGAAAAAAGAGGTATGTAATCCCTAGATTCTTGTGGACATAAGGGTACTCACCATCGTCGACCTCGCTGTCAACCAACTCAAAGCCGGCCAACGAGAACCAATACTTGGGCTCGTAGACCTTCCCTCCCTTGGTGACTTTTACCATGACCATGTATCCGCCCACATACAAAAATGTTCCCAGGTATCTGGCCCGAGAGGAAGGATGCTGAACAATATCCAGCGCACCACCGAGTAAACATGCTCCTAAGGAAGTCAGGAACTCCACGGTCAAGGATGGCCGCTCCTCAACTGGACTGGATGCTGGATGGGACGGTGAACTTGACCTTGGTGGTGCAATCGGTAGCCAGGGTGACATGCGGGAGACAATGAGCGCTGATTTGACGGTATGCGCTTGCCTCATACTGGCATTGTCCACAAGGCTGACAACTGAACGCATAGCAGCGCATGCCCTTTCGACACCATCAGCAGAGTTATCCGCAGCGTTCGACTTTAGCTGGTCAAGAAGCAAAGGGTACTTGCAGATCCTTTGAACCGGCTTGATCAAGTAGTCCGCGAATTTCAGCCTACCGATTTGAGAAGTGAGCTGGAGATCTTCGCCAGAGCGCTTTCGTCGGTGAGCATCGAGGAGACCTGGTGGTATGGGATCCGACGACAGCAAGGGGGAGGATTGCACGGGGGTGGAATGTCTCCTAGCGCGCTTGACGGAATCAGGAGTTGAAGGGTGCTCGCCGGACTCAACGTCTTCCTTCGCCTTGCGCAAGGGACGCTGAGCGGAAAGCTCAAACGCATGGGCGACCAGTAGTGAGCATCGCTGTTCAAACGCATCCCACTCTACAGGATACTGATCCTGACCATTCCGAAGGACCTCCGCAGCCTCATTGTGCTTCGGACAAAAGTGCTCGTATATGCCAAAGCATGATGACTGAGGGTGGTTAGCAGGGCTCAGTATGAGATGGTCCCGAGAACTAAACCCGGTGCTTACCTGGCGAGTAAACACCCCCATTGCTGCAGTCACAGCGTCATCAACCATATCCGACGTGGTCCAGTAGTCGACTTCTCCTTCCTCGCAGACGCCCATTCCGCCTTCCAAACGATCAAAGACGCCAGCAAAGCCCATATGTGCCACCGCCTCCTTCAAATCAACGACGAGCGCCTCGTGCATCGTCAACACATCCTCCGCATTCCGACTCACAAGTTGTAACTCGGCCTCGTTTAGAAGGGGGCGTCGATTGCTCTGAGGCTTCTTCGGTGCTCTCCCAGTGTCCGGATGCAGCTTTCCCTTATCGCGCCATCCATCTGCATCGGCGCGAGATGGAGAGGAATGAATATCCGGACCGGTAGCAGGAGGTCCTGGTCCCACAGACAGAGGTGTTATTGTGACATTTGAGCGGGAGGAGGGAAACGATCGCGTGAGACTCAAGTTTGAAAGGGAGCGGGATGATGGGGACGTCCGAGAGAGGGATGGCGAGGGGACATATACGGTGAAGTTCGCGAGCTGTGTCAAGTAAATCTGCAACGTTTCCCCCGGTGAGTAGGATCTGCATGATCTTCACGTAAGAGAGACGCACCATGACCAATGCCCTGAGGTCCATCAGGTATCCGACCTCCGTTTTCAACAGCTCCAAGAGCGCATGGAATCTCCTCATCCTCTTCAACTCTGCGGCATCGGCGGCAAGCTCTCTCTCCACCTTTCGCCCTCTCGCAATCTCCATATCTCCAGCCTCTTCTCCCTCGGAAACCGACCCCTCCAACGTGAACATTCTCTTCCCAGATGATGGTCGCGTGGGCGACGAGGGTGTTGAGTTGGAAGATCTTGCGGTCTTGTATGATGTCATCGAGTTCGAGGCGTCCACGGGGGAGGCATACCTGACTTCTGTCTTCACCTCTGCTGCTATCATCGCCTCACGACGTCCATGGTGATTTGTGCTCCTCGAAAGGCTCGGCGGTAAGAACACGTTCTCCTCCGTTCCGAATCTGTCCAGTTCAATGCCTTTCCTCGCATCTGGCCTTGAAGGGGATCCAAAAGATGTTGTTAGCGAAGACGAAGACGTTGATGATGAGAGTCGAAAGTGTGGAAGGGATTCGGAGGCGGTATCGGCGGACGCAGGAGACGGTAAAGCAGGCAATGGTTTACCAAATCCCGGAGGCAGAGACTGTCTGCGTCTTGAATCTCGGGCTAGTGAAGGTGAGGACATGGTACGAAGAGTGGTGGTCCTAGGACGAGTGTCGGAAGGCAATGCAGGCAAAGGAGATTGAGTCTGAAAGGGTTGTCGAGGCTGACTTGACTGTCGCCCATGCAATCCTGAATCAGTACCAGGTACTAATACAGCACTGGGACCTTGTGTTCCAGGGAGAGCGTCAAAAGCAAGCTGCGATTCCGGCATCTGCGGGGGAGTCGGAGGCGTGGACATCCACACGGGGGCATTATTGGGACCGGACGATGGTATAGACGACAGGCCCAGGGACGCTGTGCATTCACCAATGGCTTCATGTTGGTCCTGGATGGCTGATGAAGAGGAAACTTCATCTCCATGAACATGTCTGGACACATCCGAAGCAACTTTATCATCCTCCTGCTGTACAAATGTCAATTAAACCTCTCCTCGTTGTAAGCCACAAATTGCGCTCACCGTATGCGAAACCCCGCCAAGAATGGAATCTGCCTCATGTCCGCCACCTGACTGCCCGATCTGAGAATGGGCTGGCCGTGCGCCCACATCTCTAGCTCCCCAGTAATCATCGTTTTGGACGCCACCAGATCTACTGCCCACAGTAACGCCCACAGACTTCCCTTCACGTGCGCCGGGACCAGGCTCCGGAGTCAGCGAGGGGGACGCCATGATGGGTGTTAACGGCACAAACGGGAGCAGGTTCGACCCACCAGCCGCGGCATCTCGGGTTATGTGGGTGAATGCTTTCCGTGGAATCGGACGCAAGATGTTGGTGGATGACGATGAGCCTGACGCAACAGCATAGTGATGCTTAGTGGCATTCAGCGTCAGATTCATCGCGGCAGGTAGGGATTGGGACTCGTGAAGAACGGTGGAGGTGGTGGTGAGCGTATTCGCCATGGTACTGGCTGCGTGGTTCTCCTGTCCGGGGACGTGGGGGTGTGGACTACGCGCTGATCGACGAGCAAGGAGAGTGGCAGGAGCTTTGGGAGAAGGGCTCGGGGGCAGTATTGGTACAGCAGGTAATACCAGTTCCATGGATAATAGTCGGTGAACCTAGACAGCAAACGTCGAAGGGCGGGAGCGAATGCCGCGAGAAGTAGAAGTCGAAGCTACAATGCGTGGATGCACGCGCCCTGTTCAATTGGTTAGGCGTGTGTGCGTTTCAGAAGAGCACGACGAGAGACGCGGCTTGATTGTGCTTACTGACGAAAGAAGATCCTCGAGTGAAACAGATAACACAGGTGAACAGCTGTAAATCTCCGGGTGTTGGTAGAAGTCTTTGTTTCGCAGAGGAGGGGAGGGGGGAACATGACATTCAGGAACACGGAGAAAGTTTAAAGGCTGACATAGACACTCACCGTTCGTCAAATGATGCCCCACACCTCGCACAGCAGCCTCCAGGTCCGGGTCACAAGCTGGATATAGGGATGGTTGCTGACGAGCGCCGCTTAAGAACCAAGTGGCTTGTGGGCTCCAGGTGCACAACAGGGGTGGGTCTACGCCTTCCTGGAATGAAGAGCAGTTCTTGGTACGGCGTCGCAGGTCGTAGCCAGAGAACGAACTGAGCAGTCACCGAAGCGTGGGGGGTATTTCTGGGAACGCGCCGCGTCTGACAAGCAAGGATTGCTTCAGATTGCTTCAGGAAGGCCTGATCCACGACCGGTGGTTGGGAGAAAGAGAGGACTTAGGAGCGGGAGAACGAGTGCTCGAAGGAAAAAGCAGCGAAAGCCCGTCTGGCCCGATATCGATTCTGACCGAGCGTCGCGTTGACCAACCGCCACGGGAAATGGGGCAGCCACCGATTTCCACTTTCGCCGAGCGTCCTGGGCTATCGTTATCGTAGGACAGGGAAGGGGCCCGCGAGAAGGACGTCTCGAATTGAAACGAGGGAAAATAAGTGGACGTGGCTGGGGACGCGAAGGCGATGGCCAACGCCGACGAGAGAGTCGAAGAAAATCATTGGCCAATGGCATTTTCTCCTGCAAGTGCGGACCGGAAAACGAGGCTATCAGCTCTAACCGAGTCTGTTCCTGACTGAATCATCCCCAGCCGACCGTCGTGGAGTATCTTTCACGACGCCCGCCATGTTGAGTGCCCCCGGCGCTGTTTGCGGCGACGAACTCGACGCAAGCGCCACTAGTGCTGGTCTGTCCACGGCGCTCTCGCCGTCCACCATCCCTAAACAACCTCCTCAACTACCTCGTCGTCGGTCCTGCCGACAAAACCCCATTTTGCGGCTCACAATCTCACTGATTCAGATTACACCGTCCACGTTCGACGCCGTTGACGCCATCAGTGACGCACATTTTCCTCATCTGACACAGCGGAAATGACCTGCACAGATCACTCCAACCCACACACTGTCCATGTCCTTCCGATAAGCTTAAGTACTAGTACCACCGCCGCCATCTTATGGAACCTTGCAATTATGCCCCAGGTCTGGACAGAGGCACCGTTGGCCATTGTCCGCAAGGAAATTTATGTGAGCACTCCGGCCTCACTCGCTGCTATTTACACGACACAGATATCACTCCTTTGCGGCATGATGGAAACATCGTGACTCTGTACCTCGCAGGCCTCAATCAGAGGTCACCATTGCTACGCAGGTGGCGTGAGTTCCATATCCCGCACATCACCAGTATCCCGTTTGCATCGCTTCATCAATCACGACGGAGCCGAACTCGAAGTTGTATCAAGAGTAAGCATTGCATAACTAAAACTGTTAGCGGTTGATGCTGACAGCTTCCCATCCATACATTCTCTGCAAAGGAAAGATGATGGTGTTAGTACGGAGGCTCCGTCGCCATACAAGGCGAATCCAGCCTTGAAGACGAGCTGAACAGTATGTCGTGGACCTTAAACTGCTATATCGCCGCTATGACCCACTATTAAGGTCTAGCCGTACTGGGAGACAGGACAGAACCTCATCGCCCGTGTGTATTCCGATCCTGGAGGTGAAGCAGATCCAGGTATAAACTCGACATCGAATGTTTTCCATTCAAATCGAGGGGAACCCTGGAACTTACTTGGAATGAGAACGCTCCGCGACGCCACCGCGGCATCCTCGACACTCCGTCTCAATGAAGCAAACCTTCAAGCTGGAAAGCCTGCAACGGCTTTGGAATTGTGCATGTACATAACATTCATCGTGCACCAATTTCACACCTCACCACATCGAAATGAAGCTCACACTGAGAAGTCAGCCACTGAGAACGAGGGCAGCCGCCACGAGTACAAACCCCGCACCCCCGAGCGATCTTTGTGGCGTTTGCCTTTTATGGATAGTGGACCCACCGAGCGGGCTCTGGTCCCGAGCCATAGTATGCGAATCCCGCTCAGCTTCGCAAGTGTCCAGCAGTGAGAAAAAGATCAAATCCAGAGCAAAATAATAGAAACAGCAGGACATGTGCGAAGATAGTGCTCCTCTACCGTTTCCTTTTCTTGTGCGGGCCACCCGTCGCGGCTGTATCCACAGACGATATCGACATTGACCTTCGGGCCTGCTACCAAGTAAGCACATCAGCTCGAAAACAATCATGGTGAACCCAACCATCGAACTCACCTGTTTCTTCCTCCCTGCGCTCCTGACACTAGCCACACTCTGCCCTCTCCCACTCGCATCGACACCCTCCTCCTGCTCCCCCTCCGCATCCTCGTCCACATCCATCGCCCCACCGGCCCCGGACCCCTCAGCTCCTGCAGACGCAGACCTCCCAGCAACATTACTCTCCTCCCATCCTCCGCTCTCACCTCCATTCTCACTGACCATGCCCAACCTCTCCCTCGCTACTCTGATATCCAACTCCACCTTGTCCACCAACTTCTTCGTTTCGACGAGCGACGAAGCTGCCTCCAAAAGGCTCTCCAGCTTCGCGTTGTTCTCCCGTGTGGGCATGACAAGGCGTGTATGGCAGATTTGGAGCTCGCCCATGAGTTGGGCGACCTTACTTGCGACGGCCGATCGAGGGATAGGGGTCTTCAAAGTTCGGAAGAACACTGGAATATGCGAGGATTTATTCGAGTTAGCAGGAACCTCGGAGCGAACGATGCATTGTAACGCATCTGCAGAATCAATATGGTGTGTCGTTAGGCTCCGAAGCTGACAAGACGACGCTCAACGACGTACCGAAGGCAGCATTCTTCGCCGGTTGTTGCTTCTTCTGTCCAGGAGGACCCAGCTGGATCACACTCGCACTAGCCGAAGAGGCAGACATAGGCGTCTCCAGATCCCCTCCGTTCTTCTTCCTCTTCTTCGTATCAAGGCTCAGCCCTGACCCGCTCACGCTGATCGATAGTCCGCCACCGGCACTTGGGTTCAAGCCGTCTTCGTCTGAGATGATGTCCGGCAGACCTGATTCAACGCCGTAGAGGGTGCGCAACAGCTCATCCCGATCTTTCTTGAACCTGCGTTCCGTTTGTTCGAGGCGTTTGAGCTCAATGTATAGCGCCTCCTCTTCTGCGATCTGTTCTGGTGTGCGACTCTCAAGTGAAGCGACATATTTCTTCCTGGTGACTTCACGCTCTATAGAATTGTGAAACGTTAGAGCGGGAATGCGAGGATCAAGGCGGAGACTAACCTTTGTCGAATTGAAAACTCGATAGGAGCTGGTTCTTGCTTGCCTCGTCTCCTGCCCATGGTCGGTTACGTATCAACTTCCTGCAAACACTGTAATACCGGTCTTTCAGGTCCTACATGTATTGCGCATTGTGAGAAATCTTGTGTATTGAAGGTGCTGAAGTGCAACGCGTACCTCAAGACTTCGTTGTGGTCCATTTGGGAACTCGTAACGATCACCGACGACATAGAATCTTCCGTCGTACTCTCTCACAAGTTCAAAAAGATAGTCTGTCTCTTCTTTCGTCCATTCCTTGTCTACTAGGGAGCCCATGAGATCACTCTACATATGCCACGTCGGGAGACGAACAGACCTGAAAGCCAGCGTGTGTACTCGTCCAGAGAGTAGACATACACGTTGGGTTGTATATTATATTTCGCAGGCGGATACTCTGCGGGAGTTGATCACTTTCCGCAGCAGAAAGACAGGCGACAGTAGGGTCATGCATACCAGCATTAGGATCCGTTGCAGCATTGACCCAATGCTTCAATTTCAACCCGTCCGTCCTCGCGCCATTCTTAAACTCCCGCCACTCCCACCGCACGCGTCCACCACCGCTGCTACTCGGCCCAGCAACAGCCTCCTGCGCGTCTTTATCCACACCATTAGACCCCAGCTTCGGCTTCTGTTTCAGTCGTGGTTTCGCGAACTGCGTCGCGAGGGTGGGTGTGCTGGGACCTAGGAGAGCGTATAGCTCGCGGGTCATTCCTTCGGGTTTGCGCATTGAGGGTTTGCGAGTGAGTGGTGTTTGCGTTTGGGACGGTGTGGAAGGTCCTAGGGAGAGGATTGACCGGACGTCTGCGGCTGAAGGACCCGCCATGGTGTGTAAGGACGCGAAGTTGGGAGATGGTGGTGGCAAGAGAAAGAGAGATGATCGGTGGGTAGACGCCCATATGCAGCTTCCGTTGTCTACTCCGCGCCTGAACTTGTCCTCAACCGTCATCAAGGATGCTCTCTTGTGCTCTTCGTCCAGCGATACGGCGTATTCCTCGGCATATACCCCCTCGGACGAATTATCTCTGCTCTCGTCCTCTTCACTCGACACGGATCAGACGGAACACCCCGACAGCCCTAAACAACATCCTCGCAGGTGGGGCGGCACCCGCGGTACAAGTCAAGACGATCACCGAGGAAGGGATAGAACTGGTGGATGGTCTTATCCTTCCGTCGGCATGCATCTTTTTGAATGGCAAGACATTCTTGTGGAACGTGCCAGAGAATCTTTGGGAGGGGTGGAAGAATGAGCACTTTGAAGTGTTTGACCTTGTGGTACCTAAACCAGGTGAGTTTCCCTAGCCCAGCTGCACCGTACCCAACAAATGCTGAGGAGATTTGGTGCTAGAAATTCTTCTTGTAGGGACGGGCAAAACTGTGACGATGCTACCTCCGTCGTTACGAAAATACCTTTCGTCAATTGGAATACAAATAGACGTGATGAACACCGTGCGTATTGTCTAGTTCCGGTAAAGTCACACACTGAACATGTATAATACACCAGTGGAACGCGTGTTCAACGTACAACCTCCTCGCGGAAGAAGGCAGGCGCGTCGCAGCAGCACTCCTTCCAGTCACACCACGCGCATGGACGAAGGGACACCTGGTCACTCCCAGCCGCAATAATCCAATCAGCCCACGCACGTACATCAGCCTCTATCCCCGCATCATCCTCAGTATAGGTTGGAGGTATGCTAGTGATTTGTACCCAACAGAGAATCAGTCATCCGACGTCGGCGACTCTGCTCGCGCTTTGCGTTTGCCCTTTCGCACAGCCGACATGGTCTCTTCCGCAGATTGTGGTACTGGTGATTCTGGTCTTGGTGCCTCCTCTTCATCGTCATCCAACAGCGCGGGAAGGAGGTACTTCACAGGGTGGAATACTCCTTGAGGGTTGCACACGGGACGATTGACGAATAGACAGAGGTATAGGGATGGAGGACAAAAAGTATATTATGCCAACTCTCCTGTAGTTCAAATACGATATACCACTCACCTCTCTCGTTATCCTTGAACTGTATGAACAACGGCTCCCAATTGACGACAGACGCCTTGACAGTCGCGCTCCCCAGTAGCCTCTCAAACTTCCCCGTCGGCCGACCTTTCTCCTTAAGAGCCCTGCACAGTTCGAAGTCGTCTTCGCTCTCAACTTTGGGTACTTCCCATTCTGCTGATGATGGGTCGCTGTCGACGTCCATTTCGAACAAAGCGGGTGTGGAGAGGACGGGTGCTCGGAGGGCGGAGAGGACTTGGGGTTTGAGTGACGAGATGGTTGCGGCTGGGACGGGGGTGAGGAAGAATGTGAGCTTGTGGGTCTTCACGGGGATAATGTAGGTTTTGGGTTGGATCTTGGGAGGCTGGAACACGGTTCAAATCATGAGTAATGAAGAATAGTGAGGTTTATAGTACTATACCTCACCATTTCAATCGGATTTTACTAGTATCTACTGTCTGCTTTATGGCTTTCCTTACTGGAAGCTACCACAACAGGATTTCGGGTGAGAGGGAGAGAGAGGAAGAACCAAGACGCGTCGAAACCAAACTCAGGCTGGCCAGCCTAATTGAGCGCTTACACGTCCTGTTCAATCTCCGCCCTCCCGAACAAGCAACTCCTTCCCACACGCCAAATACCAATCACAGCTCACACAATTCCCAGCAATCCACCGCCTTTCAAACCGTCGTCACAACCCCGGCAATGAGTGCCTACAAAGACCCTTCGACCTCGTCAAAGCCTTACAGGGACCCGACGCCGCTCCCTGAATCGGTCCCGAAGGTCCAGGAGTTGGGCACGACGAGTGCACCGTTGAAGAGTGCTGCATTCTTTATTGGGGCATACTGCAAGGACTACAATGGTGAGTGCTTTCGCTCTTGGGTTGTTTGGATGGGAACATTGGGCGTGTGAGGAAAAGAGGATGTACGGAAAGTTGAAGCTGCGAGGCGCGAGGGAAGGAGGGTTTGGTCGGAATGGAAGTCATTGCCCATGCAACCACCGTTCTCAAACACCGCATCCTTCAACTATTCATTTACTGACCAGCTCCTCCTCGCCTCTGCATTAGATGACTTTATGCTCTGCAAATCCGAAGACCGTGACCCAGGACACTGCCTGAAGGAAGGTCGTCGCGTCACCCGGTGTGCTCAGGATTTGTGCGTTTCCCTTCAGTCTCTGCGCACCGAGCAAATGTTGACGCGGTGATGGGTGCTACCTCGTGGTTTGATTCAGAATTACAAAGATGCGGGAGAACTGCCTGGCAGATTTTGACAAGCATTGGAATTGTCTGGAGAGGAACAACCATGTGAGTACTGACTGGTGTCATTCGATTCATACTGCTTTTCTAGTAGTTCAAGATATGATTGTTACGTCCTTTTCTTGCTGAGTCCTCGTGATTTGTATCCAAGTCAAATGAATTCACAGCCACCTTCCCTTCACCGCACCCTTGACTAACCATCCTCCTTCCTACCCAGCAATACAACCTCTGCCGCAAAGTCGAACGACCACTTAACAAGTGCATGTTCGAGAAGCTTGTACGTCTCCTAGTTCCCCCCGTTCAGCGTCCTAAATACACATGTCCTCGTCCTCAGGGCTTGGTCAAGACAATACCCGGCACACCAGAAGGTCAAAAGCCAATCCACGAAGTTGAGAAGCCCATCTTCACCGGCGTACAGAAGTAGCATGCTCCTGTTGGCCTGTTACTTCAATCTAGAGCTCTGTCCGTATCATCATCATCGTGTTTGCAGTGATGCCTGCCAAGTGAAAGGAGCAACATGTATTTCTGAGTATCGGCATGGCATACGCGAGGCTTGATGCGAAACGGCGACAACAACTGACTGAGAGAGAATTCAAAGCATCTTGAGAATCACAACGTGCAGCTATGTAATTGTGGCGGTGGTGACATGTTTACAGTAAGGGAAGATGGATGTGAATGGTGACTAAATATCGTGCAAACAAAGGGTCCGTTGGAAGCTACACTGAGTTCCTCCGACTCTCTCAACTGCATTGAACATGGTCATGAAGAAATACAACCTTCATATCAGAAACCTCATCCCTCTACACCCATCGTACGAGGCGAGTGATAGAGAGAAAAGACCGTCGGAGTATGCGCATTGCGGGCAAAAGATTACAAGGTATACACGTTGGCTGAAGGGTCGCGGCGGGTAATTAGCAGATGGGCGGGCGGGGGAAGATGTGTCCAGCCAGACGGTCAAGACGGCTCCAAGTAATTTCTGGACCATATACCATCAAGGGGATGTGTTCTTGAGTTGGTATCGGAGAAATTCCACGGGTGGAAATACCGTACGCGACCAGGGAACCTACGGCGCAGCAGTGCGCGCTGCCTGTTAGTTCGCCGAGTCTGTAAACCGCAGGACAAAATTGACGATGATGGCAACTGATAGGAGGGGCTAGTCAGTCTGTGGAGGAGGATCCAAAAGGTTAAAAACGAGAGGAGACGCACCGAGCAACGCGACACAAAGGATGGTCTGAGAAATGGAACATGTGAGCGGAGTGAAGGCGTGATGTAGCAACAAAGGGGTGAGAACGTACAGGACCAATCCTATCATCATAGGGACCACGGCTGCCCGTCCGAATGCTGTTTGCACGCCAGTGATATGTCCACAGTGCATAAATCATGACGGCAATAGCTACGTGATGGAGCGAGAAGTCTGGCGCGAGTTTACGGACGGAAATAGCGGGCGAAAACATACCGACTACAGAGAACATGGCAGCACTAATTCTCCCAACCTGTGGCAGAGCCCGAGGTGAATAAAGGACGAGACAGGAGTCGATTGCAAGACATACCTTGTCACCAAAATTGAGCAAACCCACTGCGAGACCACCCAGAACGACTGTGAAGTGGAGCCATGACAGAAACGTTCTCTCGTTGGCGAAGGAGACCTTTGGCTCGACCTTGACGGGGAGAGCGATACGTTTGGCAGCGGTCCGCTGCAGCAAGGGCTGTGTTGACATTGCGAAAGGGATTGGCTCGGTGCAGGTGCAGGGACGACGGGAGGAGGTGGTGAGGAGAGAAAAAGAGGTGTGGGAGGGGAGACGGTGAGCCGCGACACGGACCTTTGAGAGAGGTTGGTGGAAGAGAGGACGCGATATAACAGGAAGGTCCACGAACGTGCGCACCATAGACGCCCAATCGCCCTGATTGGCAACCGACGCCATTTTTGGATGACCCTTCCCTCGGGCGCCTCACGGGCTCAGGCTGCACTCATCCCTTCAAGTTCGAGGTCATCGTCGGTCGCGGCGAGCAGACATGTTGTCGGAGTCGAGCACATCGGAGAGCATCGCGAGGCTATCCTCCGTCATGACGCCACAACAGGAAGGTGAGTTTGCGTCGCCCTTTTGCTCGCAAGGTGTCAACGAAACACGCACCACAACCACAACATTCCCGTCCACGCTCCAATTATCCTTATCACCATATCCCCGCTTTCCCATCCTGACAGACATCTCTTCCAGATGGCATCATACACTCCCGCATCATCAACGACGAAAAGGCATTGCGTCGCGTGACCAAGAAATTCCACACGTACACCGGGGTGGCATACAATGCTGGCTCCCCCGGTGAATCCTCCTCCGTGGACGATGCCCGGGATGCGTTCCTCGTCGAACTGGCGTATTTCCAACTCAGCTTGAAGAAGAGTTTGATGGTATGCGAGGCAGAAGCGAGGCAAGTCGAGGAGTATCAGAGGGAGCGTGAGCGAATAGGTGCGTCCCCTGTCTGTGTTCAAATGCACCGCATCGCCGACATGTGCTACTGTGCCTTTCCTAGCAAACGACCAGTCAAGGCTCAAGGATGAGATTGAGGACTTGAAACTTTCGCTGGAGCAGGCGCAGCTGGAGCGCAAGCGCAAGATGGAGTACGACGTGATAGCAGAGAAGGTCAATGCACTCCCCTCTCGCGACGAACTCGAACGGTGCGTATTACGTCCACTCGATTCTCCCCTCACATGTCGTTTCTATGTTTCTTACTCACGGTACGTTAACACAGATCAATACGATCGCTTGAGAATGATATGGCTGCCATTCGTGTGGAACACGAGAATCAGAACAGAAGCATCCAGATGCAGAAGGTCAGGTTAGACATGGCCGTGGCAGACTTGCAAGAACTACGTCTCATGGGCAAACCGGAAGAGGAGCAGGACGGATCGGGTAGTGCGGAAGGAGAGGCTGGAGAGGTCGAGGAAATATCAACACCTGTGGCTGCTCAGGCATCTGCAGATGTGGATATGACCAGGGAAGAGTCGGGTGAACTGCAAGAGGAGAAGGAAGAGGGCGAAGAAGCAGAGGAACCTGGAGATAGGGCTCTGGAGAGTGACGAAGAAGATATTCCATTGGCCAAGACTGTCGCTCTGAACGCTGGCGCACGGTCGTTCATGCCCCGAGGGTCCTCCACACGACCTTCAACACCACTCCATGGGGGAGCCTCACGCGTGTCTACTCCGTTGCAGAGTCAGGTGTCAAGGAAGGAGGAAGGAGAGGAAGACGAGGACATCGAGATGGGGGAGCTTGCAGAGGAGCCAAGGGGGAGCAACGGGAGCAAGAAAAAGGCGAATCCTGAGGATCTTGAGGAGGGTGAAGCCAGTGACCTGAGCAGTGAACTGTCTGAACCTCCAGATGATTAGCTTCATATGTTTTGTCTCGATATCTTGCGTCTGTATCATATTCTATCCTATTTCAGCGCCTCGACGCGTCTTGCAACTCTACCCATGCACCATCTCCGAGGTCTCTCCAAATGTTATCCTAGAAGCTATCGCCGATATACCACAGGACCATCTCTATCTCCTAGCCATTCCATATACGTATCTAAATCCACTAATCCTTACTTCAACCTCTCTCTGGAGGATTGGTATGTGTCCCACTTTCAATTCAAAGCTTCGTCATAAACCTAACGCGCAACGGAAGGTTGTTCAGACACAAAAACCCTCAAGAGCCACTGCTGCTCTTATACAGGAATTCACCATGCGTGGTGATCGGACGAAACCAGAACCCATGGGCGGAGGTCAACCTTTCAGAGGCTCGTGCCAGAGACATACCATGGCTTCGGCGTCGTAGCGGTGGTGGGGCAGTCTACCACGTACGTCCCCCCCTGCTCTTCCTTAAATTGCTAAACTCATGCTCTCAGATACACACAGGACCTGGGAAACACGAACTTTTCTATCCATACCTCCCGCACCTCATTCGACCGCCGACAAACAGCGCGCACCATCCAAGAAGCACTCCGGCACTACTGCGACATACCCGTGTCTGTGAACGACCGGAATGATTTCGTCATAGAGAACCGCAAGGTCTCGGGGAGTGCGTACAAAATCGTGAACAATAGGGCGTATCATCATGGGACTATGTTGATTGATTCGAAGTTGGAAAGTTTGGGGAAGGTGTTGAGTTCCCCGAGGAGGGTACGTTTTGGTTGTGTAATGAGGATGGGCGGGTGAGCTGACTAGTTGAGTGGTGGGTTGTAGGGGATGATGAAGACGAAGGGCGTCGAGTCCGTGCGCTCTCCTGTGGTGAACCTGCGGGAGTACTCTGGTGATATCACCCATGACAAGTTCGTGAACGGGGTGATCAGAGCGTTCAGACTGGACTACGACATAGACGTCGACGAGGAGGTATCGTCGATTGTTCATTACACCTTGAGACCTTTCTTATGTTTCTGACAGGTGCAATACGTCGAGGAGAATAGTACGTCGACTGGGATTGAGTACATTCACCGCGGGATGGAAGAGCTAAAGACGTGGGATTGGCAATATGGACAAACCCCAGAGTTCACGTACACATTCCAGCAAACGTTCGATTTGGGAACAATCGTACGTGCCGCCTCTCTCAGCCAGCAACGTCAACTCTACTCACACGTTTTGGACAGTCTGCGGAATTACGCTCGAAACATGGTGTCATACTGGAGTGTGCGTTTGCATGCACTGACGGAGCTGAGAAGTATTCGGAGAATATGCAGAGGTGGTCTGAGTGGTTGAAAGGACGAAGGTTTGGGTTTGTTGGAGAGGATGTGTCGAAGGAAAGGTTGCCGTGGAAGCAAGGAGAGCTTGCCACGCATGGAGAATTGGGGGAGTGGTTGCACCACTCCTTGGTTGAGATCATGTAGCACTTGAGGCGAAGATGATACCTTCATTCAACCCTGTTGGCGCTCCTGCTGTTCGTGGCCAGTTTGTTGAGGTTAAGAAAGCATGAAATGGAAACGATGGGGATGGAAATGCGATACAGAATTGTTCTAGGATTATATGGAGGTCTTCTCGGTGTACCAAGCGCTACTTGTCGCAAAGCCTTCAGGAGCAATTGGTTCAGTCTATTCGAACATAATTTCAGCATGAAGACCCATTGAAGAGAATATATGACACGCACACTCTGCCCTCGCACATGCCCGGTCAACCGTCTGTCTCTCTCCATCATCATCTCATCCCACGGGTCAATACCATATCGCACAGGCTGCACAAAACGAATGAATACATTGAGCACAAGCTCCTTGTGGAAGATGAACTGCAAACATACCTTTCCTTGGTTTTGAGCACGCTTGGAAACATTCACCAATGTTCCAGCCGCCGCAAACATGGTGGTCAACAGACCTATGCAGTAGGGGCAGCTGATCAGTATGTCAAACTTGGCGCAAATTACCATAACGACGCACCGAAAGGAATAAGAGCTTCCCAAGGAACGGGCATGGTGGACGCAGTAATGAGGAAAGGTTCGGCGTGAGTGCAGCTCAGGCTGTTCAAGGCTGTAGGCGCCCTCGGAATTCACCGCTTGGCGCCAAAGCTATCTCAGAGGGGCGCTCTCACCATATCCCTTCAGCCGAAATCACGATATATTCTTCACACTACCGCGTGTTTTGAGCTTGGATCAGCTACTATGCGTCCGAAGACACGCTCCTCCAACGCGAAAGCGTCTTCAAGCAAGGATAAGTTGCCTAATAAAGCGGTCAAGCAAGAAGAAACCTCAGATTCGGACTCAGATGACGATGATTTAATGGCGATTAGTATTGGGGTATGTACATGTACCTGTGGGACTTGGTGCGCTTATGCACGGCATGGGGTGCTGTGTCCATTCGATGCAACCCCAATAATCTAACCCGCGGTCTTCAGAACCACCTCGAGCAACTGAGCAAGCAGTTCAAGAAGATGAAGAGAGAGGTCAAGGAGCTGAGACGGAGGAATGACGGTCTAACGCAGGACTTGAACGATGCTCGTGCGGAGGCTGCAGAGAATGAGCCTTCAACTAAAAAGGGGAAGAAAGCTGGGCCTACCGCTGCTTCGCTCCAGAAGGAGGTTGTTGCATTAAAGTCTCGCATTGAGCAGTACGAAAAGGTCGGGGGCCCTATTAGTCGTACAGTATCCACTGATAGGGACTTGCGTCCCTCCTTGATAGACTGAGAGGAAGAACAAGAAGACGATCGAGAAGGTGAGTGTCCGCATGACCTGAGCGATTACGCTCGCTAAGACCAGATGCTGGGATTGGTAGCTTCGTCAAAAGGAACTCAAGAAGGAGGCAGACGATCTGAATGATGATGCCGCTGGGACATTAGAGACAGAAGATTCAGCATACCGTCTCCGCACAGTAAGTTTGCTATGCATTGCATGGGCATATAGTCATTGTCACTTGCAGCTGTTACGACGTTTCGGTGACATCATGGCCGCCAACTCTTTGGAAGCAGATGAGGAATGTGGTATATGCGTGGAAGTTCTCGAGGTCAACGAGACTGTTAGGTCAGTTCATCTCACCTTCCGATCCCCCTTAACTAACAACGCCGAGAAGCTTTCCTTGCCAGCACATCATGTGCGAAGAGTGTTTCAAGGGGATCTCCCCCAATAAGGATGAGATCAAATGCCCGTACTGCAGACGCGAAACTGCGCGCGACGAGATCGAGACTGTTCGCTATACGGCTGCGTCACAATGGGACGAACTGTTGAAGATCGCAAAGAACTTTGCTATAATGGACCATACGTACCGCAGGGAGCAGGATACCAGCGAAGAAGAAGAAGAAGAGGACTTCTTGAACGATGCTGAGGACTCGGAACCCGCGTACAGTTCCAACTCTCTCATGTTCGACGACCCCATAATTCATGACCGCGCTACAGGTCTGCCGATGTATCTTCCGAACATTCTGAGCCCCAATCAGCACTACGCAGTAGCTCCCCCGAGACGGACAATGCCCAGCCGTCACTGCCGGTTGAGGTACCTAGAACGCCAAACAAACGGCGACTGGTGATCTCGGAACCATCTTCAGACCAAGAGTGCGTTTCGTTGCTGTTAATGTAGCTGCGCAAGCTGAGCATGGCGGACGCAGATTGGATGGGCACGAGGCTGGGCCTTCAAACGGATTGCTGCAGGCTTCATCATACACAGGATCGCCTGCCGCGGTGAAAAGACAGAAGATGGAAGAACTCGCAAAGACTCGAGTTGGAAAACGGCCGATAAGATAGTTGTACGAATTATAATACAGACTGGCCATTCCCTGACTGGATTAAGCACCTTCCTCGCTCAAAGGAACTCCGATACTCATGAAATCTCTCGCACAAATAACCTCTCCGCCGAACTTCTCTTGTGCCAAACCACCGATAGCCCGCATCACCTTGGACGCCTCCTCGTCAGTGTCATCGTTGCCAGGATACCGAGATGAGAAATGGTTGAGAATGAGTTTCTTCGCCCTGATACGTTTGGCGAATAAACCAGCCATCTGTGGGGTAGAATGTCCTCTCGACTTGCTCCGCTCCTCTAGTACCTCGTAGCTATCAGCCGCTTTGGTATTGGGATCGATACCTGGGAGGTGCGCATTCGTAGCCTCGTGAATTAAGATGTGCGCGTCTTCTGCGAGAGAGGCGATTGGTGAAGGGTCATATGTGTCGCCCAAAATGACGATCTTTCTCCCTGGTCTGCGCGGCGGGCCTTCCAAGACGGTTCCGTCCGAGAGCGTAACGCTTTGACCCCGTTGCAACGACGCCATCAATGACATCGGTGAATTGGTTCTCTTGAGCTCAGGGATATATTTCTTGGGATCGACTTTGCCGGGAACTGGCTTCTCTTGTACAACGTACCCCACGCAGGGTACGGAATGGTGGATAGGTGCGGCAGAAACGGAGATGATTTCGTCAGAGAATATGTCTGGCCAAACACCGTTGAATTGAGTGATGTTCCGCCCGGATGGAAGCTCCATCGCACCCAGAGGCATGTCCGTGTGATCCCCCGATTGAGGATCATTGGGGAATCGTAGTTCGTGTACGACGTACGGACCTCCTAAGAGGGTATAGGTATGCGCCAGTCCGTTTCGGACGTATGCACGAGTGCCCAATGGACCGTAGATTTCAACAGCCTTGATAATAGCGATCATGAGACATCTGCGATGTGGTGCGGTATGTTCACTCACGTCTCGTGGGTCAACATTTGTGAGCTGCTGCAGTAGCCGTGGGTCTTCCAAACCTTCAGCAACACCTCCTGCGCCATTTAGACGGCTTGCAAGGAACGGGAGTAAGCCAAAGATATGATCTCCTGCGTATGTACGACTAACGATTAGCAGCAATAACATCGATACACGAATGATTGACCTTGCCATGTGTATGGGTGATGAAGACCTTGCATATTCTCCCCATTTTTACAGTGCTCTTTTGTATCTGGTGTTGCGTGGCTTCGCCGCAATCAAACAGCCAAACATCCGTTCCAAGTTGCAGAGCGAGAGACGAATGGTTTCGCGTTTTGGACGGTTGCGCTGATGCAGTACCCAAAAATGTAATGTTGACAGATGAAAGTATCGGGGCCATTTTCCTGTAAGCCTATGCGTGATGATAGCGGAGAAAAGTGCAATTGAAGGCTGACTCAAGTCCGAGTCCAAGGAGCCCACTTCTTGCTCTCGGCTTCGACAAGGCTGAAAATCTTCAGAACGGCCAAACTTTTGGTCCTTGTCGATTAGTGGTTAGATCATCACATTGTGGTATTTGCATGCCAGGATTCCAGCCATGCGATTACGTAATATCTGTGAAGACACAGGCTCGAATCCTGTCTGGGACACTTTTTTGAATCCTTTTTAGCAAAATCATCTGAGTATACTTTTGACGTCTCAATTGGTCACGGCCTACGTTGTATATGAAAGAGTAGGTAATGATCTTTGTTGAGCGTGTAGCGGCGGTAGTCAAGCTGTCAAGGTGGACGAAATATTGGGGGTGCCTGGGTTTATAAGTTATAAGTTTGAATTCTTTTCGTCTTGCATGCATGGCTCGTTATGTATCAGTTGTAGAATGAAGAAAGACTGTTGAATCAATGTGTGATTCTTTCCAACTGACAGTTCATAGGACAGAATTGAGGCCTCATTTGTTATTCCTCCGAGTCCTCATCCTCTCCGTGATCATCACGGGCGTCTTCATATTCAAATCCCTCACCATCTTCCTCAAAATTTGGCCTCACCATTATCTCGACGATCTTGTCGGTATGCTTCCTTGCCCATATGTTATACCCTCCATCGTCGCCGCCGACTACACAAGCAGTTAATAAGAATTTCAATCAATTTCTATGGAGAAAATGAACTCACTGACGAATCCGATCTGTGCAGAGACCATGTTTGCAGCGCTGGAGACATCAGAGCACATCTCTAGGACGTATTCGCGGCTGCCATGCGCATCCGCAATCTTGCTAGCGAGACCATCCTGGTCGATGACCCCATGGGCTCCGGAATCGACTGAATACGATCCAACCTTCTTCCAAGCAGTCAGAGGATTCAAGTTTGGATCAGGAAATGCGACAGCAAGAGCCTCGATGTCCAAGGGTCCCTCCGCGACCCATTGCGCCGTCGCTCGCCGGAACTCTTTCCACCCACTTGTCTCGCTGTCTTCGTATATCAAGACAGTGTGCCAGATGCCTGACCTAACACCTTCGATTCGGGCCTCAAACTCGTCGTCTGGACCCTTGCTGAGCTCAAGATCTCCACCGAGGAGAATACCACCTGGTCCGACCTAGTTCTTAGTCAGTGATTCACGACTTGTTTCTCGGTCGCTGTTTTGGTGTGCCTAGGGGAGACTCGAACTAACCTGGCCCCAAACTCAGCAGGGGTGCTCCGGCCGTTCCTGTCCATGACATACCTCGAATAGCTGGAATTCAGGCTTGCTGTTGAGCTTCTCAATGTTCTGCAGCCACGGCGAGGGTCGCCGTCCTAGAGGCATGGCGATGGCAGTGGTGTAGTACGACTGCGACTGAAGGGAGCAAATTGTGCCACCCTGTCTTCGTCTTATATGCCCCCCTCTCGTTATTTAAGGTTTCGAGTCAACTTCCCTTTCATGGCGCCGTGAGTCTGATCTGTCAGCTTGCTGTAAACCCGAATGCTGATTCCAATTCCAGGGCCATGCTGTCAGTCAGATCCAGTCAGACTTCAGAGTCGCATCAAACTTCCTGATTGGGCTGTTTTCCACCCAAATTAGGAAGGTGGTGTAGATCGTTCCTTTCGTTGTAAAATCAAGGTAGGCAGACCCGAAATTCTACTTCCTCATCGTGCCTAAGCCACAGGTATATCCTTCTCGTGGTAAGCCATCATTGACCGCGCAAACTTCTCTGCCACCGGCTCACTTTCTCGCACACTTACCACGTGAGAGTGCCGGTGCTCTGGAGTCTGGTCATCAAACCAAGAGTGAACCAGCACCACTTATTCAATCTGCAGGAACAGTCCTCTCTAATGATATCCTCTTTGAACAGGGACACTATTACGTGTGTCGTGCAGCTCAGCTCCACCTTGGTCCGAGTCCTCGATCGATCCTTGCAATTGGTGCCATACGTGAATCGGAAATTATCGTTCTGCAGATCAGATCGTACTTCTTCATAGAAGATGAGTGGTATTGCCCTTCACCATGGACTACATAGCTACATACCTCGACTTAAGTTATCAACTTGCAGGTAGCATGCGCCGCGGAAGAATCACCGTGGTTCTCCTTGTTCATCCGGGTCGCACTGTACAGTCGTAACGAGGTCATTTCTCTGCAGTTGCATCACGTCGCTGATCGGCAACACCTTGGCTGAAGACAACTGTGACAGGATAGACCGGCAGCTCAGCGCACTCGAACGAACCATACGATCTCATACACGACGCGTCAAACGCCGTCCAGTATTACCCTCGCGACAATCCGTGATCCCTCATGTTTATCTCGTTTTTGAGCGGTACGGTCGCAGCACACTTGGGAAGCAGGCAAACGGTCCTCCGTTTACTGTCGGATACTTATCTTTAGATCAACTACCTCCAGGCTGGATATTCTGATCACCCATTGACCGTCATTATGACCTCCACGAGAGTCGAGAGCATTAATCAGCATGATTATCTTCTCCAGCTGTCATTGCTTCTGTGCGTCGTTCTTGCGGTCATTAATCGGACCCGCCGATCGGGCCATCTCTAACGTACATGGTTCCACAGTTAGATACGTGTTGTGATCTCAATACAATTGAAGATTGTTCACATCTTGAGTAGTCGGCGAAAATACCCTTGTTCAACCTCAATATCCATCGAATCACGCACTCAGGCTGTGGATCGTCAGAAAGGTCTTTTATATGGCTTGGGAATTGCTTCCAACCTGTCAGAATGCATCGTGACCATTGAGTTGGCCGCTGATCTATATGGAGAAAGCAAAGAACACACGTATTGCACGATGCTCTCATGTCTCACGTCTGATCCCTCGGAGGGCACACTAATAGGCTGCGTGAATGACACGAGGAGGATTTTGAAATTTAAAACCTTGCGGCGAGCTGACATCGATCTGTCGGTCAGCGAATTGACCGTCGTAACACTCCCGCGAAGCTACCAGAGCTCAACTGAATCCCGTCCGTTTTCCATCCTCTCCACACCCCCGCCGTCATCTCACCGTGCGCGACAAGACCGGTTCTTCAAGTTTCGAGGTCTTGTCAGAAGTGCGTAAAGATGGTGTCTGAAGATCAGCAGTGCGAAGGGTGGCGTGTGACGGGATAGTCACAAAAGAAAAAGTGACAGGGGGATTAGGCTACATGTCTACATTTACACGGGGTGATTGAGCATCGATACAATGGGGAATCCGGGTGACTATCGTCCGTCCAGGCGCAGGCTAACGATCGGGTATAACAGACAGCTCTACAATCAGGCCGTTGTGTTTTCTACCCACAATTCTGTACGGTCCATCTACGCCGCCAACTGAGCCCGTTATCAACATCCGGGATCCTCGAAGCAAAATGGCCATTATGCAACTCACCTACGAATCCTATTTGGACGGCTAAATTTTTCCCCCACAACCAGTAGTCGGAGATGGCTTCGAGGACATAGTCACGGTTGTTCCTTTCGACGCGGATGAGGTTCACGAGACCCTCACGATCGAAGAGGCCATGTATGCCTTCCTCTACGGTGAAGCTGCCAAGCCTCTGCAGCGGGGAGAGCGGCGTAAGGACGGGGTTCGGGAGGGTAGAGGGTAGATTATCGAAGTGGAGCGGTCCGAATGAGACCCATCGAATCGTCACAACTCTAGACTCTGATCTGTTGTCCGTCAGCGTTATGTGCCAGACGCCTGGCTTGAGGCCGTTTAAGACGACGGGGTACCCGTCTTCCGCTCCTTTGCAAGAAGCGATGTCACCACCAACTATTGTTCCGGTGGCGCTCACCTAATAGTGGAATAAATCAACGTGTAAGGAGGATCAGCAGGCCGTTCCATACCTCGAAGAGTTGCGTGTGAGGAGCGTTGTTCAGCGTTTTGACGCGCTCCCTCCACATGGATCGGAGCATTGTGTCGCCAGTCGTGCTTTGTGGAGAGGTGAATGATGGTGGGTATCTGGTTTGTGGTCTGAGCAATCCAACCGTGGCGTATTTATGAGAATCAGTTCAGGACAGGAGGGTTGCTGTGGCGAAGGCCCACATCATGGGCGTACGTTAGGATTCGCATACGGCCACTGCGATGTGTGGGTTCTAGGCGTCGCGCGCGTTTACCATCCACCTTTGGGGGTAGTCAGTCTCGTTGACGTATGAAAAGATTTCGAGGCCATACCTACTTCCGTGAGAACCTCAGTGTGCCCTTATGCATCGCTCAGCATACCTGGGATGGGTGATCGCTGTGGCGGTCAGTTCCGTTATTTGGTCTGAATCACTGGTTCTTGACTGGATCCGGGAGGTAAAAATTAAAACCTAGGCCATGATACGACCCCTCACGTGTAAAGGATCAGACGGGAAGTGCTGTTGTAGGGTGGCAGATTCGGCACCTGTTGTGATAAGTCATTTTCACCCTTGTAAAATCTGCGAGGCAATCGAGCGGCATCTCGTTACCAAAGTCAGTACCATGAGGAAGACGCCTTCTGATTTTCGAAAGGAACATATCAGGCGGCTGATATGATGTGCGATATATACTTAAATGAGGCCGGATGTGTATGTGCGTATATGTACAATGCGTGCCTAAATACCGCCCCCCAGACTGTGACTGTGGGTCAGTAAAGACAATAAGAACGACCGTATAAGCACTCACAAGCTAAAATCGTGAACAAACCGTCGAGTCCAATTACCTTCAACCACTTGAAGCCGCACCACGTCTGCCCATTGATACAGGAAATTCTCCCACAGAGCTCTCAGAAGCCGACTGGTTCACATCCTGCCTCTTTGCTGATCTGATTGATGCTGCTGCCTGATGGCCAGTTGACCGTGGGTTCCTCGTCCGAGCACGGATGGTGTCCGAGTTAGGTACTGTCTTCGTCTTGGTATTCATCTGGGAAGACTCCTTAGGCCCCTTGATCGTGCGGTCACTTGTGGATCTCCCGGGTACCCCAGGGCGCACCTGCCGCGAACCCGTCGACGAGGTTGCGTGGCCAACGCGACGTCTCTTCACCGCACCAGCATTGCTAGCGCCGACCTCTGATTCAGAATCATCAACAGCAGATGATTCAGATGTCTTCGTAGGTTGACGTGATGCCACTGCCAAACGGGATGGGCGGACACTAGGCGTAGTGCTGGCTTTCGTCGGCTTACTTAGTGGTGGTTTGCGAATGGCTGTGGACCGTGTACGAATGCCTTCATCTGGAAATGGCAGAGGCCGCTTCTGTCCAGCAACCGAAGATGCGTCTGATCCCGAGCCAGCGGAGCCATTGAGAAGAGTAGAGGCCTCCGAATTGGTCCTGGTCCGTAAGGGAGAACCATTATCGGTGGTACTTAGACCAGTCGAGACATCAGTGAGGGTGCTGGAAGCCTTGGAAATATTTTGCAATCGAGAAAGCGTCGCGGGAGTCCGAAGGGTGACGTCAAAGTCGTCTTCATCTCCGTCTTCGTCATGTTCGTCATCACCGTAACTGTCGTCAATGTCCATATCCTCTTCCATAGCCGTGCTTTCGGCACGGTGAGCCCCAAGGTTATTTTCGTGATCGTCGCTCGAACTGCATGCGGAGTCGGGGTTCTGAAACTCACGCGGCTGCTCGAGCGACCCTTGAAAATCCGGCTCGCCGTGTTCAAAGGGCGCATTCGACAGTTCAGCGTCAGAAGCTTCTTCCGGTACGCCCGCGAGATGGTTCTGAGGTGGGAGATGACCGAACTGAGGGAGCCTTGACGACTTATTCAGGGGAGTGGCCGGATATGCGGAAGGAAAGGCCTCATATTTGCGCCAATCCCCGGGCTCGTCAAAACGGGGACCTTCTGAGGTAGCGGTACGATCCGATGGTAGTCTTGCGGTCGACACGAGAGGGGTGGCAGGATAAGCCGAGGGGAACGGCTCATACCTCCTCCATTCTTCCGCAGGATGGGGTGCATATCCCGCGCTGCCGTTTACCAAAGATGGAGGTTCCTCGCGGGGAGGAGTGGGCAACGAGGACACTTCATCTTCCTCATACGCTGACTGTGGTGGAACCCATACCTCGTGATGCGCCTCAAGCTGAGTACCAGAAGTCTGGGGGTGCTGCCTGCCGCAACTTGAGGACCGGGTATTAGAAAGCTGCGGCCGGCCAGAGTTCGTCCTACTGTGCGCTGATTCCAGAGGTCTCCGTCTCGTACGAACTGCACCGTGTACGGTCTCAGATGTACCATCCGTAGGTGAAATACCAGCATCGGCACCCTCTCTCCTGTGCGAATTACGTCCGGTTGGATTCACAGAGTCAACGGCAGGATACAGCGTCCGATCATCAGTCCCATGGTGTGAGCCCGCAGTAGAAGGTTCAGAGGGGCGATAGAACGACCGTAAGAGATCCAATGGTATGCTGGCCAGGAGGAGGAGAAAATCGCCAAGAGTGTGCGTGACATCCAGAAGTACGTCAAGTGTGGCAACGTATGGCTTTATGACAGGACGCAATATATGCAGATAAATAGGTTCCGCGCCCTGTACCCCAAGCTATTAGTGAGGCTATGAGAAGACGGCGTGACACTGATACGTACACGAGCCCGAGTCAGAAGAAAGAAAATGATCACGAGGGCTTTGATCTCGTTGTAAAACGGAATGAATAGGCCCACAACGCTGTCCAAGGTTCTTTCGTATGTCGCAAAGCAGCACTGCGCAACGGTCATGATGTTTAGCCTCGACCGTGTGGTGGAACAGGAGGGTGGTACTCACCCAGACAAGCCAAACAGTCATACATCCTTTCATGTTCCTCTTTCTCTGGCTCATTGCCCGCACGGTCGGGTGGCCACCATTACGCGCCGACGGCGGTGGAAGCCTTAGTGTCTTGAACGAATCAAAGACATTGGAAAAAACCCAGAATGCTCGAAGTATTGGAAGGAGTAGAGGCATGTCGCTGACACTGTGAAGGTAGAGAGGTAGTGGGGAGAATCATGTAGGCTTTCAAGCAAGTATCATGCGGTGTCGTTGTAGTGTCTTGCAGCAAGATGGTCGTGAGCTGGCCGACCAGGGGTGTGACGAGAAACGCGGTATAATGTGAAGCGGTGTGTTCACAACGTGTGGTAAGAAACGCGTGCCAATTTGACGCCTAACCGCGTTTGTTTCAGCACGTGGTCGTTCTTCTTCCATTACCACCACCACCTACTTTGCTTTTCAGGCTTTGCTGCGTGAAAAGCCTCGCCAACATGCCCAAGATTCGTACCACAAGGACAAAGAAGCCGCCAGAGGGTTTTGAGGATATCGAAGGTGTACGCAAATAGCTTCATTTGGCCTAACGTCGGACTGATTGCTGTTGTGGGGCGGTTGTGCATTAGATCCTCGATGAGTACGCCAAGAAGATGCGTGACGCAGAGAACGAATCCCATGAGGGAAAACGCAAAACGGAGTCTCTGTGGCCCATCATGAGGATATCTCATACCCGTTCACGGTACATATATGAGCTCTACTACAAGCGCGAGGCGATCTCCAGGGAGCTGTACGACTGGCTGCTGAAGGAAGGATATGCGGACGCAAAGTGTGTTATCTTCTTCACAGAAGAATGCCTACTGATAAAAAATCATCTCTCCAGCTTGATTGCCAAATGGAAAAAGGCTGGCTATGAGAAGTTGTGTTGCCTGAGGTGTATCCAAACAAGAGTGCGTGGGATTGTAACTTCGGACATTGCGTCTTGGGTGACCTTCATACCCTTTCTGCAGGACATGAACTATCAGGGCTCGACATGCATCTGTCGTGTTCCAAAGGCCCAGTTAAGGTCGGGCACGATTGTGGAGTGTGTTCACTGTGGTACGTGTTATTGTCCTGCGCCAGTTCCCTATCTCACCACTCTTTCAGGCTGCCGCGGTTGCAGCTCAGATTCATGACGCTCCATCTCAACCACTGCTTCCTCATTTCTTGACTTGTACCTATGTAAATTATATCCACCATGATGATACGGTAATTTCTATCTCGATGAAGGTTCACAAGAAATTGAAGAATGAAGCCGGACGCCACCAGACTAGAGTAACACGTGAGAATCCTCCAAGACCAGCCATTTTCAGGTTGTCCAGGTTGGATTCCACCAATAACAGATCGATGTTCCGGCTCATGGCCAAAATATCTCACCTGATTCCTGGATGACCCAAGGACACAAAATTGAATGATGGTGAGCGTTGAGGCCTTCAGGTGAGATGTCCTCATAGAATGTAAGCGCTACGATTTCCTGCTGCCTTTCTCGTCTACTTCAGTCATACGTTGGCGGACCTGTGAACATCTCACGACATGTTGCAAAGACAGTCTGATTGCTCGAATTCGTCGCTGGGAGGACAACGATCAGGCGCGCCAAGCCTTTGCGTTCGATGGGATCTCTTAAGGCACCAAGCCTCGACAAGCTGACTTGGCGGCTCGCCTTTATATAGGTGCGGATGCGACGGTTGGGTCAATCTCCAACGCTGACCGCGTCCGTCGTCCTGCCACTTCCTCCCAACAGCGACGACAAGCTCGCAATGGGTTTTTTCGCTCATCATCTCCGCGAGGTATCCGCAGGTCTCGTTCGTAGGGCAGCCGCCCCTGAGCAGGTACGGTTCTCACCTAAATACTTTGCCACCTACCATCTCATATCCTTCTGAAGGCTGGCATCTTCGCGGGTGTTAATCCATCCAAGTGGGATTCCGCTGACCCTATCAAGTTATGGGTTATTCAGCTCAGTACGTTCGCATTACCACCACTTCCCAATTCCATAGTAACAGCTCTTCGCAGTTCTCATTATTTCCATGACCCAATTTCTCGCGCTCATTGGCTCTAGAATCCGTCAACCACGAGTCATAGCTGAAGTTATTGGCGGTGTAATCCTTGGACCTTCCATTATGGGCCGCATACCGAATTTCAGCCAGACAATCTTCCCCCAGGAATCATTACCCCCTCTCAACCTTACCGCAAACATTGGTCTCGTGCTCTTCCTCTTTCTGATTGGCCTTGAAGTCGATGTCCGTCTCCTCAAGCGTAATGCTCGCTCGTCCGCGATCATCTCCATCGCAGGCCTAGTCGTACCCCTCGGCCTCGGCGCTGCACTGGCGGTTCCCATCTACAAAGAATTCATTGATCAGAGTGTCAAATTTGGTCAATTCGTGCTCTTCGTTGCAGTCGCTATCGGTATCACTGCGTTCCCGGTACTTTGTCGTATCTTGACGGAGACTCGGCTCCTTGACACTCACGTCGGTGTGGTGGTATTGTCGGCCGGCGTTGGTAATGATGTGCGTTTCGCCTTCTGTATCGTGTTTAGAAGTTCTGTTTAACCGTTGACATAGGTCGTAGGTTGGGTTCTTCTGGCCCTGACCGTCGCATTGGTCAATTCTGGTGGCTCTGGAAGTGGATTGAATGCACTATACATTCTCCTTACCGCCGTTGGCTACACACTCTTCCTGCTTTTCCCCGTTCGATGGGGATTCAGATGGGTGGCCCGTCGATCCGGTAGCTTGGAGAATGGGAAGCCGACCCCCTTGCTGATGACCCTTACCATGATTCTGGTCTTCTTTTCTGCGTTCTTTACGGACATCATTGGTGTACATGCCATTTTCGGTAAGAGCCCATCATCCTGCACCGTTGGTTTCCCAATGTTCAACCCCTCACTTCACCAGGTGGTTTCCTGGCCGGCCTTATCATCCCGAAAGACAATGGATTTGCAATCTCCATTGTCGAGAAGATTGAAGACTTGATATCTGTCGTATTCCTGCCACTGGTATGTAGCTTGATGTATACCCGATGAATGGCGTCATTAATGCCGGATCATTAGTATTTCGCTCTCTCTGGCTTGAGAACCAATTTGGGTCTTCTGGACAATGGGGTTACATGGGGTTACACCATCCTCATCATCGTCGTTGCCTTCTTCTCCAAGTTCCTTGGCTGTTCAATCGCCGCTAAGTTCACCGGATTTAACTTGCGTGAATCAGGCGCAATTGGCATCTTGATGAGCTGCAAAGGGTACGCAACTGAGACAACTGCACTTGCTTTGTTATTGACCCCCTTTCGTGCAGTCTTGTGGAACTTATCGTGCTCAACGTTGGTCTTTCGGCGAAAATTCTTGACACACGAACATTCTCTATGTTCGTCTTGCACGCGCTTGTCGTCACCTTCATCACTACACCCCTCACCTTATGGGTTTACCCCCCCAAGCACCGCACGGTTGAGAAGCACGGTGTCGAGGGTGGGCATGATACGGAAGCCAGCGAAGGCAACAGCAATGGTCTCGAGGAAGTCTTCAAAACCAGGTTCACTGTTGTCTTGGATAGACTCGAGCAACTCCCGGCTGTGATGACCCTCACTCAACTTCTGCGTATTTCCAACCCTACTTCTGCAGATGCGTCGAGCAGCTCTGGTGGACACGAGAAGGAGCTGGAAGGTGGACAACCCGAATTGACATTCAGTGTCGGCACAACTACTCCACGCAAGCCTATCTCCATCAACGCACTCCGTCTCATGGAGCTTGAGCGTACTTCGGATGTGTTTAAGTCCCATGAAGTCGACACTCTCGTCCACACGGATCCCCTCCTCTCTGTTGTCCGCACCTTCGGCTACCTGAACCATATGCGGGTCTCCACCTCACTGAACATTATTCCCGCTGAAGAATTCTCTGGCCGTGTCGCTGATCATGTACGCGAGACGTCATCGCAACTTGTCATCCTCCCATGGGGCAGTGGTACCAGCATCGACGATTCGAACACCGGAACCTCTTTGCCTTCACCAACTCTCGCCTCGACGCCGTTTGACAAGCTCTTCAATAGGCAAACCTCAGGACGGGAGCAGACAGCCGCTGTTGTTCACACGCAATTTGTCCGGAAGGTGTTCACCGAAACCCCAGCCGACGTTGCGTTGTACATCGACCGTGGATTCCCCAGCGCGTATAACGGCCAGTCCGGCACACACCTCTTCTTGCCTTTCTTTGGGGGACAGGATGATCGGTTGGCTTTGTCGTTTGTCGTACAGCTCTGCATCAACCCATCTGTCAGTGCGACAGTGGTTCGGTTCACAAAGATCGAATCGGATGAGCTCTCTCCATTCAGCACCATTGACCACGAAAAAGCGCAAGCTCTTGCCATTCCCAGCCCCCACAACGTACGTTACTTTTCACACTTCACTCACTCATCACTTTACTGAACTCACATGTGTATGTCATCCAGACCGCATTCGCTGACACCGTATACGGTGCACGCGACACTCAAACCCGCCTCGCCTCAGATACAGCGGACAACATCCTTTGGGAACGCTTCACTCAGCCCACCGAATCCGAGCTCGCCGATGCACTCCGCCGTATCTCCTTCACGCGCCAAGCCTCTTCCAGCCCCCTACACGCCGTCCTTGAGTCCGCAGCAGCAACTGTCACCCAACACGGAACCCAGTCCCGTGTAACGGTCGTGGTCGGTCGGTCGAGGCGCATGGCAATCGAGTCGCATAGTGTTGAGCTGAAGGCGTTGTTCGCGGAGAGAGGAGTTGTTGTTGGCTCTGAGCTGCCGAGAACGCTGGGAGATATCGGAGCGGCCATCGCGTGGACGAACGCAAATACGAGCATGCTTGTTGTGCAGGCTTGTGCTTCTTGAGTTACTCCTGACATGTAGCAAGATGGTTTTTACGCATTTTGTACGACTAATGATCACTTCGACCATTCATATATGAACGATGATACCGTGATACATCCCCCTCCACCGAGTTGACATGGAAATGAGTGATATGCGATAGAACTTGATGATTCCGCAATGTACGTTTGTCTGATACTTGTAGGCCGTTGAAACACATGTTCTAAGTAAATCCTAGCGGTCGCAGGAATACACGAACTTGAGTTACTTGACTACGAGACTCGAGTACCGCAAAAGCTTCACCCCGAGCGATATTATTTGGTACATTGTCTGCGTAAAACTCCGAACAGCGGTCAGCTGCTCTTCGAGGCCAATGCGACTTTATGGTCATAATCTCGCTGTTCACGGTACTGGCGACGGCGTTGATAATACTAGCAAGAAAGCGAATATCTCTGTAGCTAGAGTATAGATGTATCAGAGACGAGAAGGCGTTGTCTATTATAACAAGATTACGCTGACGAAAGGGGTACAATATGGAATCGAGGGAACGGTTTTCAAAGGAAGAAATGGGTGGTCAAATCCAGCCGTGTCGAGGGACCAGTTATCGTCATCTGATCAAACATTTACCCTCTTTGCTGCGGGTTGCTCGTCGTGATCTTCAGCGACTCTTTTGCCACCTGAGGGTATCCTGGAGCCGCCTACTGGGGCTGCTTGCTTCGGTGGCGCAACAGGCTCGCCTTTGACTGCACTCATAATCCGAACGTACTCCGAACCGAGGAGGCGCTGAAGACCGAAGTCATCCTGTTGGAGGGCATTCAGGGCATCTGCCACGGCTTTTCTCTCTCCTGCGCGAGACACGACCGTCTGCATTCTGCGGTTGAAATCTGCCACCTGCGCCTGGGCGAAGACTGGAGTGAACAGTATAAGAACCTATTTGAAATCGAATTTATCAGGTCAGTGTGGCATTAACACCGCAGTCTGCCGAATCATACCTCCACAGTGGTAGGGGCGTTGCTAGTAACACGAATCCTGCCTGCTGGAACGTGCTTATTGAGTTCTGCCATGAGATGGTGCGACTCGTTCCAGGTCAGCTTTCGCAAGGTGGTCTTCGTGTTGGGAACACGTTTGTCGTGCAGGAGGAACCCACGAATCTTGCTGCACGATGCGCACTTGCAATCCCAGAGAAGGGCGCCAGTGCCTTGTGCTGGGGCCGGGGTTCCTTCATCGGCAGTAAGGTTTTTGTCGATCCATACTCCAATGGTCTTCTGAATGACAGGGCCAAGCACGTCGTACCCGACCTCTGAGACCAATAGAGTGCGGAATCGAGCGAAGAGTTGTTGAAGGGTGTTTATCCGGAAGTAGTCGGTATCGACGAGAAGACGGTTGAATAGATCCTGGACCTTGCCGTGCGCTTGGAGCTGGAAGAGTCCTTCCACAAGAGCAAATTGCTGGTTGTGAGATTGACGCAACGACCGATTCGACGCGAAGGCACCGATGGCGGCCTCCGTTTGGGTAGAGATCCAGAGGCGAGCGGCCTCGCGATCTTCAGCAGATTCGAATGAAGAGATATGCTGTGAAATACACTGGAGGAATTTCATGTGACATGTTTTGACACTGTCGTGCGTCATGATTGCTGCAAGACTGAAAAGCGAGACAGTTGAGCTAGTGGCCGGGGGACAGCAACTCAATTATCACACGCACCCTGGGGTAGTTGCCTTGAAACCCAGTTTTACAACTGCCTTTACGATCTCCTCGGGGTCAAAAACAATCGCCCTCAAGCTCCTGTACGAGCGAGTTTCAGAAACAGACGTAGTGGCAGCTTTGGTCCACAGCGCGGCATCATTCCACAACAGCGACACATGGGATGTGGCTTTCCATACAGCATCTGGGTCCTCGCTAGCCCTAGCGAGAATGAATTCCACAAGGGGGAGATTCTCCTCTCGTGATGCTTCAGATGACAATGCCAGCAGGTTGGGGCATATTTCCGAGACTTTCTTCCCCGCATTACGGATCTCGAAGTCGCCGTGAGGGTGCCACACGACGATCGCTGCGTGATGATACACTAACATATCGCTCGTCAGCCATTGGCCCGACAAATTCAGTGAGAGAAGAACACTAACCTCGGGTAACTTGACTGTCTCCACACTATGGCGTGTTTAGATGAAAAACGCAAAACGAAACGGAAGACAAGAACCCACGTCATAATACCAGTCTTCTTCATCGTGATGTTCAAACTCAAGATCGTCTCCCAGAGAATCAGGAATGGTGTCGCAGTAGGCGTACTCGAGCTTCTCCGCAATAACCGTCCCGTCAAGGCCAATCAACTTCCCAACCTTGACGTTGCGGTCCTGAACTTCATGCCAGTCCTCCCCTCCCTGTGGCTCGACACCACCGTGGTGGCGAGACCAGTGCTGGTAAGCATACCCAGTGAGCGTCGCCGAAATGGTGGTAAGAGCGACATGAAAGCCGAACTCAGTGGCGACGTCATTCAGCATAGTGATCAGTCGAGCGGCGTTGCTGTCCAATGCAGCCAGACCGGCACTGACATCGGAGCACCTATAGTCAAGTCGGCAGAGGACTCTCTTCGGTTCCTCGTGGGCGCCTACTTCTTTCCAGGACTGCAAGATGGGACGGAATTCCTGGAGGAACTCGGCGTCGCGGATAACCATGGGTTTTGCATCCGAAGTCGTGAGATGCAGGCTGTAAGACAATGCCAGTCGATGCCCGCTGGTGATAGGTTTGATCTCGCAGGCAGCGTCCATATAGCTGGCCACCACAATCGTTTGAGTAAGACTATTTGAACTGATGTCGAATACCACTGATTTGTCGTCGTGTGTAAAATGAACATCTCCACCTGTGAATTGTGATGGGAGAATGACGGTGACAGTGGCGAACTGGTCGTCAGCTTTGGGTGTTCTTGAGGGTTAAATGTTGGTCAGTGTAACATGATCAAGTAACGAGGTACGTACTCCAAGTACGATGGAACACTGCCAATAGTGTTTGTGAGTTACAACAAGCATAAAGATGTGGAAAACATGACCTACCAAGAGCCAGGCCCGAATACCAGAAGCTTGTTCAACTCAAGTCGAAGCTCGTCTGAGTCCTCGTCAACACTCAGACCCTTGCACACCATTTTGACGGTCTTCGCAAGAAACGCGTCCCACAATGAACCGTTCGCAAATTCAAGCTGAAGAAGAACTCGTGACATGCGTGCAAAACATGAGCTCGTTTAAACATACCATGTTAGGATCCACCTCCCATATGTCCGACACCTGTGCCGTTTCATCCTTAGAGACGCTCTCGGTGTGTCCGACCAGTCTCCGAGCAGACCCAGATGTTTTGATGACTCCGGCATCGTGGTCACCAAGCGGCAAAGCAATGACTCCGACACCCTTGACACGCAAGACGGGGTTGGGAGCTTCGGGACAAGGCTTACCGCACGCGAATGTCCTCGTGAAGTTCCAACCTTCGCCGAAGCATTCTCTGAGGCGTTCCTAATCCAAACACGAGACATCAATTCCACAAAAAGGGAGGAGCTTCAATACAGTTCACGTACCAACATGGGTGGCGGCTGGTAAGGCATCGGGATTCAAGGGATGGGTTAAACGACTTGAGGAAAGTAGATGCTGGTTAGGACGTTGCAACCTTGTCGTGACCTTAAAAGTTGAGGTTGGGAGAAAGCAAGGAGCACGCCAGTGGTGGACTTTTTCCGCTAGGGTCCTTCGCTTCGTGAGCTCCGCCTGGGATGTGGTAATTCGGCTGCTCGCGACGGTCGCGATGGCGCGACCAGCCACCTGAGCTTGGTCATTCTTGGCACTCCGAAGCCGTTCGTAAGGGCAGAGATATGTGGCGGGTTCGCAAGGACATGAACAGCATTCAGACAACGAAAATAACAATGTTGTTGAACCAACTCCTTGGTACTTTTCAAGTTGCAGCCACAAACGCGTCGTGTCACTCTCTCGTGACGTCCGTGACCAACCACGTGGTCAGTCTCAACGCAGATCTAGATAAGATCGACTTCTTCAACTCAACCTGAACTGCTCCTTGAGTCCTTCACCACCATTGCGACACCATGAACAGAATATTTGGCACATCAGCCAGTCGAAAGCCTGGCCCGTCTCTCCAGGATGCCATCAATACTGTCAGTTATACTCCACGGAATACGTCCTTGGGCTCAGCTCACTGACCGACTGCGTTGCGCAGACAGATACACGGATGGCCTCCATTGAGGTGAAGGTGAAGAAACTGGACGGAGAGCTTGCGCGGTACAAAGAGCAGATGAGTAAGATGCGTCCTGGGCCAGGCAAAGTGCGTATTCTGCCCGCTGAAACTCCCTTCAGCAACTAAGCCTCTCCCCGAACCCATGCAGAACGCCGTCCAGGAACGCGCGTTGCGCACGCTGAAGCAGAAGCGATTGTACGAGAACCAATTAGCCCAGCTGACGCAGCAAACCTTCAACATGGAGTCCGCTGCACTCGCGACGGACAACTTGAGGAATACAATGGCGACGGTGGATGCGATGAAACAGGCGAACAAGGAGTTGCGGAAGCAGTATGGGAAGATTGATATCGACAAGATTGAGGTGAGTCTTGCGCATTGTGGTGAAGTTGCCGGGAATGTTCATCGGATACGGATCCACTAGAGCATACACTACGATATGGAGGATCTGCTAGAGCAGGCAAACGAGATACAAGAGTCGTTAGGTCGGTCATATGCTGTGCCGGATGAGCTTGACGAGGCAGATCTGCAGGCGGGTAAGTGAGGCCACAGTCTTCCCAGTAGCTTCTCCTCATAACTATATGCTGTCACAGAGCTGGATGCGCTAGAGCTCGAAGTAGAGGAGGAAGAGAGCACATCCTATCTCACAGATCTCAACAAGGTTCCAGACTTCATTGATGAGCCACCTGTGGAAGTTGCCGATGTGAGATGATTATATGTTATTTCTCTTGCTCCCTGCACTAACACATCCCTACAGACACCAGCGAAGGAGGCAGTCAAGACTTCGACATAATGTGATACAAATCTTTGAATATCTTAGGCACTGTAACAAGATAGGTTGTAACGTTATGAGATGTACACTACCCGGAACTGATCCACAGAGAATTAATGCGAGCGATGCCCTACGCGTTCCTGAAACCAGCCTCTAACACGAGCAAGGAGACAATGACCGCCACGGAACTAATGGACATCGCTGAGCACCTGAACCTGTGCATCTCAGCATCTGGGTGGTTGTGTCAATATTCAAGCGGAGCTTATCGCACAAGGGCACTCACAGACATCCTCTCCTTTTCTCCAAGCCCCGTACCACCAACAGGGACAGAAGAGGAACCCTGCAACGAACAACTTGCTATGCAGTGGAGAATATGCGGGGTTGGTTGGCGGAAGGACCTTGAATCTGCGGGCGACAGGCTTATTGGGCACTTGGTTCTCTAGTGGAAACATGTCTGCGCTCGATGCAGCGGTCTCGTCTCGAACTTGAACAGGTGCTAGTTGTGGTCGCGGCATCAGAGCAGGCTGAACAATCCGTGAGTCTCGGTATCTCTTGCAACTTGGACAAGTAGTGATGGCCGCACCTGAAGCTGCGTGTTGTCGGTATTCCCGGTTGATTCAAATCCAATCTCGTCTCGAGTAGACGGGGCCATGTAGGGCTACTGCAATTTGTCAACCCGTCCCGATATCGAACAGGTGGAAGGCACGCACGCTGAGATCCAATGCCTCCCAAGGCGCAAGTGCTGCTCCGGACGCGCTGTCCTGTGCCTCAAGGTTGATTGAGTTCGGCATGGTGGGCGGGGGCGAAGAGGAGTATGCTGTGATTTTGCATTTCTCTGTAGAGCTATATACCACTCACAAGAATGGGCGCCTCGTTGCCTCTTTCGCTGTCAGATTTTGGAATGCGCCTCACCTTTCTGTACAGTGTTCGATCTGATCCCACCAACCGGGGAGTCGTGTGATTATGATTCAATTCTATCCACACATTAATATTCCATCCATCCTAGCCATACCGCTTCGGCTCAGCCCTCTCCGTCTCTTCCTCCTCGGCGAACCAGTCCTGCACTGTCCTCGTCTCCTCCGCGCTCGCGATGTTGATGATGGTCGACTTGCTCTGGGAATCTGTCGGCAAGACGGATGAGCAATAGAAAACATGCGTCCCGGAAACAAAGCACCCACAGGACTCGAACGCTTCAATACCATTCTCCCTGCCAATACCACTGTCCTTCATGCCGCCCCTGCATGCGAGATTACCCGTCAGCCATTCAATGTGTCTCTTCACAGACTTAGTTGTAGGCTTACCATGGCGAGCTCGGGTCGTTTCTGTGGTGAGTGTTCACCCAAACCAAACCGCTTTCAATGGCGTCCGCGATGCGATGTCCGCGGGACAGGTTCTCCGTCCAAATCCCTGCACCAAGCCCATACCGGCAGTCGTTCGCAAGCGCCACACCTTCCGCCTCATCCTGGACAAGTTCTATTAGTATCACACCTGATGGAAAGAAGATTGTCAGCTACGACTGACCTTGAACTGCTTGACCACCACCACGGGACCGAATACTTCCTCTCTCCAAAGGACATCGCTATGGGCGACGTCCTCAATGACAGTCGGCGGGAAGAAACTTCCTTTGGAAAAGTCAAACCCGTCCAGTTCGGATTTCCCAGTCATTCGATGGCCACCTGCAAGGATTTTGCCTGAACCTGCTCGCTCGTGCTGGACCATGTGCTCGATGCGTTTCAGGTGGTGCAGAGAGATGACAGACCCCATGGTTGACTTTGGGTTGAGGGCTACGAAATCATATCTTGGTAAGATATCCGTGGCTCAAGCAAGTGAAGAACTTACGGTTACCCATACGCCGGGTGATGCTATCTACCTTCTTCATGAAATGTGACATAAACTTGTCGTAGATCCCCTTCTGAACTATCAGCCTTGAACCAGAGATACATGTCTGGCCAGATGCGACGAAGCATGCGAAGGCAGCACCATTTGCTGCTGCCTCTGGATCTGCATCATCAAACACAACAATAGGTGCCTGTGCGAGTTTAGCCATCGATTACCTTCCTCCCACGAGGACTAGAACAGATACCTTGCCACCCAATTCTGCGGTGAATGAGGCGAGGTTGGAACCAACAATTCCTCCTAGTTGACGACCGGTGTTTGTCCCAGCTGTGATGTCAACTTTACGAACGAGGGGATTTGAAGCAAGGGCTTTGCCTGTCTCTGGTCCGCCAGGCAGAACGGAAAGCACACCCATCGGTACTGCATAACGAGTCATTCGTGTTTTGATCTTCCATCTGAACAATGCACTTACACCCAGCTTGAACGGCAAGTTCAGCGAATTCCAAGACAGACATCGGCGCATGCTCCGATGGCTTGACTATCACTGAATTTCCGGCAGCGAGAGCGGGTGCAATCTTCTTGACAGCAATGAGCAAGGGGTGGTTGAATGGCTGGGGGAGGAAAACTTGAGACTGATGCCTGCCGCTTCCTTGGTATGAGAAATCACCGTAATCTGTCCCACTACACCCAAAGGGACCCTTTTGACATAGTTGAGCAAAGGTCCTTGCGTTGGTGCGACAAAAGCACTATGTGTACGAAGTAGGGCTGCATAGTAGTCACTGAGAACCGGTCATACGGTGTAACAAATAGTAGTGTATAATTCGACTCACAGCCATTCCGGTATTCGCGACAACTGCGCCAACATCTCTCTAATAGCCCTCCCCGTCTGCTCTGATTCCATCTTCGCCAAATCAGGAATCACTTCCTCTAGATCTCTTGCGAGGATGGTGAGTGTGGCTGAACGCTCGATGAGGGGCAGCTTAGACCATGAGCCCATTTGGTAGACATGATGGGCGTCCCTGACTGTTCTGTAAACGTCCTCTTCTGATGCTGTGACGACACTGATAAGGTCAAGATGTCAGGTAACGACAAAAGGGCGGCATCAGATGGAGGTGTACACACGTTGAAATTCGTTGACCAGTCGCTGGATTCTTCACATTAAGCCTAGAATCAAGTCAACATTCCTGTATGTCACAGCACATAGAATGTACGTACTCAGTTCGACCGCCAGTTACTTGTGGCATAGGACCTTCCGTCAGGATGTGATGTGCAAACGGATTATACCGTTCGGTGTGTTTGACGGACAGGTTTTTGGGCTAAAGATCAGTCCGTAGGTAGATCTATGTAGCAGCAGTACGCAATATCTCACAAGCCTTGCTCTTATATTTCGCACCATGACGGAAGTTGTGCTTCTGAACAGAAGTATGTGAGTGGTACTGGTGTTGGTGCCAATGGGGAACTGTAATTGACTAGACGCACAATGGGGCGCCTCTCCAGACTTGTACAATGTACAGACGCTCAACATCCTCCATGCAAAAAATGGACTTGGATGATTTGCGCAAAATATAGCCAAAATCTAAGTACAGATAAATGTATAATCACCTTCTGCTCACCGAAGCTATGTGGTGAATGTTGTGTCCTGCTAGAGAGGCACAGCGAGTCGCGTCGCGTCGCGGTCACGTGAAGTTCACGTGACTCTAACAACAAGACGCATTGATCCGAGTTTTGGCGGCTAAAGAATGAGTGAGGTTGTTTTCTGACACTGTGGCCATCGACTCCTCCCTTGTCTTTTCCTCGATCATTATTGTTCTCGAGTGAGACTATATAACAGACAGTTCTCGCAACTGTCCTTAGCTTCACTTCTCTTTCTCTTACCACCATCACCTCTACTTTTCCTCCCCAATCCCCGCTCCAAACCCTCCAGACATGCCTCCAAGGCGGTCAGCTCGTGCTGCTTCAGCCAAACCCGTCTCTCAGGTTGCAGAAAAACCTGCTGCTAAGCCGGCCTCTAAAGCCGCAACCAAGCCTACCTCTAAGGCGGCTCCCAAACCAACAAGTCGCGCCGCAAAACGCCCCGCATCCCCAGAAAACGATCCGCCCCCTCCCGCAAAACGTTCTCGTGCACCCCCCAAGGTTGTAGAGAACGGCGTAGTTCCAAAGGATACTGCTAAAGCAGCGCCTGCTCCTCGTAAGCCTGCTGGCCGACCCGCTCGCGCTCCTCGACAACCTGTGGCTGTTGTGCACCACAATCCGCTTCCCACTGCGCCCGAGCATGTCCGACCCGCTCCACTGCTCTTCGTTTGGGGCGCGGGAAACTTTGGACAGTTTGGTATGGGTCCAGACGCTCTTGGTGACTTCGAGAAGCCACGGAGGAATCCATGGGTAGAAAAGGCCATCAAGGAGGGGCGGTTTGGTGAGGAGGGGGCTGGCTTCGAAACCATTGCTGCCGGCGGACTGCACTCCTTGTTCATTGACGAAAAGGGCACGGTATGTACCTTTGACTTCGCACTCAATGCGGCACGTTGACTTTCTGTCCAGGTTTGGTCATGCGGTGTCAACGATGACGCTGCGCTCGGAAGAATCACGACCAATGTTCCCAATCCTGACAAGGAGGGCGAATTCCTTGACATCGATACCCTCACTGCTCAACCATACCCTCTGCAATCTCTTGTTGACGAAAATTTTCGCGCCGTTCGTATCGCTGCTGGAGACACCATCTCAGCTGCTATCAGTGACCAGGGCGACCTTCGTGTCTGGGGCTGTTTCCGCGTATGTATCTGAACTCACCTTTTTCACAAATGAATACTGATTAACAACATGCAGGGCGTTGAGGGCATCCTTGGATTTTCCAGCGGGAGTAAACATCAATTCTTGCCTGCGCCTTTGCCGGACTTGAAGGCCTCGGAGAAGTTTACCTCCGTGGTGGCCGGAAACAACCATCTTTTGGTCATGACCTCCCAGGGTGGTCTCTATGCATGGGGTGCTGGCGAGCAAGGCCAACTTGGTCGTCGAGTGCTCGAGCGTCGCAAGATTCATGGCACCGTACCAGAGAAAATTGTTCTCGGAACCCGCACTCACAAAGCCGTCGCTATCGGTGCTGGGAGCTACACTTCTTTCGCTGTCGATGATAAGGGCGAAGTATGGGCCTGGGGCCTGAACAACATGGGTCAAACTGGTACAGGCTTCCGCGGGGCTCAGGATTCTGAGGTCTCAGCGCCGAAAAGGGTTGTTGGCCTGAGCAAGGCGGAGCTCGGTGGTGAAGAGCATGTGGTCCAGATTGCCGGAGGCGAACATCACACACTTTTCCTCACTTCCGCTGGCAAGGTGTACGCGTGTGGACGATCAGATGGCGGTCAACTCGGGATAGACAAGGACGACGAAGCGTTCAAGGACGCCGCATTCCCGGATATGCTCGAAACGCCTGCTCGCATTACTTTCCCTGACGATGACGATGACGACGACCCCATCGTGCACATCTCCGCTGGAATCCACAATAACCTGGCTATTTCGCAAGCTGGTGCTCTGTACTCATGGGGAACTGGTCCTCAGGGCGAACTCGGTGCAGGTGATCAGTCCGAGCTGAAGACGCCCAAAGCTATCGTCCGAAAGGAAGGTGGCAAGTTCGCGTCAGTGGTAGCATCTTGCGGCGGTCAACATTCCCTGGCGTTGCTGAGGGAAAAGTCATAGTTTATCGTTTCTTGCTGTGACAACCCCAAAGTTCATTGTCCTATTCTTTTCCGTTCCCCTGCACGCGACACCTGCTCTTTTTTCATGGCATGGACTGCTGTCTGCTTTATACTCACAATGTGCAATACCTCCTTCCTCTCGAGTCACCCCAATCCCACATCTTCATCTGCCCTCACCCGACCCACCCAACCCAATCACCTAGCAGCTAACACGCATCTTGATATCTATTCTGGCCACCATCGCATTGATATTTTACTTGTATTCGCGGCATTCACATTGCTACTTTATTCCTCTGTACAGACTGGTTCAGGTTCATATAGAGATCCGAGATGCCATCGTGCCCAATTGTAGTGTTCCATACACTCTACCTGGTGTTGCCGTTGTGCGCTCCGAGCTCTCCCATTTCTCCTGTCACCAGTGTCCTCAGTGGGATCCCATCACTTGAGCGTCGGTAATCGGGGCCATCAAAATTAGCAAAGCGGAGTGAGCTCTCAGGCTGCACCTCTTGCTCACGAACGACGATCTGTTGGCTCAGCTCAATGACAGAGGCGAAGATTGCAGCATACAACATGACAAAACTGTGTTACAACTCAGCTCTCTACAACAATGTTGGCCATACTGTCGGTCTATGGAGGCTGCAAGGGGACTCCGGCTAACTGTGATATGCCAGCATAGTATGCATTCATGACGGTGATGTCAAGACTGAACTTGGATTTATAGCCATGAGTATTGCCCTGGTCCCTCCTGCTGCTTGAAAGAACTGCCAGTGAAGTAAGTGACTCGTGCTTACTTTTCAGCGAGGCTGAACTCATATTTTGCATTTGGAATAGCTGCAGCAATTCTATCCCACGTCAGCTCTGTCCGTCTTACCAATGAAACTCGCAATCTCATGCGCTGCTTCCTTCGGAGTCTCGGACATGATTCCTGTGCGTATCGTCCCTCAGCACTGTCAATGGTCTTCCAAAGAAAACCATCGATGACGACACGTGTCTGGCTTATGGCCTAGATGTGAAAGTCCAGCAGAGCAAACATTCAACACCCACTGCACGGCGACACGAGGATGCCACACTCCTCCAAGCAAGCCTGCATCCCCTCGGACCTGGGGATACTTAGGCGAAACACCCCTCGAGCATCCTCCCTGTCTCTTCATACCCCGCCATGTCCGTTTATTCTGGCTACATACCGCCTGAATCCTCCGACGACTCAGACTCAGAGTCTACGTTGCAAACACCTGCAAGTCCTGTCCTGCCTTTGAACGTGCCGCGAACAGGGATAATAGTGGTCGAATTAACAGGTGTGTTCATTCATCCGTTGGTTCTCGTGGGGTTTATTGAGGCACTTTCTTCAGTAATCTCAGCTTTAAATCTGCCGCTCACGAGGTTCAGAGTGAAATTGCCGAATCCAAGACTGACTGTATTCTCGGCGGATGGAACGCCCCCGTCGTGGCAGACCGCAACTGTCCACCGGAGCAGGAATCCGGCTTGGAACGAGACCATCCAGTTGTAAGTAATGTCATACCCTGGCGAATGCATATATGCCCTAGCTGATTCATGATTAAATGCTTAATACCCAGAACACTCCACGGCTCGACAGAAGTCCGCATACAAGTTGCCCATAATTCAAATCTCCCAACATACGAATATGTTTTGGGCGAAGCTATCTTTGACTTCAAGACGATCCATCCCAAGAACACGGAGGTTCTTCAACTGCCTCTAAGGCCTGTGGACGTTCCTATCAGCGAGTACGGAACCTGCGGCTCCGTTGTTATATCCGCTCGTCGTATGACTGTGAAGAGAGTCCATTCGAATCCCGTTGAATGCGTGACACCCCCATTGAACCGTTCTTCCCCTCGCGGAAGCTTCATGAAGTCAATGGTTGGTGGGAGCCTGAGCGTACCTGATACGGATGCCGCGCAGGCTCTTCACCGGATCCTCGTGCGAGTGGAAAAACTGGATAACATGGATTTAGGGAGTCAAGTTCAGAGTGTTGTTTCGGTGGTACGTCACCCTTAGACTCATCAGTCTAACGTACAGTTCACTAATGTAGGCGTTCTAGCCATACCCTACAATCGCCCTGACTTGCACCATCGTTTCCTCTTTATTGATGGTCAGTGCTCCTTTCGAAAGTAATATGAGCAGATTATTGAAACCTCCAACTACCAGGGGCTTCGAGAACAGATCGCAAGAGACACCAAGACCACTGAGCTCCTCAAGGAAATAGCAGAGGTGTATCATTTCGTTGATGACTTGACAGATCCCAAAGTAGTCAACGCACTGCGATACATTCTAGTCCGTATACTCAAGCAAACAATCGACTCTGCATTATTCCTACAAGAGTATTATGGGTTTGGGTTCATTGGCGGTGCGTCCTCTTAAATACCCCGGTTTTGACGATTGATACAAACGGTGACGCGTTTTTTAAGGATGCGCCCTTCGTCAGCAGGCTGATGCATCCAAGAAGCTGAAGGCACACTTGGAATGTTTCAAGGCATTTCATCGTGCCTTTAGGCGGAACGTGACGGTCACGGACAGGTTTCCCATGACATCTTCGTTTTCAAGTTGTGAGATAGACGATATGAAAATGTTGGGTGCGTACTGCGGTTCATAATTATCCACGTACATTGACAACTCATCTGCAGTGAGAGATCAGTACATTAGCAAGCTGAACCCAGTGGAGATGGACACTGCCCACCGTAGTGTATGCCAGCCTCATCAGTCCCTAGACGTCTTGCAGGACATCGCGCGGTGGGCCGTCGATTCAAGTGATAAGAAGAATGTGTACTGGCTGAGTGGGGAAGAGAAAAGCGGGAAGAGTACCTTGGCCACCACGGTCGCGGACTTCTTTCGCGACATATCGCGCCTCGGGGCATTCGTCTTCTTCGAGGCTGCTTCATCGTCAAGGAACAACCCGACGATGCTCTTCAGGACCATTACATCCCAGCTATCAAGTTATAGACCATCTATCGGGGAGGTCATTGCACAAGCGATCAAGGAAACACCTTCTATCGGGCAAGCTGGTCTTGCACAACAGTTCTCCGAGCTTATCCTCCGTCCTTTACTCCAGGAGTCCTTGCGGCACGAAGGTCCACTCGTCATCATTATCGATGGGCTGAACGAATGTCGACCTATGACATCCAGGGCCACCCTTTTGTCTACGTTGGCGAAAGAGTTGGTCAACCTGCCTTCATTTGTTCGGATTGTAATCACAAGTCGACCAGACGAGGAAATTTGCTCAGTCTTCGAAGGCTGTCGCAATGTTCATCGAAGGACTGTTGATCTAGACGAATGGGAGAAAGAATGTCTTCTGTTTCATTAATTTTCAAAGCCTGGTTGACCTTCGTTTGCCTATGTAGTAATTAATTCTATTTGTACCCCCACCTCAAGATGTTTGGAACAGATCTCCGATTGACGCGATCCCGTGACTCGGTCCCTCGTATTTAGCATTTCAAGTTCCTGCTCCTCCTTCGCGACACTCAATCTGTTTCTTCCTCCTCCTATCTGCTGTGTACTATCATGGCTGAAAACGTGAGCTCACTGTTTACACATTCTTAACGTGACTGACCATTATTCGCGTCGAAGCAGCAATCGTTAATTCCCCAAGGCCACACCTTCATCAACAACAAGGCTTTCGTGACTACGAGGACCGCCAATGCTGTCAAGGAGCTCCTTGAAAAGCTTGACAAACGCGACCCTGATCTATTTAATATGTACATCTACAACGGTGTGTTGACGCGTCGATCGACCTCTTCTATACGCGTAAACTTATTTCACAATGACTGGCAGACTTCTTCAACTACGCGGGATTGGACCTCGTCGACAAGCAACTCAGCGCGATTCACAGCAAAATTGTGAAGAAGGATTGGACAGAGGCGTACTATCTTTTTGAGACTTTGTCTGTCTTCCAGCAATTAGGCTCTTTGAACTACCCGAGTGAGTCGTGATATTGACGATTTTTATGCTCAACACTGACAATATAATCATGTTCAAAGTGATTGATGACGGCGAACGCGTCGAGCTCACGGACAAGGTATTCGGCGCTTCGTTCGTGACCATAGTTCGCGCCTTGAAGAACGAGAACCGTCTCGATGTGGAGCATTTCCCTAGCTTGGAGACAGTTCTCGGCACCACATCTGCCTGGGGCCTTGCGATGACAGGCTTCGGCGGCATGGGCAAATACTACAAGGTGGCAAATGGCATCGGTCGCCGTCTTTTCAAAGACAAAAGTCCGGAGACCATTGCTTTGGAGAAGGCTCGTGTCGAGGAATGGCTCTTGACGCTGCCAGCGGAAGAGCAAGAGGAGATAAAGAAGATGCGGGAGGAAGCGGAAGAAGATGAAGACGAAGAGGACGAGGAGGATGACGGGGAATGGTTCGAAGAAAAAGGTTATGATGAAGACTATGACCACCGGAATTTCGTTCTGTCGAAGGTGTGGAAGGAGTATAAGGGACACCTCCAGACCTGCCCCACCAAACCTCTCCGTGGACCTCCCGAGTGGGATATCAGCAAGTGGAGTGCTGCTCAGAGGGCGCAATTCTCTTTCGACAACATGGATTGACACGTAGCTCACAGTCCCACTCCCATTGCTGTACAGCTTGACTACGCTGGTTGCACTTACTTCTGAAATCTTGCCAATTTCGTAATGCTCCTACTGTATATATCTTGTATTTCTTGCTACACACTGTATATGATCTTGAAATGCTCGTCTAGTTAAACGTCAATGGGATATAAAGCCAACATAGCATGTTTCACGGCAAACAAGAGGGCAGCAATAGTAGACATGGCGCACATCAAAGAGCTCAATCATACGTAGCCTTCAGTCTCCCCACGATATACTCTTCCGTGGTCACCGCAGGATATTTCTTCCCCTCCGTAGCATCCAAGCAACTCGGAAGGCAGTCAATCTCAGCACCACCGTTAGGGTTGCAGAAGAAAGCGATACTCTGCCTCGCTGGTGTTATGCCTTCTGTCTCAGATAGCTTCTCAATGGGAGGGGCAACGACACGGTGGAGAGTAGAACGGAGGGTATCATTACTCCACCGTGCGAGGAGGTCACCGGCATTGACAACAATAGTACCAGGCTGGGATAGCGATGTTGAGTAAAAACTAGTGACAATTATGCGGGGAGGAGCTCACAATGGGGGTAGCAGGCTGGAATTGCCCAGTATGCGGATGTTGCACTTCTAGTCCACCAACCTGAGCGAGAAAGGGAAGGCTCAGAATGTTAGCTAAGATATATTTTGAAATATAACGCACCGAATCTTGGAATAGGAGCGTTAGGGTACCATAATCTGAGGATAGAGCGAGTCAGGTTTTGTGATACTTGAAAGGATTGACTTCGCGCACCAGAATGTGCTCCCGCACGGGATTGGCCCTCCTTCCTCAACAAATTCGTCTGCACAGAAGGGTACGAAAGGAGTCTCATATTATGATACTGTTCGTCGATCTTCCCATCAAACCACTTCTCATCCAGATCCAGCCCCAACGCGATCGCCCGCATAACCAAGACGTGCAACTCATGACACGTTTGGAAGAACTCCAGTATCGTGGACTTGAACTTTGGGACGTCTGCTTCCCGAGGCCAGTGGTTCTTGTATGTTGGGTCCCAGTCACGGCCGATCTCCATGGATTCCTTGTAGTCGGGAGCTTTGGCTCGCAATTGGGCGATCTCTTCGGCATCAGAGGATTGAGTGACTCGTTCTCTGCCTATGCGTACGTATCCCCGGTTGGCTCGTGGGTCTTTCCAGGCCAATGTATCCTGGGGTCTCTATCATTAAACAGAACAGGGAGCTATGGAAAGGGACATTTCCGCACTTTGACTTCAGAAGGGAGTTTGAAGAAATCGGCACTCTAGAGATTACTGTGTGAGCCATATAGTATGAAGCCTCAGACTAACTCACCTTCCTGAACACATTCTGAATCGTCGCCTCCGGGATCCCGTGCTTGTCAAGATAGATGAACCCAACATTCTTGAACCCATTCACTATCTCGTCCGCCGTCCTCCTCTTTTCTGCCTGGGATATCGCACCACTGAACTTGCTGAAGTCAATCAAAGGTATCCTAAAACTTGAATCCTAAGGATGTTCGTGATTATGCCTTGTTACCACGAAATGAAAGGATTGTCAGACCTGAGCGATTGTCGCTAAAGCCCTCGTTTTCCGCGCATAGAGAGGCGTAGAACGCTGGCGACAACGAAGGGCAATAGTCAAGGGATGCGACGTGAACCTCGTAGGCATTTCCTTCAAGTTCTCTGGACTGCAAGGAAGTTCAAGTGATGGATAAAGACAAAGATAAGTAAGTGACCTCCCGGCGCTCAATCAGGTTCCGCCTGCCGGTGAGTACAATATATTTCTCACACACAGATCCTGCACAGACCATGCAAAAGTTTGCGGACAGAAATGCTTCCACCTCTTAGAGAATCAGGAAGAGAGATAGAGATAAAATGGGAAGTTAGCATAGCCAGCCAGAAGGCAATCCATCCATCCAAGAAATATCCAAAGCTCAACCGTGCAGCCTACGAAACCAAGCGAAAGAGAACTCAGAACTAATGTTTATGTGCGGAAAGAGAGTGAACTCGGAGACCTCAACCGTCTGAACAAAGCTGTCATCGTTTTACCGCCCTCCGCACCCCATCTATGAAAAAATAGTCTTTGTCAACATGTGGACGAGAAGCTATGAAGTTTAATAAATAGACTCACTCTCCACCTGCAACTTCTTGGCAACATTGCTCAAATTCAGAAGAAACGGAGACTTCATCCCATTTCTCAACAACATAATCCTAACGAGCGAAAGTGAGCGATGCGCATATGGAAAACGGAGGGTTCAGACAAAATACGTACCTCCACCAATGCATGCAACTCATCCCATGCCGAGGTCGCCAACAGCAGTGCAAAACTACTCTGAGGCGTGATCGTAGACATCATATGTTCCAATGCAAGGGCAGCAAGCCCTGGCATCGCGTATCGATGAGCAACTTGGTACATGGACAGTGCAGAAGATGGTGGTGGTGCGGGAGTAGGGTGGGGATGGGGGTCTGGTACTGCAGTAGCCGACGGCCGAGAGCGTTGTCGCTGTTGACGGGGAGAAAGTGGATGGTGAGGTCCACCAGGTAACGGAAAGTTGCTTGTTGTAGGCGACACTGGCAAAGTGGCCGCCTTGGAACGTGGTGAAGAAGGGCTAGGTGACGGACTGGGAGGTTTTGGTACAGCGAGGCTGGGTTGGTTCCCTGTATTGGATGGAGTAGCACCACTCGTCGAGCGACGGGTGGGTGAGGCCGAAGGACGGTTGCTTGTCGATTTAGATGGAGAGGGTGGTTGTCGTAGAGTGGCGTTACTCGTAGACCGCATCGCCGACACGCTGGTGTTGGGGCCTGTGGTGTTTGGGGACGAAGTCGGCTTCGTCTTGCCTTTTGCTTTCTGACCGCTTGAATGCCTACTCTCCAGACTAGCAATACTCCTAGAATCGCTGATACCAACGTCTTGCGAGTAGTCGTGTTGCTTGCTGAAAGCCTTCCACTCCCACTCATCTGCACCTCCAGTCGCACCCTGCAATGACCTCGCACTCCATCCGGCGCCGACACCGTCAACTGCAGCCTTGGGGTCATCCTGCTCCCTGAACAACGTCCAATTGGCGTATACCCACTTGAGAAGCCAATACACAGTGCAAAAATCAGCTTCCTCGACAACAATAGTGTAGACTTTGCGCTCTCCGAGCGGTTTTGTTTCGCCGGTGGTTTCCGAGAATGATGAACCAAGCATTGTCGCGAAGTACTCGGATCGCCGTTTCAAGATGTCGGAATGTGCATATATGATTCGCTTCCTCGCAACAGCGAGAGTGGGTGGCAGAGACGATCCTGAAGTCGAGAGGGGGTCAACAGGTACTTCTGTGCTAGGGGATTCCGGGGCTGTTTCTTCGCCTCCACTGTCTTCCTTGCGCTCGAGGCAGATGAATTGGACATCCCCAGTATCTGCGAATGCTTCTATGAGATGCACATCGACGAGGCTCGAACCGACGTACTCGAATTATCCAGTGAAGCCTCCAAGCCATCCAAAAGATCACGCGGCACGTACGCAGCAGCGGGTTGCTGTGGGAAAAAGGGTCCAACAGGCGAATGAACTTGTACACATATCACGAATGAATCCGTCTCCTTGATCCTGCGGTTGTCAAGTAAAGTCGAGAGCGGGGGTAGAGGGCATTCTAGGAAGACTCTTTAGACCCACGCCTTCTACGTCAAAGATGTGCTCACCCCATACTTCACTATCTTCTCGGAACACCCAATCGTTTTGCCAGTGCTCCCAAACCCATTCTGCACGTGCGCCGCGTTCGCCAACGCGATCATCTTGACATTTGATTCCAGTAAATATGGAGCTGTAGATCTCATAGTCCGGGTGGGCGAATTCCATGACGACAGAGGTAATGTACAGCGAGAGAGACGATGGGTGCTGAACTCGGATTATTGGCGTAGTGGATTCCGCTTCCTGTGCTTCCATGACTGCCGTTTTGGCTAGTTTGAGAAAACTCAGCATGGTATGGACCACATTGGACACTAATGGGGAATGCCATACCAATTTCAAGTTTAAATTTGCCGTCTCCAAGTGTAGGAGACTCTTTGAGGACGTCGAAGGTGCCGCCCTCTGATGAGTTGCTACCAGGAGCTTCACTGTCCTCTACATATTCCTTTAGTTTCTGGACATCTCTGACAACCCACTCGAATGCCTGAGATCCCCGTTAGCGAGTCCCGACTAGGGATTGAAGGAGGATCATACTAACCGTGAATGACCAGTGTCTCATATTGTCCTCCTGCGCAAGGCCGATTCCCGATTGACGTCTGACTGGTGTACCAGTGGTCAGTGTCATACTTGGGCTAGAAGTGGATGCACGGGGGTCCCAGCCAGTCAAACTTGAGCTAGAGTGAATGGACGCGGCCGAGGATGAAGACCGATGCGTGTAAGTCGAATACGGCCAATGTGGACGGGACAGAGGGGAGGGTCGGCTTGGAGACGCGGATATGGGAGTTATCCGCGGAGAGGACTGACGAGAGATGTCCGCCATGCTATCCTTTGTCGACTATATTGCCTTGTGGTATCCGCACTGTCCTGCAGCTAAGCGATGAACAAGGACCTCGAAGATGGAGAATGAGATGAATGTTGTCGTCGTGTCCTCCAGACGATGTCGAAGTTTAAATTACCCGCCACGACGCGTTGGCGCTCATCGTCAGACGCGTCGAGGACACCTCGCGAGAGCACGCCAAACTTGGCCATCACCGTTATACTTTGCAAATAACTCGTCAATTCGTGTCGGTACCTATGTACAAATGGGTATGGGAAGAGAGAAGTGAACAGGATAAGATTACTTGTCCGTGAGCATAACACTATCTGCGTGGTAACGAATAGCGAATCAAGATTCAAGAAGAACAAGGGACAGTGATGAACGAAGTCGACAGAAAACAAGGAAACGCGAGGTACCATCCTTACACTTAATTATGGATCCATCCAGCACGCTCTTCCTGCACTCTCCCCACCTTTCTCCCCACCTGCATCGCCCATGCAGAGCATCGCTCGTTGACAAGTCGAATGTTGGGAAACAGCCTCAAAATTGAGGCAACGAACATTGGTATGTCCTGCACATCCCCTGCACTCGACCCGAGTTGAAGGGTGAGGTCATTTTCCCAGCTTTGAATAGCGTCGTTCGCCTGGATGTTGAATGGGGCTCGACAATCCATGTACGCCTCCAGATGGAGCAAACGCGGTCCGCTTTGCGCAACAGTGATCAAGGAGCTGATGGAGAGCATCGGCATTGGTGTAAGGTGAGCGGGTGACGGGTTGAGGGAAAGACGACGAAGGCCCGGCCAATGTGTTAACATGTCACGAAGATCGTGGTCCGTGAACGGCAGCGTATAAGGGTACGTGATCAAGAACTCCTCGATTTGCCGAAGCTGAAGTAATGGAGTCCAGTCCACTTCGTAGCGTTGGTCACTGGTCCCTCCGAATTCCAACGATACCGAGCAAAGCTGAGGGCACGTTTGAACAATGCTTCGGAGAGCCGTGCCCAAGTTTGTTGGAAGGTTGCAAGACAGAGTCGCTGTTTTCAAGAAGTTAAGGCCGCGCAGCACGCTAGCGCACTCCATGGGTCTCCCCGCAATATACAAACTATGCAGCCCGGGAAGGACCATGGTATCGTGCGCCGGATGGGAGAAGAGTCGAGAACTCAGCCGGTGCGTTATAACCAAGGATCGCAAGCCACGCAATCTTGCCAGTGGGTATCTTCGCGTCCACGCCGTCTCCAAGATGTCCAAAGGAACTGTCAGTGTCGTGAGAGACCCTGCTCTGGAGCAAATGTCGCCCCATGTTGAAGCCAGCACGTCGACCGTTTCCGTGTTGTAAGACGCCATACGAATTTCGAGATCCTCGAGGGTCTGTGGAACTCCGAATTGAAGCAGCTGGAGTGCAGATTGTATGTCTTGCGGCCTTGCTTCCACCGGGAAATCGAACCGGAGCGTTCGCAGTCGGCCACACGCCCTGATGCATGCCACGGCTCCTCGAAGGCCCCCAGAAGACTCACAGGCCACGGTCATCGACGTGATTCTCCACAAAAAAGCCTGTATCTCTTGTCGTTTACGTGCACTCTCGAGCCGCTCGGCGAAAGACCCGTCGTAGTGCTGCGTGGGGCTTTGTCCTTCCACCATTTCTAGGTGTCCGACTGTGGCGAGACCTCCTGGGTCGGGTTGGGAGGGCGAAAACGCGGCCTGAATACGTCGAATCCATTCCTGTAGCGGTTGACCGTTGAAAAAAAGCCGGATGTGATGAGCAGAAATGACATACGAAATTACCGCAGGGGATGCGAAGCGTATCCATGGTGGTCTTCGATGAGCTTCACGCTGGAAAAGGCTACGGTTGATGTGAGCCCGATTTGGATGAATAGAGGGTATGAAAACAAGGCGACTTACTGTCAGGACGACGAGCATAAGGAAGCACTGCTGTTTCTGGGTCGGTGGATGCTTTTAAGTATCGAAAATTGGGAGTGGCTCAACAGGCGTCTCCTAACCTAAGTGTCAAAGCAGATAGAAATATGTGAAGACACCCACGGTTATTTGATATCTCTCCTTTGTGCTCAGGCCATCGGACAGCCCTCATACGCGTACGTATACCCTCTCAAGTGCAATCCTGAGTTGCGTCGCAGTCTGAAGGTAAATGCCCGGCCGAACCCTGCCTGAATTGACCAATCACGCATCCAAACCCTAATACGTGACCGCATGATGCGTACACCCCTCCATTCCAAAAAGATCTATGGGGAAATTCCAGAGGGGCCATAGTCGGGGACCCCCTCCGAGTCAGGCTGAGGCGACCAAAGATGGTACTGATCCTAGTCCGAAGGACGCCCATAAGTTCGGTGAGGCGTGAGACGGGACCTTCAGAAAGGTACGACACCGCGATCCTATTCCCGCCATGCCAGATGTCGCACAGGCTTCTGTGACGATGTTGCGTAGAGCGTGACGATGCACATGCGATTGCGCGGCATCGTTCTGGGAAGAACGAGACGGCACTGTACACTTGTCCATAAGATCAGATATTCCGTGGGCCACTTGTAATTTCATATTCGATTACGCCCGGCCATTCTGGTCTACACTGCCTGAACGAAACTCGAGGCGCGATATGAGTGGCGGGGGAAATCACAGGCAAAGGTGAACCTTACGACAACGTAGCGGTTATAATCTGATCATAAAGTCCGAATGTGGAAGCGGCGGTCCTGGAGACATTGTCAGAACGGTCTGAATTGCGTACATTGTGTGCTCCTTGTGGTGGGGATATGCAGCAACAGAGTAGGAAAACAACATCACAAAAACCGCCCACCGATTACATGGGCTTACCACTCTCGGAATCTTCCGAATGGTTTCAAGACGCTCACAACGCTTGTGTGGCGATTACAACCTGCAGACGATTACAACCTCGCAGAACGATTTACAGCTCCTGCCAAGCACGACGAGCAACTGCCCAGAGCTCGCTTTGGACGTCGCATCAGTGAACTGAAATTTTCCAAGGGCAATCGCACCACAGCAACACTCTGCAAATACATATAAGTCCCCTGTTCCCTCACTCAAACGGAGTCACGTCTCTCTCACACTCACCTTCAGCACCTTCCCCCTCGTTCGTGTCCATCCTCCACTTGATCGCTATCTTGGACAGTCCACTCGTTCCCGAACCTTGAGGTTTATTTGAGGCGGCTCTCGAGGTCCTTTGACTGAAGCTATGTTTCGAGTCAGAGGGCCGCGAAGGCTTCTTCGAGTTCCCCTCGGCCCTCTTGTACTCCCTCCGCGACATTGGGGTGAGCACTCTCTTGTTTACGAGGAGCCGGCCCTACGTCTCCACGACAATTGGTCTTCTACAAGGTAAGGGGAAAGGTTCAAGTGTCCACATCTATCATTGCTCACACATCAAATGGGACTCTAGTGACGGCTTCAGGCAGCGGGCATGACCAAGGTAATACTGTGATGAGGTTTACGCGCTTCTCGGGTATGTGTATTCTTACCTTCTTTCAATCTTTCGCTCTCATAGTCATTGTGGCCTTGTAGTTTGTCATTTGTCTATCGGGTGTCTGGGACAGGGCTTACGGTCGGTCGTAGTTTGACGGTCTAGTGTCAAGGGTGGGGAACATTCTAGTTTTTTTTCTTGATTTACTATAATGTATCCTGTCGCATATACCTACGAGTTACATAGCGTGAATGTGATGCCCTCGTTGTCCCAAAACATCTCAAGATGTGTATTGATCAGTGGGGAGCAGGCGAGTCGGGTCAAGCGATGGCACCGACGAGCGTTGTCGAAGTGCCAAGAGTGTTTCCCGCCGCGATTAGCGATGGTATCCCCGGTCCCTCAGCGGAATTGCTAGCGGTTGTAACCCTGTCAGAACCGTCTTACAGCCTGCTTGTAACTTCGCGTCATGATAGTACATGCGCATCTAAGCCTTATTTACTTCCTAATCCTTACATTAGCTTAGACACGGGTTTCAAGCGATTTTGACCGGTTACAACCACCTCAAATTTCCAGGAGATTTTTGTGATGTCAAGCAGCACAATGATAGACGCTCAACGTTGTTGCAGCGCCGCTGTTCGTTCGTGACATAAGTATTTGCAAAGGCGACCTCCAGAAAACCCAGCTTGGTCAGAAATGATATCTCAATACAACCGGACTGAGAAAAAATATTTGCACTAGTACAGCTCTCCTCATTGCCATTTTGGTCCTTCGACGTCTCCACAGGCGACGTTACAAGGGACAGCGGTTTCCACAATCCATGCTATAATTAAAGACACTGCAGAGAGTACACAGCTATACGGGAATTACATTACAGAACCGATATCTTAGAATGTCTCCCAGAGCACGTCTGGCAAAACCTCCCGCATGACTTTCCAGTGGTGCAAAGCGTCCTTCGCCTGCCAATCCACAAGAGGGTTTCTGCCGTCCGTCAGGGTATATTGTACCTCCCGATTTGGAGGTATGGCCTCCAAGACCTTCTTCAAATTAACCTCTCTCTCCTCCAGGGTCAACAGGACTCTGTCACGCAGGTATGAGTTCAGGAAATCTGCTTCGGTAGGTTTGCGGAACTTGATTGGCTCCGAAGATGGGGTACAGAAGAAAACCTTGAAAAGGCATGAGATCAGCCCAGTGAACGGCCTGAGGATACCAATACCAGACATACCCAATTATTGAAGTCATTGTTCATCTCTTCGTCTGTCAATGTATCCATGTTGTCGTGGAAAGCGCGGCAATGACCGAATGCCTTGTCCAGAGTGAACACAACGCTGCGGAAGGAGTCGGAGTCCAATTTCCCCGCGAAATTCTGTAAACGTAATGCACTTCGTGTGAGGGGCAGACGACATGCACAATGATGTTGCAACGTACCACAGCCACAACACCCGTCGGGCGCATCACAGCCTTCAAATCTTCCCAAAATTCCGTGGTGAACAAATGTCCGGGCACTGAACCGCCAGAGAACAGGTCGTGCACAACAATGTCATAGAGATCGCTGTCGTCTACGACGTTTGGATCGCTTTCGAGTCTGCGGTCTCTTGCATGGCGCCGCCTGCTGACGAATCCTCTTCCATCTTGGATGAAGACCTTTTCAGGGGACACCTCGAGACCAAAGTACTTCTTCGCAGCCTCATACACAGCTGCATCTACATCGACAATTGTAGTATCCAAGCCGTGGCGAGCCAACGCGGATGCTGAAATCCCGGTCCCGAGTCCACTGGATCGATTTTTTTTTTAGTTGTGCGACAGAAATATAAGGGGAAGTAACGGACATCGTCAGTGCGGTCTTCGGAGCTTGTGGTTGGACCACAAGTCGTGCAGCCTCCTGCATCACAAACGTGCTGTAGATCGAATCTCCCAAAGGTGTGCCGGCAGCGTCCAGAGTTACATGATTAGATCCATCCTTTCCGTAGCTTCGCTCATCGGTCCAAACACCACCGAGAATCGAGTGACCCGCGCGCAAGTAGCGGAGCGAGTGGTGTGTGAAGTTCGCGGCGCTCGCAGCCGTTTGATTGGGCAAGATCTGACCCACCAAAACTACGCCGGAGTATGGCGATCTCACCGAGGAGAGGATGCGGAGAGGGGCGGAAGGATGGTCCCAGGGTTTTGACAGCGGCTTGTTCAGCGTGGGAGGGAGGAAAAAAGTCATCAGGAGGGGAATGGAGGGCAGCATCATGACGCGCCAAGAATGATTCTGGGAGGAGGCCTTGGCCTTCGTCTTGCGTGGAGGAGGGGCAGGTGGTGCAGCAATAGTTTTTTCAGTTTTGCCTTTCTTTTTCGATTTCGGGGTTCCTGGTGTTGATGCCACAGGTGCGGGGGGTGGCGGTACGGGTTCCGAGTCGCCAGTGGCAGCGGCGACCAAGAAGGGTGACAAGATCCAGATTGTGATAGCAAAGCTTCCGATGTACTGGATCTGGAATAGGCGCATCAAGTTCACGTTCAACTGTCGTAGAATCAGTCAGCCACCTACGAGAGAAGTTTCATTGATATCCTTGAGGTAGGGTATGAGGGGCCAGATATCTTGCAAAGTCATGATGGCCATACGACAGACTGGGAGACCAATCATCGAGGTCGCATCCATAACTCCATTTTGATCCGGGGCTTCCTAGAGGACGACGTGTTAAATTCATGGACAATGTCACATAACAGAATGACACAAAAGGTCGGGCATTGATGAAGTTATAGCTGAGACACTGTCAACATCGCCTCGGAGTTGTGCTCAAGCCCAACATGCATTACAAGTACATTACCAAGGTTCCTGAGAACAAGAGACTGGAACCACCCTTGCTACTTTCTTGCACCCAACAAATGCATATAATGGAACACGGTACTCACTTGTAAAGCCTTCACCAAGGCACTAGCGATGGACAACACGGGTGCGAGCACAACCGTATGCGTAATCACAGGACCCCAAATAACATCCCCCATCCTCCCTGTCAACACTGCAACCCAGTACGCCGACACAGGCATGGCAGACAGCAAAACACCTGCCGCGATGAGGCCGTTCCAGATAGGGATGGTAGGAGCAAATGTACCAAAGATACATGCTGCCCAAACGACCTTGTTCAAATGCCAGTTGGACGCAGCCGTCCCATACAGAGGCTGAAGAGCTCGTAGGTAACCAAACGTCGCGAGCGAGGCTGAGCCAAGGACGACCAAACAGAAGAAGTTCTGGATGGCGCTCGCCATGGGCGACTTGACGGGCTCTGTCTGTAGCCCGGGGTTCATGATGTGCTGTTGGAGATGGTGGTTGTGGTCAAAGAGGACGACGATGGAAAGTACGTGGCATGAAGTTATTAAAAGCTGGAAACCGAGAGTGTGCGGGGAAATAAAGAGGAAGGTGGACCTGAATCGAGAGCTCCGTTCCTCATCTCTCTTCCGAGATTTCTCCTTACCCCGCGTCTCTGACCAGTGACCACAAAAATCATGATCGTTCATATATTCATCCATACAACATTCTTCCTTGCTAGACTCCTACAACATAGGTTACTGTCTAGAACACCCTCATGCGGGTCACAGAAAGACGCTAGTCTCGGTTCCATCCCCTCGAACGCTCGTTCCTCGCTTGTCGAGGGTCTGGTGCATTTCGTGGGCGGTTAGGACCTCCGTGACAGAGCGGTCACTTGCCCCTGATGACCAAGCTAGATAAGATAGATTAGACACGTGAGATCACAATCACAGCGATGCGCAGACGCGTCGTCCGAGTTCTCAGTCTTGCATCCCATCGTCATCGTGCTTTTACACGACCCTTCCATTCGTTTACTCTATCTATAACTATACTACATATACCCTAATGGATGTTATCTCTTGCTGCCAGCCAGCGCCACCTCCCATTCCCCGCATTCCTTGCACAGGCTGATCCAGATCAACACAAATCATCATACGAGCACGAGGTGCTTCAAAAAGCACGCGAGAAACGTAGTGGATACGACTCGACGGCTGTTCGCAAGTTTATTCGACGCAAATGTACGGCCATTACTAGTATTGTTCCTTACTCGGAGTAGCCACAGCACCAACCAGCTGGGGGAAAACTCTCCCGTTTACCGCACTTCCCCCCCTCTCACCCCACCAGTAGAACCATGATTATTCAGTCACTGTTGAATATACTTGAGGGCAGCCAAAAAGTATCAACTTGTTGTACTCCAATATGATTACAAGATATTTGCTCAACATGACCAGTCCATTCGTGCTAAATTTCCGGCTGCAACCCAGAAAATTGCATTAAGCATGACTGGAAGATTCAGTCCTTATAGTGGATGGCGTCAGCCGTCTTACACGAGATTTCTTCCTCCGAAAGGCTCCACTCCGCTGCACATGATTTGGTGTAGCCAGTCGTAAAACCAAGGTGTGGCCGAGCCGGCTGGTGAGCAGATCGTACGGTGGCCGGCTCTTCAAGGAAATCAGGCTCGGTTGGAACATCATCGTCGCCTGAAAGTGAGTCCCAGTCGTAGTCATCGGCGTCGAAGTAAGTAGTCGTCGTACTCGTTATCGGAATCAATGGGAGGATGAGTTCACGCGCGATCCGAATGGATGAGATCAGGTAACGGAAGTCACATCAATTTCCATGTATGGGGGCCGCATACGGTAACATCTTATGTCATGTCACGGAGGTCCTTACCGCCCACGAAATGCACCAGACGTTTAACAGGACACTCTGCGCCAAGGACAAACCAGGAACAACTCAGGAATTTTCGAACTCAGTTGATTGCATTGGTAACCAATATCTTGGCAGGTGTACATATCCCAGTGGTTTCGTCCGTAGGTGCTGAGTGTCCTGTTAAACGGCTGGGAACGAGACTAAGAAAGACGCCTGGAACATCCAGTAGGCTTGATGTCCTCCGCGAGTTTGTCGATCAAACCCGTTAATCGTTCAGCCTCATACTTCGCCAAGGTCGTGTTACGGTCGATCGTGAAAGATTCCGTGAGTGCGGGGAGAGTTGTCGCTCCGTAGCCTAGAACATAAATCAGCGGGGGCCTGTCAGCGGTTCAACATCAACGTACCAAGCCATTTGCCAGGCGCAACACCAAGATGTCTGTACCATTCACGATCCTTAATGCCCTCGGGATGGATCAGGCCTCTCTCGAACGCCACAAGCTTCTTGTTCACCGCCCTGACGCGCTCAATTGCCTTCCTCAGTTTTTTGAGCGGAAGACGTGGCTTTGCGTCGCTGGCCCCATGGTGACCAAACCGAGTACGTGTCTTCACCCTCTGCTCACTCAACCAACCAGGGTACCGACCAACTCTGGGCTTCACCGCTTCTCCGTCCGCCAACGTGGTAGCAGGAACGTGCGCATGCGGTATGTGGGTGAGTGATTCTTGTCTCTTGTGTGGGCAGCCGCACTTCTTTCCAAAGACCTTCTTGATAGCGCATACAGCCTTTCGAACCTTGCGTTTCACGACCCTATGCCTGACGATGCGCTTGATGATGCGTCTGAGATCCTTCTCAGCCTCGGCCTTCTCCTTGTCAAGCGCGGCACTAGATTTCTGGAGTTTGTTGATTGAGTTGCGGAGGGACGAAAGGTCGACCTCGAGGGAAGTAGTGGAGGCAATGGATTCGACCCTATGAACACACTGTGAACTTCGCGTTCCAACTGCAAGAGTATAAAAACATACTTGTCCAAGTAAGCACCAAGCTCAAGAGCGTAATGGGTTGTGTTGAGCGGGAGGACTAGACTATCTGCAATTCCAAGTGCCTGGAGACCGAGCGACTTTGCTATGGCCACCTACCGCAGATCATATTAGCAACCCCAGTCTTGAAATGAAGGGAAAACCTACATGGCGAAGGAATCCAGGATCACCGTACCGCTGCTGCCATGGATTGCTATCGAAGACACTGTGATAATGATACACCGGGTCGTGCAAGGTCGAGCCAAAGCCGCCATTTGAACTCGCGACCTGTATTATCGTTAGAAGCGAGGCGAGCAAACATGAAGGATGTATACTTACACCGATGCGTTGCAAGAACACCGTGAAGTCACTCCCAGAGCCAAGTGGGCTAACACCCAAGTCATCAGCGTTAAGGAGCTCCTCTTGATACATCTGAGCAACCTCCGCGTCAATCTTGTCACCATACAAGACACCTTGATCCTTGTTGGCGTCCCACAGAGTGAGACCGGGTTTTGTCGGGTGGGGCACTTTCTCAGCAGTGCCCCGGACAAAGTGAGCGAGGGACGGGGAGGCACTGATTCGGAACCGTGATCCAGAGACGGAGGAATCTGTGCAGTATGAACTCAGATTGTTCCTAGACAACTGGGATTTAACCACACATACCGAGATTGAGGTATGCAACGACATATTTGTCAATGAAGTCGGCGAAATCCTCTCCGTACTCGGTGCTTCCGATGAGACCATACTGGTGAAGCAACGTTCAATAAATAATAATGTTGACTGCGGTTTGTCGTCACGCACTTCTTCAGCATCCCAGCTGGCGATCACGATGGTCCTGAGAGGTTTCCATCCCTTCTTCACTAGGGCGCCCAATCCGCGAACCACTTCGTGGACGCTGACAGTTCCAGACGACGGGTCGGTCGCACCCAGAACCCAAGCTAGAGAAGCGTGAGCGCTGAGATGGCATGGTTTGTAATGCAAACGACTCACCGTCTCTGTGGTTACCGACCACGACCACTTCATCCTTGATATATCCCGGAATGACACCCATAGTGTTCCAAATAGGAATGACCTTGTCGTCGACTGCGTTCCAATTCAGCATGAGGTACAACCGTCGAAAAGGACTGACTTACCGTGGTTCACTAAAGAGACGGTTCTGTTCTTGCCACCCTCAGCAATCTCCTCAAGTAAAACCTTTGCGTTGTTCCAAGAGATGGGTAAACTTGGTATAGCGGGAATATTTTCACCATCTGTACGCGTGCTGTTTTCGTACGAGGGGTAGCCTGGGGTTGTAGGATCTCCGGGGTACAATGAGAGGAACTGAACGGAGCCACGTTGGACGGATGTTGGGTTGCGGGCAGGTCCCAATGGGTAGCTAAATTGGAAGAATTGTTGAGTCTTTTGGAGCACATTCTTGAGATTTCGAGAGAGCTTACGTTGCATAGCCATTATCAGTGGTCACTGTTCCATCGTCACGAGGGTCGGAGTAGATGAGCACTCCAGCTGCACCTAGTTCCTGTGCACCTTTGACCTGAAAGTACAGAAAGATGAGCATTTATCATAGTAACGCACGCCGAGAACCTTTCCTTCAGTCCTCGGAATATCCCTCCATAACGTGTGATAACAATTGTTCCATTCAGGCTAACACCTGCGAACCCAAGTGAGCTCGAACCACAAACACGAAGGGCGGCACGAAGTATGAGGACATACCGCTATCAATCAAAGCCTTATAATCCTCCTGCCTTCCGTAGTTCGCATACACCAACTTCCCCTTGACCTCTCCCCCCTTGCTCAACCCATGCCACGTCGGAACCGCCTCAGCATACTCATGTGCATCCGGATCCCCCACCTCCGCGACCTCCTCCAACTCCGCCTTCCACACCACCTCCTTCCCATCCTCGTCCAAAATCTCCAAGGCACGATCCAGAGGCGTATTCATAACGGGATAATACACGTCAATCCATGCTGTCGGTTTGTGCGATGCCGTCTTCCAGTTCGTGATGGAGAGGGTGGCGTTGCGCGACTCGACTGTTCCTGCGGAGAAGATGGGGTCGGAGGAGGAGTCGCCTGCAGGAGAGACCGCGCCGAGCTCGGTTTGGAGGAGAGTGAGGAAGTCTTTGGCGGTTTGGAAGTCCCCTGGACTACCTGCCAGATGAGGTTTGCCTGCGTAAAGACGTGAAGCATCAATCGCGCTTGTGGAATCGGGCACAGTCCTGACAGTAAGTATCGTGGTTGTAAGCTATCTGGAGAGGGAGGTTACCCGAGAGAAATGCGCTCTTACAGGAATAACTTTTCAGCTAGCTTTCCGTTCAAGACTTCATGTTTGCGGTGGGGATGTACATGTTCATGTTCGCGACCACCCTTCATACCACGCCATCGTCCATGCCCACCCTCCATCATCCACAACTTCTCCATGGGGTTCGCTACCCACTCCTCCGTCTCCCTCTCAACCTCCGGTCTTATCACATACACATACCTATGCACCACACTAAGCACCAGAGAAAGTGCGACCGCGTGCACCAGCAGCTTGAACCATTTTGACCGTTTAGGACCTCGAGTCGAAACTGTTGTGACTGTAACCGGCGGCGGGATCCCTTCAGTAGAGTGCTTTTCAGACGGTGTGAACTCGCCCATAGTGATGGTTGTTTGGTGGGTCGAAGAGATTCAGAGCATGGGTATATAGGTGCTCTGTGGAGGTGAGAATACGCAATGTGGTGTGTTTCGTGCGAATGCACGGCACCATCGGCACAACTGCAGTCCGAAACCCCAGCCCACACAACCACCATGATCCTGCTTTGCATGATGGAAAACGTCTATATCCACGATGTACCTATGGTGAGGACACCAGTGGATGATGCTACTAGTACAAAAAAAGTCCATTTCCATCCCCTCCAAACCTATGTTCCATGTTCTCCACGAGTAATCTGTGCTGAGTTATCTTCTAACTTGTAGTATTCGAACGGACCATTGCGACTGAATCCTCAACATCATCTACACCTTCGCCAGAACAATGCACGTCCTAGCCGGCAGGTAGACCTGTGTGAGTCCATGATCAGCACTGCGGTCATGACAGTCAGGATGATACCAGGCATACCTGAGTGAAGTTCTTCCTGTCGTTCCACGCAAGCGCAGTCGTAGGGAAGGTCACATCAAGACTGATGTTATCAAATCCTCCAAACCTCTTCTCGTCACTAGAGAGCACGATCTTGTAGTCTCCAGCAACGTCCACGCCAACCCTGTAATCCGTGAAGCTCTTCGTCGGGTGGAAGTTGAACACGAAGAGCAATCCCGCGCGTTCATACACGATAACCTTGTCCGATTCGTTCTTGAGAGAGACGTAGGCAGGTTCCGCGGAAAGCCACTTGTACTTCTGTTCGAGGTGGTTCATGGCCTTGTCGAACTCGTTGAGGTATCTATACCTCAAGAGAGGGTCGTCTACGACGTTCCATTGACGACGAGCGTAGTGGAAAGAGTTTCCATTACCCTCACGGGGGAAGTCGAGCCACTGTGCGATAGTCGATCAGCAGAGTGGAAAAATAAGCAAGTAGCTGATCTCACCTCTGGATGACCGAACTCGTTACCCTCAAAGTTGAGATAACCCTCACCACCAAGGGAATGGACAAGGAGCCTTGTGTTGCATGAGGTTAACGAAATAGCACAAGTATATGTGAACGACATACCGGATCATCTTGTGAAGAGCGATACCTCGCGAAACAACTGGAGTATACTCCGTCAAGTCCGACATGTTGGTATACATCTCCTTGTCCATCAACCAGAACGCCAACGTCTTGTCGCCAACAAGAGCCTGATCGTGACTCTCCGCGTACGCAATGCTCTTCTCCCCATACCGCCTGTTAGTGAGTGTGTGGACAATATTGCCCATCTCCCATTCATCGTCGGTCTTGTGTTTCAGGAGTTTGATCCACATGTCAGGAATGGCCATCGACAAGCGGTAATCGAACCCGACACCACCTTTCTCGACAGGAACACACAACAGTGGCATACCGGAAACGTCCTCGGCGATGGTGATCGCGTCCGGGTACAGGGTGTGGATGGCATCATTGGCCTGAATCAGACTGTGAGCATCATCAGTTCAGTAAAATTTAAGTATCGACTGACCAGCATGAGGTAGATCACGGCTTCGAGATCCACAGAGTCGCCGAAGTACTCGTGGTATCCACCCGAGAAGCCTGCACCAATACCGTGATGCTTGTACATCATACTGGTAACACCGTCAAACCTGAACCCGTCGAACTGATACGTATCGACCCAGAACCGAAGGTTGCTCAGGAGGAAACGCAGCACTTCATGGTGCCCGTAATTGAACAGACGGCTGTCCCAGAGTTCGTGCTGACCCTTGGGTCCTGAGTGGAAGTACAAGTGGTCGGTACCATCAAATCGGTTTAAGCCGTCGAGGACGTTCTTGCACGCATGGGAATGAACGATGTCCAGGAGGACGGTAAGACCCATACCGTGCGCGGTATCAATAAGTTCCTTCAACTCTTCCGGGGTGCCGTATCGAGAGCTGGCGGCGAAGAAACTGGTGACTTGGTATCCAAACGCTGCAGAGACTGTCAGTATCGTCGTATTTACCATATAGAAGCGGATATTGGCTCACAGGCATAATACGCATGCTCCATAACAGCCATCAGCTGGATTACATTGTAACCCAGGTCACGAATCCGAGGGAGCATGTTTGTGGTGAACTCCTTATAGGTGCCCACCCGGTATTCAGAGGTAGAGATTCCGACGTGGGCTTCATAGATACGAACACTCTCTGGTTTCGGTGGGCGGGGGTTCTTGAAGTTGTAGGTCTCGGAGGCAGGCGGGTTCCAGAAGCGAGCTTCATAGACAGGTGAGACCTTCAGGTCTTGTGTGACGCGCTGAATCCAGGTAGGAAGACGTTCAATGCGCTCCCCTGTGGCAGCAATCATGGAGATCTGTAACAGGTGAACAAATCATCAAAGCATCGTAGCAATGGGCTCCACACACCTTGACTTTCGAATCGTGAGGGATCGCAACCTCTCCAGTAGCAGTAGGCGGTACGGTGATACTCCAGACACCATATTCATCCTTTTGCATAGGATGAGAGATACGGTTCCATTTGTCTGCTCAGGCAACAGTTCAGTAACGACATTGCAGGCGTCAACCGAGAAAGAAAAAAGAGGTGGTGACTGACTGAACTCCCCGATCAAAACAGCCTCAATCGCATTCGGTGCCCACTCTCTGTAGACGACAGAGTTGTCCGGCTGCACGTTGAACCCAAGTTTGTTGTACCCTTTCATAAACTTGTCATATCCGCCCTCTACGTTCTGGATCGTGTCCTTCCACTTCCTGAAAAGGTCGTGACGGTGGACGATGGCTCCAGCCTCGTTCTCGAGCCAAGGGTCGACAGCAAGGACGTCCTTCGCCGTGAGTTGGGACGTTGTCATCGCGCAGGATGTGAGGGAGACAAGACGGAGATGGTGGAGGTCGAGAATCAAGAAGACTGGCCGATATAGGGCAAGGATATAAATTGTTCTTCGCCCTTTTCTCGCTTGGATTGATCTGCAGATTCTGGCAATACTATTGATGACGTCATGATCAGTCTATGACCGATGCTCTTGGACTTGTGCAGATGGTAGTCTCGTTCCCAGCCGTTTAACAGGACACTCAGCACCTACGGACGAAACCACTGGGATATGTACACCTGCCAAGATATTGATTACCAATGCAATCAACTGAGTTCGAAAATTCCTGAGTTGTTCCTGGTTTGTCCTTGGCGCAGAGTGTCCTGTTAAACGTCTGGTGCATTTCGTGGGCGGTAAGGACCTCCGTGACATGACATAAGATGTTACCGTATGCGGCCCCCATACATGGAAATTGATGTGACTTCCGTTACCTGATCTCATCCATTCGGATCGCGCGTGAACTCATCCTCCCATTGATTCCGATAACGAGTACGACGACTACTTACTTCGACGCCGATGACTACGACTGGGACTCACTTTCAGGCGACGATGATGTTCCAACCGAGCCTGATTTCCTTGAAGAGCCGGCCACCGTACGATCTGCTCACCAGCCGGCTCGGCCACACCTTGGTTTTACGACTGGCTACACCAAATCATGTGCAGCGGAGTGGAGCCTTTCGGAGGAAGAAATCTCGTGTAAGACGGCTGACGCCATCCACTATAAGGACTGAATCTTCCAGTCATGCTTAATGCAATTTTCTGGGTTGCAGCCGGAAATTTAGCACGAATGGACTGGTCATGTTGAGCAAATATCTTGTAATCATATTGGAGTACAACAAGTTGATACTTTTTGGCTGCCCTCAAGTATATTCAACAGTGACTGAATAATCATGGTTCTACTGGTGGGGTGAGAGGGGGGGAAGTGCGGTAAACGGGAGAGTTTTCCCCCAGCTGGTTGGTGCTGTGGCTACTCCGAGTAAGGAACAATACTAGTAATGGCCGTACATTTGCGTCGAATAAACTTGCGAACAGCCGTCGAGTCGTATCCACTACGTTTCTCGCGTGCTTTTTGAAGCACCTCGTGCTCGTATGATGATTTGTGTTGATCTGGATCAGCCTGTGCAAGGAATGCGGGGAATGGGAGGTGGCGCTGGCTGGCAGCAAGAGATAACATCCATTAGGGTATATGTAGTATAGTTATAGATAGAGTAAACGAATGGAAGGGTCGTGTAAAAGCACGATGACGATGGGATGCAAGACTGAGAACTCGGACGACGCGTCTGCGCATCGCTGTGATTGTGATCTCACGTGTCTAATCTATCTTATCTAGCTTGGTCATCAGGGGCAAGTGACCGCTCTGTCACGGAGGTCCTAACCGCCCACGAAATGCACCAGACCCTCGACAAGCGAGGAACGAGCGTTCGAGGGGATGGAACCGAGACTATGCAGATGGTTGCTTTTCAGATTTCGTTGATACTTCACTTTCATATCTTCAACTCGTCCAGACATGGAGGGGGCGGAAAGTCGAAACAAGTTTCGAACCCCTACCCGAACCAGACCACCATAGTTCCAACGAACTCAGCGGACTTGATTCGGTTTTCTTATTGCATTGCAGACTTGCCCCCTCAATCGTATCGTATGGTTTTCCAAACAAAACTGTGGTTTCCTCCGATAGCTTATGACTACCAAAATTCTGTACGACATTTATCGCTAACGTACTTACCGAGTTCGTGGCGCGTCTCTGACGCGGCGTCCAACCACCATCCAATACAACGCATCATCTCGACATCTCACCAAATGGCCAAACAAGCTTTCAGTAGTTACAAAAAACGCCGCCCGCACCCTTCATGCTTGATCAACCTCGCCAAAGCCCAAGCTGCCAATAATCTCGCGAGACTCAAAGCCTTGGATCCACCCTCCGAAGTGCCACCCATTACGCCCTTAAACGACCAGTCATCGGAAGGCACGACGCCAGCGAAGCCAACGAAGAAAAAGTCGTTACAGTTCTATGGGAACAAGAGACGTTCTGTCGCACAGAAGGAAGCGTGGAAGAAAGTGCAAGCTGCTCGTCAGGCGCAACAGCAACAGCAATCGCTCGCACGAGCCAGAGTTGTCGATGACGAAGCTCGGATTAGCGAGGTATGTGTGAACAACAGATTCCATGGGCAGATGAAAATTTGACGAAGTACAGTGAGTGAACTACAAAGCTACAAGTGATGGAGAACGTCTCTGCTTGACGTCGAAAGGGTCGAAAGAGAATGGAGCGACATGGGAGGCAACACGGGGCCAAAGGCAGTAAGAGACAGATTACAATGATGCATACGCGACATTATTTGAGTCCACCAGATTACACTACGAACCACACACGGAAGATATAATACGAACGAATAAACACGTCGACTCACATTTCACTCACTCTTGAGCCTGAGCCCACCCTGGCGACCCAGTATTAGTCCTAGACCTCGTCCTGGTCCTTTTCCTAGCCCTCGGATACCCAGGATGCGGGGACCCATCCATAACCTGACGTTCCGAGGGATACATCGCACATATCTCGTCCAACGTCACCCACCGACCCGGACTATCTGAGTTACGATCAGAAGGCGGCATCCTGGCTTCAGCAGAATCCGGGCGTTGCAGTTTCGTCCCCACGTCAAACGGCGACGCTCGTCTACCTGGGAGGACAGGCGACGGTGCTCTGTTGCCTGATGTAGGTCTGGCGACGTTGAATTGGTCGGGGGAAAGCTGAAATCCTGCGGGGGCGAACGGAGGTGGGGATACAACACGTTGCATGCTGGTCCTCCGAAACCCTTTTCCTTGCCTGAACGCGTCACGATCAGCACCCTGAAGTTCGCACAAAGAACAATTCAATCCCACTTACACTTTCGTCTCTGTCATTCCGCGCCTGGGTGCATTGAGCCTACTCCCGGGGAACCTCCCGCCAGTCTGGTTCTCATCTCTGGTGGTTAATGGCGGCGGCGATGAAGGCCCAATTGGTACCCGGAGAGGAGGATGAGGAAGTGGCAACGGCGCAGAGTTCGTCGTGACCGGCGAAACGGGTCCCGAGACCCTCGCTGCTTGCAGCGCAGCGATCATTGCCTCCACGTCTGATGGTTGTGGGATCACAAAAGCCGGTGGGGGTGACTTCGAGGGCGTGGCAACTGCGGATAGTGTCAAAGGTGCGACCTCGGGTGTTGTGCATTGCCCACTATACAACCGCAAATCGATGGGACCCGTGGGGGCAAAGGTGAAGTCGCTCTGCAGAGCGGTTCCAGGTGTACGGGGAGGAGAGTTCGGAACGCTCGAGTGGTTACCGATCCCGTATACAGCAGGCTGAATCTGACTCGTAGCCGGTGCATCAATTACGGCGATAGGACTATCCACCTTGATTGACCCAGAGTTTCCCTTGCTCGTGTTGATTCGGAGGGACCGTTTGGGAGAGTCCGGAGCCAGCGCCCAGTTCGGTGCACTGGCTGTATGCGCGGTTTTCGAGACTACAGCACCACCAGAAGGGGCCACAGACGCGTCCAGGGGCGAAGTTGGTGTCGGCGGCGTATCAGAAGGGGTGTGGTTGGCGGAGGAGGAGCGGTTTGACGCGTTCGAACGACGAGGTGCACGTCCATTTTTGTTCGTCCCGTTCCCTCGTGCTCGACGACGTCGATTTCCCGAAGAAGGTATCAAGCTGTCCGGCGAGCTCTCAGACGACTCCAGTGTTTGGGTCTGTGGAGGACGCGTGCCCAACGGTAACGCGAGAATTTGGACTCCATACTCCGGGTGCTTCATAGCCAGCTGTATCACGCCACACGTTAGTCCTCTGCTGATGTGTTGCAATCCTTTCACTCACATTGGTGGCCTCTGCGTACGTTGTCGGTCGAGCAACGTCAAGAGGTTTTATGATATCCCCTTCCAACCAGACTTTGACGCCCTCAGGATCAGGCGATACACTACCCTTTTCCGAATTATTGCGAGACTGCTAAACCCTTTCCTTCAGTGGACTCGCCCTCATAAGCAGGGATAAAACACATACCTGGTGTTGATTCACGTTCATGTCCCCCGAAACATCCCTGACAACCGACGATGCTTGACTATGTGCCGAGGATGGCCTTGACACCGAGCGTCCGACGCTGAGATTATAGGCCATCCTACAGAATGCGTCGGGGGAAAAACAGTGCCAGTGGAGGGGACAAGAGCAGAGAGTCGTCTCCACCCACCTCGTTGGTTTTCTCTCCTCAACGGCGTTCACCGAGAACAGTCCCCGTCGTGCACAGAACATCGAAGCAGAACACAGACCTTCCAAATGCAGGTGGTTTCTGTCCATAAACGGTACATTTCACAGTGTGGCGTCATGGCAGAAAGACCAACATCGATTACTTTCAACAATAATGTTACAGGTGGATATCATCAGAATGACCTTGTCGCTCGTATTCTGTTGGCAGCTCGGATGAACAGGGTCATCGGGATGGCTACAAAAAGGACTCAGACAATGAGCTTGGACGACAGATCTGAAGGCGTACCCATTCCAACCATCCATGTATACGATCTGTATCCGGCTTGCTTCTTGTCCGACTGGTTGAGGTAGATATAGTTGTACAACACCCTCGCTCCAATACTGCCACGCTGATATCAGACCCAAAACCTCAAAAGCTGCAAACGACAGACTCACAACGCGACAGATGCCAAGTTCATGAAGCTCTCGTCGAGTCCGGCATGGTTACCTGCCAGCTAAACAGCACACTTGAGTGTATCTTTACAGGGGACTCTAATACGGTACATACCACTGCGCCGATCCAGAGGGGCATAATCTCAAGAGCGTTCTAAACGCAAAAGGACCTTAGAAACATGGCTGCGTGTCACCAGAGGGAGAAACATACCCTATGTGCACCTTCTGCTCTCTCCACTTCTTCGACTGTCTCCGGCTTCACCCCGGGATAATCAGTGAGCCTGCCCACATTGGACAAAGGCTGCACGCTGTACATACAGCCCTCGTTAAGACTGCTGTATGGGGCACTAACCCAATGCGAAAGAACTCACTTGTTGAATCCCCCAGGCAAAGACTTGTCAATAATCGCAAGCTACAAAACCAAAAACGTATAACCCATTAGCCAAACCTAGAACTCCACCTCCACCGACCAAACGTACCCTCTTCCGTTGAGGCCAGACGCCTACAAGCCAAACCAGCGGGATGGAGTAGAGAGAAAGTCCTGGCGTGTTCAGTCCGATGGTAGACATTGCGTGCTGTGTGAAGGAAAAGGAAAAGGGAATTGCTCACGACGACTCCTACGCCGTCTTATACGACCTCCACGACGGATCACACGTTTCGAGAAACCCACTGGCATGAGTGGTCATCGACGTCATCGCAGACGAGCCCTTGGAGTTGGAGTCTGAAATAAGCGCCAGTCGATCGTAAACGCTCTCTCTTCCTGTTCGGGCAGGTGTTGTAGAACCAAAACGTTTTGACCAGCAAAAGGCGACACAAATATTACAAAAGCACGGTAGCCCTAGAGCAGCAGACGAATAAGATACAGCAGAATCCAGTCAGGTCCACTCAATCAGTTTTGGACCCGTTTTCAAGAGATTGGGATACTACCGGAGCTGGGCCTTCTTCAGGTCGTCTCCCCGAGACCTTCACAAAATGGTCCATCCCATGATCAGCACCGGAAAGCTTGAAATTGGCGTAACGTGTAAGTGAACGTATCTCCCCGCTGGTTAGAACAACAACAGCACTCACCCACTGACCAAGATCTCTAATGAAACTCGGCATAAGCGTCAAAAACGGCACAAAGTTCACGTAGAAAGGCATATAGAGGACTCTCGAATGTTGTTCGTCCAGTGCGGCGATGACGGCCTTGGCGACGGTTACAGGTGCAAGGCTTGGGACGAAGAATTTGTAGAACCAATTTTGTGGGAGGTTGACCGTTGAGAACATTGGCGTGAGAATGTGTCCTGCGACGATGAGGGTCGTGCGGATGGAGGGGACGCGGTATTGCTTGTCGAGTTCGTAGCGGAGGGATTCATGGAGAGAAATGATCGCTGCCTTGGAGGCGTTGTAGTCCGCTGTTTCGGCGACTGTTGTTAGTTGGTGTTGGATAACATGTGCGTTGTCAACTCACTCATGCGCGCTATGCCAACCAGGCCCGCCGCAGAGGCGATGTTAACCTGAGAGGAGAGTTCAGTTGGTGGTCTCCGGATTGAAATTTGATACGCACAATATGACCACTCTTTTGCTTGATCATCTCGGGTAGGAACGCTTTCAGCGTCCAAAAGTGTGCCAAGGTGTTCACAGAAAAGGTTCTGTCGACATGGTGAGGAGAGGTTTTTGAATACAGCAGAAGCTTGGATTGGCTCACTGTTGTATGTCCTCCGGGGATAGGTCAAGGATACGCTTTCCCTGAACAACGCCGGCATTATTGATGAGGACCGTCGGATGGCCAAGCTAAACGGGGTTTCAGAATCACATGCGGATACATTCCTTACTGCAAATACACACCTCTTCAACAATCCTCTTCGCCACAGCTTCCACCTCTTCCCACTTTGAAACGTCGCACTTGTAGTAAGTAATATTATCTGGCAGTAAATGAGCACACGGTCAATATGGTGCATGGAATTGAACGCACAGTTCTCAGTAATGATCGGCTTCACGTCCAATACCACGACTGTGACATTTCGGACAGCAAGCGTGTTAGCAATCAACTCTCCAATACCCGACGCGCCTATCCACCGTATATGCGTGAGCCCCCAGCCATATGATGCAGAGGATACAGTCACGTACCTCCGGTGACAACCACAATCTGTTCCCCCCAGTCAAACCGTGGTGGACCGAATAGCAGGCTACCCTGGTTCCGATACAAACGCGAGTACCATTTAATAAACCCTTCGAGAACATTGAATTGTTCAGCGAATTCGTAAGAGGAGTGACACGTCATTCACTCACAGAACGCGGATACGGCAGCACAGAAACTTGAAGTCAGGACGATGATGTTGTCTGGCCAGCGGGCACCTTGGAAATAGTAAAAGACCGGAATGAAGAAAGTGAAGAATGGGCCTGTGGTACGCAGACGTAAGTGAGTCGTCATGTAGAGCATAAACGGAGATATTCACTGAACACGGTATGCGAGAGAACTTTCACGAGCAAATCAATATCGAACGAGTCGAATATTGGGGAAGCGTCGTATGATTGCTCTTCAGCCTCCATTTCTTGTGCTGTTGTGCGTATTCCTAGCTTGAAAAGTGAAGTAAGGATTGGAAGGGAATATCAGGCGCAGCCCGTAGTGTTGAGGGGAAGAGGTGTGAAGGAGTCTTGGTAGAGATGAGGAATGGCAGAAGCAGTGAAAGTATGATCACACGTCGCGTAGATCCAGATCGCGTCTGTTGCGGGCGCTTGCGCATCTTATCACATCTGTCTCCGACCCGGAGTGGCAGCAAGTTCTGGGGACCCGCAACCCCTCCTAGCGGGGTGTGAAAGAAAAAGACTGAAACGCCCAGATTAGATGGCGAAATTGTTGTTTTGAGTAGATAATCTAATCAGTCGTATCGTAATCATGTCTGGTCTGATTTCTTCCCGCGGCCAATCTGAACCATGCCATCTCCTCGTGTTGCGAAGAGCTCGACCTCAAATAACATCGTCGAGCCTTCGTAACGAAAGGTAACTATCTGCATTAGATATCCGAGCACTAGCAAACGCAGCTGACACAGTCTTCATTCTTTTAGCCCCATACATGCTCATCATCTGAGTCGACATCCGACATCCTCTCATCATACTCGTCTTCTGTCCCCCCACCGCCCTCCATGTCCCCCTGATCTACAATCCCTCCAGCGTCAGCAATTGCCTTTCGCTGGTTATATCTCTGGACTGCCTCAAGCAGTGCAGCGAGTTTTGCTGCCTTGTTGGGGAGTGTGGCCTTGCCGCTCGGGACAAGGGGATCGTATTGGCGATGCCATGCCAACTCCAAGTCAATCTGTGCTACAGTGCCCGGAAAGTTGAAAATGGCCACAGGATCAAACCTAGGCTGTAAGTCGTCCATTGTTTTCTGCTTGACCGCTTTCTTCTTCAACTTCTCATCTCGTTTCACCCTCTTGACCCTCACAGCCTCCTGGTCTGCCTCTGCATGCATTCGTCGTCTCTTCTTCTCCAAACCCCCTGAATCCGCATCTCGTGCAACCACCCGAAGGTATTTCCGGTCCAGTGGGTCCAAATCATCAACGTAAGCCCTCGTTCCGTTCATCTTGTACATGGTTCGAGCGTTGAATTTCCGCAGGCCAATAGCAGGACAATGGCGCATACCCACGCGGAACTGGCCTAAAGCGCCCTCGTTGATGTCGTTTGTGGCATGGATCCAAATGCGAAGGCGCTCAGTCAATGCCTTTGACGTTCGATCGAGCATTCCCTCAGCGGCGAATTCGGAGGTGAAGGATTCCCATTTATTTAGTGCACCGGTGAAAAACGCCACTAACGCAGGACGTAGATGAGGCATAGTTGCCGCCTGCCTATGGACTGCATTGACGACGTCTGGATCCTGCCACACCTGCCCATCAAGAGATCCAAGCTCGTGAGACGACAATGGGGATAGCAAGAGATCGGGGTTGTCAATGATGTCCTGACAATGTTTCTTCACCTGCAAGTGAAGAGGGACAAGATCGAGTGCGTTGACAAGACCGGGGCCACGGACCTGTCGCATGTAGGGACGACTGATGGCCTGCGAATAAAGTGCAAGTACGGAAACCTCGGTGAGTGTTGGAACATCTTGTAGTCCCTTTAAAACATTCTTCTCCATGTGGTTGAGGCCCATCTTGTCCTTTCGATCCCCAACCTGCTCGAGAAGTGTCACAAAGAGATCTTTGTGTACGGTGATCACCTCACTAGCTCGGCAATGGGACTGGAAGCGGGTGTTGCTGGTGTCGGGGAAGTTGAGAGCATAACCAAGGTGAAGCTCAAAGAAGTTCCTCGCGGTGTCCTGCTGACCTTTCTTATCATCTTTATGGTTAAAGATCGCCCCCGCAAGTGAAGTCAACTTTACCGCACCCGCCTCAGTTGCCTTTTCCGCATGGGCTTTCGAAGCTGTGGCTGCGACGGACCGCAATGCAACGGCATTATCTCGATTCGGCAAAGCAACAGGTCCTGTCCACCCGTTCTCCTTCCACATCCGCATCATCGCCTCGTTGCCACCCTTCACCGCATTCAAGTCCTTGTGCATGCAGCACCCGCTCCAGATGTAAAGATCAATACGATCTCTCTCCGACTGCGGCAGTTGATCGTACGCTTGCTGGCCCAATGCTAGGCCTCCACTTTGTAAAACAAATGCCCATAGGTGTGGTGCTCTTTATGCGCTATTAATGGCTGTCTAGTAATATGTAATACTAATGGACTGCTGGGTAAAACTTTACAAAAGATAGAGGCAGATAAAAAAAGTAAAACCACGTAGGACATACCACTGTGTAAAACCAATTTAAATAGTTTTACACTGTGGGCAATCACTGCAAAGTTTTACGGTTTAATTCTGTTCAGGAAGTAAAACTCTGTGGGATCAGCCATTGGGTAAAACTGTTTAAAACTGATTTACTCAACAGGAATGCCTGCAAAGTAAAATGGTTTGAATTGTGGATGCAATATATTGCTGGGGGGTCCACCACTGATTCATATTATTTGAAACTGATTTACTCAACAGGAATGCCTGCAAAGTAAAATGGTTTGAAATGTGGATGCAATGTATTGCTGGGGGGTCCACCACTGATTCATATTATTTGAAATGTATTACTTTGCAGGACCAACCACTGAGTGAAACTTATTTAATTCATTTTACTTTGCAGGCCTGCCTGCTTGGTAAAACTGTATAAAATGAATGGCTGTTTTAATTGATTAGATCTGGTTAATCAATAGATCATTTGCCATATCTGGTCAGCCCAATATGGTTATTGTGCGCCTTCCCGCCCTCCGCGCGCTTTGGGCGCTTATTTTGGCGTCGGTCGTCGTCCACCCTTGTGGGCTCAATAGTGGGCTCAATTTAAATCTGTTCATTCTATACTTTTACACATCCACTAATGTTTAAATTTCCATTGAATTTAGATAGCTATCTTGTTGATGCAGTATTCTAATCACCATATATGCATTTTCTGAAACCATTTCAGTAATTGCAAAGCAGCTCTTTCCAGTGTATACACATTCAATATAATACTAGGAATACAAATTGGCAAAAGCATGGAATCAGAAATGAGTGAATGGGAGGCAATGCAAGCTGAATTGCACCTTCCATGCCTTTCTGGCCCATCAAAAAATCCCAGACCATTTTCCTTTCACAGAAATGTCATTAAACATATCCCCTACCAATCCCTTGCCTTCCCAGAGCTCTGGGATTTTTTGTGTCAGCTAGAGAGCCTTCCAGATGCTCAAAACGACGCCTGGTATTAATATAAGCGCCCAGGCACGACATCCAAATCTGGTAATCAGGATGGCTGATTAAAGCAAGATCAGCTTCACCAAGGCTCAGGACGTTGGATCGGCACCAGATCCTTGTCCGATTTGAGTAGACAGACTAAAGAAACCCCCAAATCCAACTTTCCTAGGTAAGGGGATTTTTTCCCATTGAGTAGATCCCTGAAAAGTCTATTTTTTGATTAAAAGCGGTCATTTTGAGTATTCCGGGCTGAATATAAAATCAAGCAGGGAGCATAGGGCAAATCTGTAACGGCAAACTGCTTTATTTACCTCTTGTACATGTCCATGATTTTTTTGAAAAGGTTTGAACAAGATCTCATAGAGCTACATACTGAAAACCCCAAAAATGACCCAAAAAGCGGTCATTTTGACCATTCCCCAGTCCTCCTATGAAGCACCAGACTAGCTATGACCATGCGGTTTGCTCCAACCTTTAGATATACACCTGGGACATACGCCTGATTTTTTGTGAAGAGTTTGAACACCTTTCCACTGAGCTACACACCAAACACTTTCAAAAAACACCCAAAATCGCGTTTTTGCACAAAGACTGCCATATACCAAGGGGTACAGGCATGCTAAAAATGCATGGTAAGCTGTATTCTAGTCTATACTAATGGTACATAAATTGTGCCAAGTTTGGTCCCCCCAGGTTTGATGGTTGTGTGGGGGGAGCATGTGGGTGCTCAAATGAGCTTAAGGTGAAGTGAAGCTCAATCCTTGATTTCGGCGCTCATCTGATCTCTCACCTCTCCTCAACAGTCTTTTTGCTCCCCCCTTCCTCTCTCACTTGGTAACCTCCTGGGACCTTTTGTGGACGCTTAGGTATGTGTATGAGAGTCTATTTATCAAAATAAATTTGCTTTTTGCTCACACAGCCTTTTTCCAGCTCTCATTTACCATTCTGCATGGCCAGCTGGATCCCCTCACTCTTCCCTTTTTCCACAACTGTCCCCCCTAATCAGCAATCACCCTAATTAATTCAGAGGTATCTCAAGACATATCCAGGCCATTTGGGAGAGCTGGGAATGGCTGGGTGAGGTGGGAGAGGTAGAGGATGAGGTGGCAGCTTTGTCAGGTAAGCACACCCCTTCAGACTGACTTTGACACCCCCAAATGACTAGTTTACCTTCTTAGATACCATTTATACACTACCCTGACAAATCCTACTCATTTTGAAGCTTCCATGGGGTCCTGAGTTGCTCTGGTAAGCCTCTATTTCGCATTTTTACCCTCTGGTTCCCTACTGATTCCCTTCTTTAGCTAGCCATCCTGGGATGTCAGATACATCCTCAGACAACCTTATTGGGTCCCTTGAAGACACATGGAGCACCTGGAGATGAAGGGAGGAGGGGGTGGATGGATATGGACATTCCAGATAAGTACATTCACCTCCTGCCAAGCCATGGGTTCTGTGCATCTCACAGAGCCTCTGGGCTGTTTTAACCAATTCTCCATGTTATATTATACATTAGTGATTATCCAGAGTATCCAGAACCAACCCCACTCTCCCATCTCTCCCTGCTTCCCTCCCTCTCCACCCAGGCCTCTCCCCTTCCCCTGCACCTCCTCTTACTCTCTCCCATCCATTTCACCCTCTAGATTATCTTAGTAGACACATATAAAATAACCTGTATAGAGAGTACCTCAATTCATGGCCCCTAATGGCCGCTTTTTTGAATTCCAGCTGGTGGACCCCCAAAAATGCAGAATAAATTGAGGGCTTATTAAGCAAAAGTAAATACATGGAAGTCTACATTATACATTCGCATTTTTTGTCCCAAAAGCGCGAAACAAAGGGAGAAAGATTGAGCCCACTATTGAGCCCACAAGGGTGGACGACGACCGACGCCAAAATAAGCGCCCAAAGCGCGCGGAGGGCGGGAAGGCGCACAATAACCATATTGGGCTGACCAGATATGGCAGATGATCTATTGATTAACCAGATCTAATCAATTAAAACAGCCATTCATTTTATACAGTTTTACCAAGCAGGCAGGCCTGCAAAGTAAAATGAATTAAATAAGTTTCACTCAGTGGTTGGTCCTGCAAAGTAATACATTTCAAATAATATGAATCAGTGGTGGACCCCCCAGCAATACATTGCATCCACATTTCAAACCATTTTACTTTGCAGGCATTCCTGTTGAGTAAATCAGTTTCAAATAATATGAATCAGTGGTGGACCCCCCAGCAATATAGTGTATCCACAATTCAAACCATTTTACTTTGCAGGCATTCCTGTTGAGTAAATCAGTTTTAAACAGTTTTACCCAATGGCTGATCCCACAGAGTTTTACTTCCTGAACAGAATTAAACCGTAAAACTTTGCAGTGATTGCCCACAGTGTAAAACTATTTAAATTGGTTTTACACAGTGGTATGTCCTACGTGGTTTTACTTTTTTTATCTGCCTCTATCTTTTGTAAAGTTTTACCCAGCAGTCCATTAGTATTACATATTACTAGACAGCCATTAATAGCGCATAAAGAGCACCACACCTATGGGCATTTGTTTTACAAAGTGGACGCTCAGGCCTGGCTGGCCAAAGTGCGCACATACACGGCGGTATGCTGCGATGCCACGCTCGTCTCTCTCGTCCTGGCTGAGAGCTTCCCACTGGGAAAGTCCACCAACGGCACTAACTTCGATGTTCACCTCCTCGCATAGCATCGGCAGCGTCTCGTCCTCCGACATTGATTCCATGGCGTTTTCTCCCCGCAAGACCCGATCACAGTGGACCTTCCATGCCCTTACCATTTCCGACCACAACTTTTGATCGTTCGCATGGTCAGAGTGCGAAGCAACAATCTTTGCGCCTATCATGGTTGGCGTCACCGTTGACCCTTGAGTGTGAACGGATGGCATGCCGTTCCGGATATCGCAAATGTCTTGCAGATTATCCTTCAAGCCCTGCATCTGCGTTGCACTCCTATGGTCGATGGCCGACGTGATACCAAGAGTGATGGTGATTGGCTTCATGGTGTCCTTATCAACGACGGTGGCGTGCCTAGACTCATAGTTGATGTGTCGGTGAGTCGTTCCGTCGCCACTCATAGTAATACCTGAATAACTTGAGTTAGGTACATCTCTTCGGTAATGAGTGAGCCTCACCCTCAGCGTTACCCAAAATGCCTGCTGCTTGAATCTGCGCTGCCACACCTCCCTCTCCCACTATCCGTCCCACCGAACGTGCACTAATGCACCCAATCACCTCCAAGTTGTTGTATTCCGCAAACGTCACCAATGAACGTGGTACAGCACTTTCCGGGATGCCGCCAGCGACCAAAGCCATGACCATAGAGCGTGCTTGATCAGGTATGATGCCATTCTGATCCTTCAGGGTAATTGTCGAACCTCGATTCTGATTCTCCTTATCCTGCTCCCTGTAGACATTCTGCCGCTCCTTGGCCACCGCTCTCGCTGTCTGTGCTGGTGCTCGAGCGTCTCGCATGCGACTGGCATGCCTTTCGGTTAACAACAACTGTTGTTTCTTGTCCAGTGTATCCACCCGATCCTCAAGAAACTCGTTTCGGGTCTCCAGTGCGTAGATATAGCCCTCGGATTGTGCCAGAGCTTCGGTGTGACGGTTCTCTGTTGCAACCATCTGCTTCTCGATGTTTGCCTTTGCAGCAGTTACCTTGGCCAACTTCTTTCCTAGGTGGGCAAGCTTTGACTGAAAACCATCACCACGTTCCTTCTCATGTCGCGCATGGCTCACTAGCTGCTTTCTCGGTGAGTTTTGATACATTATACTGAGCTATTGTACTGACTATTGCCTCGGAACTGGCACCAGGTTGTAATTGATTTGTTGACTCGGATGTGTTCTCCCGAACTGGGGTCGCTTGACCACCAAGCGTCCTTCGAAGGTTGATAGCCGCTAGGTTGGACAATCTCTGCGCCCGTTGAAGGACTGATGAGGGGCGTGATTCCTTGTAACCCTTTGCCATACTTCGTATCTTGTGTCGGTGTCGTGGAATAACATCGCACTCAAAAAGGCAATCGAGCGTTGTTATGGGTGTTATGTAATCCATATTCTGTGTTTTTACAGATCATCGACGGGTCTGTCGTCTCCTCTGATCGCAGGCAATGTGAGCAGAGGGAATCTCGTGTACAGTCCGTGCATTGCAATCCTCCGGAACAACTTTTCACATCTCGCATTTTTCATTTTTTTTCTCGTACCAAATGAGGTGTTACTCTGACTGTCGAGCGCAGAACAATTTTCTGTCCCGGAACTATTCAAACGATCCACGTGTGCTACAGTTTTGCTCCCTATAACTAGTCCGTTGTGTCCGCCGATCCATTTATATGTTCTCGTCTCTAAACTCCCCCTTGAGAGTCGTTGACGCTCGTCACATCGGAGTTGAACTTTTGGCGGGGGCGCTGCCGCTCCCCACAGCAACGGACACAGATATCAGTAGCAGTGTGATTGTATCCTGTCGTGTATCTACGGAACGGTAGCTACAGTCATGTCCGGACATAGGCTTGCTTGAACCTTGAGGCCAACGCTAAATGTCCGAAGACACACCGTTTCGTCCAGCAGCAACGGGCTATAGTGAGGCACGCGACACGCAGAGAGCAGGAGATTAAGGCGATCTTTAATGGCGGCCAAGAGTATTTGCAAAGAGGACAATGACTTGAGGAAGCCTAGTACATGTCCGAATAATCAAATGGGGCGAGGAAGCTCAAAGATAGCTGTGCCACTGGACGAAGCCATGGCCACTCATGTCGGCGGTTGGCATATACATAAAGGAAAGGACACAGCGCAACCGACTTTCATTTACAACCACCACCCCCACATCCCCGCATCCCCCATTTGCACCAGCAGACACCCACCACCCACTTGTTCACTGTCACTCTATTTCTGAGTGTACTATCACCTCGTGAGGTTCATTTCGATGGCGATCAGCTGTGGCGAAGACGCAGGGCCTAGTCAAACGCGTATGGGTGACAACCCGGTGAGGGCAAGAGAGGTGCGCACGCCGGCCGTGTGGAGGATCTGTGTGGCAGACTCGGAGATGGGGAACACGGAGGAGAGAGCAGGAGAAGGGCGGACAGGACGGATTTGCCAGTGCGGAAGCAAACGAGGCCCGGCACGTGGCGTCTCCTCGGCGTTAGAGCCAGCGTCTAACGCGGAGGGTGCCCCGCATCGTCTCCAACCGCTGACGTCGGACGGGTGTGGAATGGAGGATGGGGGAGAATATAAATTCGACATTTCCACCCGCCATTTGCCAGCTGTATGTCCCTGCAATTTACAACACTCATCCACTTCCACAACTCACCCCTCGCAGTCCCGTGGCCCCTCGAATGAAAGGCACAAGGCAGCATACAGCTTCCTATCAGAGCATGGAAGTATCCCCGCTGATATGCCTCCCCTCGACGAGCTCGCCTCACTGCTTCTCCTTGCACCGTGTGCCCAACACGAGGCGCCAAGGTCCCGAATCCCGAGTCATGGTCCTCTGTCAGGAGTTTCGATATATGAAGGGCATCAAGTGCGTTCCGACCCAAGTCTCTTTCCCCCTCACTCATCCCCCCACTAGCAATCTGAACAAGATGTTCTCCTCAACATGGACGATCTGGTGAGTTGCTCTGACAAGTCCTCTCTAATGTTATCCTCACTTGCTACAGAATTTGCTCGCGCCACAACACGTTTCTTCCCTGGACGACTGTGGCGAGCGCTCGCTCGTCGCCCCTTCTGAATATCACAATGACATCTCCCCACCACTTCACTCCATTGTATGTGTGCGATTCGTCTCTTCATCCCCCTTTGTACTCACCTACTTCGTACCAAGGCTGAACTCTTACAGTTCACCAGAAACAAGCGTAACCTGATTCTGGATTCAGCGAATCCGATCATTAACCCCCACATCGTGATAACACCTCCCGACTTCATCTTCGATGGATACTGGGCCTTTGTCCAGAACGGCGTCGGCCCCCAGGTAGAGACCAACGCATTATCCGTCCCTCCCGTCATCCAGGGGTGCAGCACCATATGGCCACCTTGGCAGGACCGGCACTATGCCTGGCACACTGCACAGTATGCCAGAAACGCGTTGCCTGGTCCTTCAGAGTCGCCATATGCCCCCTCGATGTCGATGGGTCTCGGTGAACCAAAACGTGTCTTTAATCTGGCGCGGTTTGCGAGCGCAGTGCGTGTCTTGATTTCAATTTTGACTGATCGATGTTCTCATGGATTTGGTTCTAGATTCAATCTGCGGCGCAGGAACGGCTCGTGTTGTACCATGTCATTCCGTCGTTGCATCGTATTCATTACAAAGCTGCTGTGATTCTTGCAAGTACCATTGCTTTCGAGTTTCGCAGGCGATGGGACGACCCAGGTTTTACAGCCGAGTATGAAAAACCGTTTGAATGGACGGACGAGGCTGAGGTGAGATTCACATACAAAGGAGCTCCATTCCCTTTCACCACTCACAATACTGACGTACATTTGTACATAGCCCCTCCTCGTTCAGCACAGTCGAGACTCATCCTCCATAATTCTCGACTCCCCCTATCCCTGCACAGTTCCTCACATCATCATCACAGAGGCTCCACCGCAGGATCCGTTTGAGGCACAGCTGAACAACACGCCTAACCCTCAGGATGCCGGCTATGGCTATTACCTGACTGTTCCGAATATCTACGTCGACACCATCAACGTTCCGCCTCCTGCCCCTTCTCCGTATACGTCCTACGATGATCCGTACTTTGCGTGCAGTTCTTCGGAGATCACATTCAGCGAGGACGAGGATTTGGAAGGGATCTACGAGTCTGAGTCGGGATCGGACGAAGACGACTCGCCTATGTTGCGCACGCCTCCGAATCTCCCGTTGGAATTCGAGGACATCGCGCTCTCCAATAATGGCTTCTCAGGCCCCAAGAGTGATTCACTCTCCTCGTCTAGCTTTGAGTTTGACGACAACGAGGATGACGACGAAGACAGTCTTCCGCCGTTCGACGATTGGTATCTAAACATCGCGCAGCGCGCTACCCAGCAGCCATGCTGATCATCCCCCAAGAGTTCCGAGCATCTCCACACGCATTGAACCCATCTATTCCACCCGGCATCGCACTCGGAACCCCCCATCCTCTCCTGCATCTGCATTCGCATTGGCTCTCGCTTCCCATGGCACCCAAACGCACGCTGTTTTTTTGTCTTTGCACATCCCATACATACCCATCAGGTCTCGCATCATCCACCTTCATCAAGTTTGGCCGGAACCACCACACCCTTACCCATCCCCACCCCACATACTCACCCTTACCTATGATACCAAACCTCACATTTTAGTTAACTTGTATGTATGTGCCATATGTTTCTTTTTCTCAGTAGTGTACGATCTGCTCACCTCTGCGAGAGGGCATCTAAATTGTAGATCGGTCTGTAGCATCATGTCTGTTGTTTGTCGTCGCTGTGTTTTTTCTCTGTATATATCTATACTCACCTTCATCGTTACGAGGGTTGTTGATCCCACTTCAACTTGAATTTGCCTATAGACGTGCTCTTGGACAAAGTTGAGAGCCAAGTCCCGAACTGAGGTGAGGTGACGATTGGGTTATTCACTGCGTGTGTGCATACCGCCCAGAACAAGCAACGCGTGTCCCAATTCCGTGAATAGTACGGTGAGTGAAAGTATTCATTACGCCGACAATACACCGACGACAGTCTTCGAATTGCACACTGCCCCCAAACTGCTGCGCAGACATGGCAGAGAAACACGCAGGGAAGGCTTGAAAAGCACTTTGGCAGTGACAGAAAACTTGGATGGTTACTATATAAGACCAATAACACGGCCCATGGGAGAGAACGAGATGAACCATTGAACGGAACCCGCACAGGGAATATCCGCTTCCGAGTCAGAGTCTTCCTTCATTCAATATTCAACTCCGGGGGAGATTTTTAATTTTCGTGCACAAAACCAGAATTCGACGGGATTCGGAGGAACCTCCCCCCGCGGAGCTACATTGATATCAAAAGCTGTGAATGTGGGAGACTCAGATACTTCCGCTCGGCGGTATTACAATGGGGACAACTTGTGTGTGTGATGTCCTTTGAGACCCAGGGAGCCGGGACGATCCCCTCTGGGTGCCGGCGGAAAGCCTTTGACAGGAAGGGGTGAGAGAGGGATGAGTTACCGGGGTCAATAAAAAAAATAGAGACCTATCGTGGAGGGATGAGAAGCCGAGTGTTAAGTTTCTCGTCTGATGAATGACAATGAAACACGTCCTCACGAGATCCAGCAGTTGAAGGTGTATGATCTAGTTGGGGTTACTGTAAGTGCACCTTCGATGGCCAGAAGCACCTAAGTAGTGTGGGCATACGCCACAAAGGTGCTGCGGTCATGGTGCTGATAGTATCCATTCGGGAGACCGAAACTCATCCGTCCACCGGCGACCATCAAAAAGAACATCGCGACCGCCGCGACAGTGGAATTTCTGAAGCGGAAGTGCAGGTCGGACTTAGAGAGGGCGACCGATGGGTGGTGGTGGGGGGAGAGCTAAAATTATCTGACGGATTCAATTGACAAACTGACATTCCATGTCAACATTTTGTCTCTCTCTTTCGAGGAATGACGCGGTTGACGCACCAAGCGAGACTGCACTGGACCAGGAGGGCTTTGCACAGTGTTCCCTGGATCTGCCGTGTCCTGTTTGACGACGTGGGATGAGGGTCCGGCGATCATAAGTCTTGGTCCCGTTATGTGTACGATCATGTAGGGTCGATCTCAGCTGTTCACGATGGAGGAAGTTGAGCTGACGGCAGGACAGCAAGTGAATGCTGATGTTGGTGTGTGTGGTGATGCGGCCCCGGTCGTAGTCATGAAGGAAGTCTGAGGACTATCTCGGACGCGTTTCAATACTATTCAATGTTGGAGATGTTCTCAAATGGCAGGTGGAGAGCTGTAAAGGGAGAACAGACGCGAATGTCAGAGTGGGGATACTTTGAGTCAGGATTGGGTGAGACGCGCCTGAAGAAATGCCATGTCAGGTGTCCACAAACGACGACTTCGACCCAACACCAGCGTCCCATCAGACCCTAGAAGAAACAGATCGTCATGATGAAGAATAGGCTCACCATCACAGCACCCAGGACTTTTGGCAGATGCGAGCTTCGTGCTGGGATATGAAGTCGAAATGAAGGCCTAGAGGACTAGCTATAAGCATGGTCAGAGGGTTAAGAGCAGTGATTAATATAACCCTGAAATGCAATCGACAACACAATCTCCATCTATGTTAGCCACTAAGTTCATCCATTATAACCTAAGCCCAGGGGCCATGCCCAGCCAACGTTGCGTGCGGACATCCGTCGTCGTGTTCGCCTCAATGTTGCAGCGAGGGTTGAGAAAAATTTCGTGAGGTTGTGCTGGGCACGGGTCTTGCGATTCGAAGCGCACTCGAAGGTTTGCGGGAAGTTGGACGTGTCTCCCAGGCCTCTCATGGATTGATCTGGGACTGCAGGTTGAATTGGAAATGCCTAGGAACAGGAAGACAAAGGACATAAACTGCGTAGTCATGATGATGGAGGAGGAAAAGAGGACTCTCTCGGTGGTTAGTAGATGTGAGCCAAGACTCCGGGCCGGCTTGATTGCTCCTCCAGATAAAAGTGGATCTTCCGACCTCTTCCGCCTCCATCCTCCCTCTTCCCGCGCGTACCTCCATCTACAAAGGAGCTGCAGGACAGCAAACTCAACAGTTTGTTATCCTCCACTGACCTCATTATCTTCAGGTTCGTCGACGTACCCTAACCGGAACTGATCGGGGTGCTCAATATTGTTCACAGGAAATCTCGATCTGAGAACAGGCATACATAAAAGCCCACACTTAAACTGACGCATTGTCGTTTGATTATCTCTGGGTCCCCTCTCTGGAATGACAGACAGCACGACTATCACCCTCCTCCCCGTGTCCCTCTCCATCGTCCACCTACCGCGATCCAGGATTCACGGCCATTTCCACCCCTTACTCCGTCAACTCCTATTGCCAAGCCCTGCCTTCCTCAGCCTCACATGCAACGAACTGGAACTGAGTTTGTTCGCAGAACATCATTTGCTCCGTGATTTCGAGCCTATTGCGAAAAAGGATGCCCGCAGACTCCTTGCGCGGGAACGAGGGAGACCCTCGAAATCTCGCAAAGTTGAGTGGGAGCCCATAGAACTTTCTGCCGAAAGGTGGAATGTTCTGCAGATTGACTCACATTCTGACGTTCACGGTGAGTCTTTGCAACAAATTGCACGACTTCACTTTGCCCTTACATTGGCTCGTAGATCAGTCCGGAGCGCGTATTCACGAGTTATCAGCCCCTTTGGCTGCTGCAGGAATATCTATTCTGTACCAATCCTCGTATATGAGTGACTTCATTTTTGTGCGTATCATCTCCCCTTCCTATCTCACACGTAACAGCGCCTGCTGTTTTGGTGATCTGCTCTTTCCCTGACGTCTCCTGTCGTCATAGTGCTTCTGATTGAGGGCTCAGGATACCGCTTCATTCCCTTGCTATCTCGGTCATTGGCTTGACTTTGGTTCTTCGTCCCGCCCATCTCGTCGTCATTCCCAGCTGACTGACCTATTATCATTCATTAGGTCAAGGAAAATAGGCTTCACGAAGTCATGTCACTGCTAGGCACTGCAGGTTTCGACCTATATTCCTCTGACCCGGACAACCTGACATCGCAAGTGTCGGCTTTTGCCTCACCCATGCTATCTCCCTTGGTGGGCATAGCTGACGAGGCTTCTATTCACCTCCTCGATCTTGGCTCCCCAGCCACCGTACACACGATATCGTCAGAGAGTGGTGCCGTATTCACACGGTCAAGGAGCAGCACTGAGACAAGCTCCATAGCTGAGAAGTCTCCGCAGCTGACGAAAGATGGCAAGTCGCCGGAATCTCGCTCCCAAAGCCACTCTCCATCTGGTTGTGAGGTGCGGATCCTCGACCCCGACTTGACCAGTATCGGACTTTCGGATGACACAGCGGATATGTGGACGACCAAAATTATCAAGTTGCTCGCATTTCCGGACATGATCCCTGGCTCAGGTGTGCAACCAAGAACTCGTAGTGGTAGGTCGTTCGAAAACTGCCACTTGCCCCATGTCTAACATTCCACAAATTTGAATCAGACAGCATCTCAGGCGTACTGGGGGACACTGTGAGGGTGCTGGGAACGCCAGAAATCGAGAGCGACAGCGGTAGTCAGACTGACGATACTGCTCGTGGCGGCCCCTACACCCCAAGAGATAGCTCTCCACAGTATAATATTTCGGGCCCACTGCTCGGCTTGCAACCCGAAAAGCCCATTTGTGAGGGCATATTCGACAGCGATGATGCTGACGGTGGCGACGAAATCAGTGTCCAACCTCATCTAGAGGCCCCCAAGCGTCCTTCGCTACTCAAGCTCGACACCGCAACCACGGTCAAACACGCCGCTCAAGACTCCCCAAGCTCAGAATCAGACTCGCATTCATCACCATCACATTCATGTGATCCCACGCAGTCGATAATCCCGTTCTTCTCATTCACGCGAACCCCAGAAGGATCCTCCTTGACTGCATCTGTGTCTTTGCTTGCTTCTCTCTTCCCACCTAGTGAACGACACATGATTAGCTGCGGTGGTGAACTGGACGTCTTGGATTCCAGGATTGGGTCACCAGAACGTTCAACAGCCGGTGGTGAGGCGGATTCAGATGTTGAAGGCGAGGATGACTCCGGTGCCTCTACGCTGAAGTGTCTCCAGATTGATTTACGAAAATATGGCCTTGGTACGTTTCTGCTCGTCTACTTTTGTCTCATGCGTCATCTCAACAATCTGCTTGTGCAGACAAACATGGCCTTGTCTGCCGTTTCTCACGAATCCTAGACGAGAATAACATCAACCACATGTACAGCTCGACCTACAAAACAGCCAACCTCCTCGTAGACAAGGCAAGCGCCTGGCGCGCTCAGTCTCTATTGCGCTCCTGCTGAAAATACGACCAACGACGACCCTCCACATCATTGACGACTTACGCCAGCACGCACGATATGCATCCCTCACGGACACGCCCCCACTCATGTCATATCTATTCGCACGTTCTTGGTGAAACGCATCACTCCCATTCAATTTCGCCTCTTCCCTGCTCAACACTCCGTCTTGTCAGCAAGCCCTTGGCTTTACTCTACGACCCTTCCCGTACTTCCATACCTCTCCGCATCACATCATTCTTCACGCCAGCTTATCGCATACTTATCTCTCCCATCTCAAAGCTGTATCCCATCTCGACAACCCTTTCCTCATTGTACCACTTCGTCTTCTCCACCTTGGATCCTCCATGTTTTGCTTCGGCATGGTTTCTTTTCTATCCCTGTAGCGTCACACGTTGTATTACCAGGAGTGCTACTGTTTTGTCTTCTCTGGAAATCTGTTTTTGTTTGTCGATTTCTCGTGGAAGACACTCATGTGCGTAACTTGGAAGTGTTGAGCGGAAGCGCCATACCCCCATCGGTAACTCCCGTGTCGGTTCACTGGCGATAAATCGTTTATATATAATATAAGGCCGCCCTCCCCTCAAATTCGCTTCGGTCCATAGTGTTTGAATCGGCCTTGTCGAGCTAAAGACGAGTCGTCATATTCAGCTGCGATCGCTATTTGCTTGTAGACTGCACCCATGAACTGGTGGGCTGACGGGCGGTGCCGGTGAGTCCAGTTCCCGGTGCTGTCTACTTGGGAACGCATGCCCTAACATCGACTTGATGGTGACGCAGGAGCCTGTAATGCCTATCAACGAATGCTTTGCATTCAGTGCGTGAGTTGCTGGTCTCACGACACCACATGTGAACGGTCGTGTGGAGACAGAAGCGGGTACAAAACTGAATGTCGACAGGAACCTTTCAGCAGGCCATCGTCGACATGTCGGAACAGAACACCGCTATATATCCTCCAGACGTTATCTCTGTGTGGCTATGACCACGGGATGATGGAAGAAGTAGGTGTTTGTGTGGATGTTATGGTACTAGGTGGATCTTTTGACATGGTATCCCACACTGGCAGGTATACCTCATCTTCCGTATAAATTATCTGCATGATTACAGATACAGTCATCGCGTCGCCATGTCGCTAGTCCTCACTTTAGGAGTGTGCTTACTCCTGCTCGTGGTCTCCAGATTAGTGGCCTCCTTTGCATCCTCGCGCAGAATCAGAAGGCCGCTCCCGCCAGGACCTAAACCGCGCCTTTTCATTGGAAATCTACTGGACTTGCCCAAGGTGACGCCATGGAAAACGTATCAGGAATGGCGACAAATCTACGGTGTGTTTGCTCCGTTCTACCTCTGAAGGGAGCATATTCATTCGAGGCCTCAGGCGATGTTATACATCTGCATGTACCATGGCAACCCATTATTGTGCTTAACTCTGCAAAAGCGGCCCTCGACCTCCTCGAAAAGCGCTCCGACATTTATTCCGATCGTATCAGGTACCGTATGTGGACGTTGTGAGTAAATGCCGGAAAATCGCATCTGTCTCCTTTCAACCGATGTCCTCTGCAGGATTGGCTGGGACTTTAGTCTTGCCATCTCTCCATACGGACCTATCTGGAGGTCTCAGCGCCGTCTTTTCCATCAATACTTTAACCAGACTGTCGTCCATGCGTATCAAGGCGTCCAGCTTGAGGAAGTTAGGAAGTTCCTATCACGCGCTCTAGAGTCACCAGAGCACATCAAGGAACATATAAATCAGTAAGCAACTATGCACATCATATGAACCGTTTCTTGCTCAAATTGGTTTTTTAGTACCTTCATCAGTGTCATTTTGCGCATTGTCTATGGGAAGAAGATTCAAGGTCTCAGTGATGAGTACATTCAGATAGCCGAAACGTCTTTGGATGGCATGAACGTCGCTGCTATACCAGGGCGACACTGGGTAGAGTTCTTACCATTCCTTAGCTATATCCCAAGCTGGTGTATTGGCGGCGACACCCAGAGAATTGTTAAGAAATATCGGCCTGCAGTTGAAGCGATGCTCGACAAACCTTTAGTGAAGATCAACGAGGCCTTGGTGGGTGGTTAATATACAGACGGACACTGGGCCAGCTCATTCGGAGAAAAAAAATCAGGCGACAGGGGAGGTTATGACTGCTGCCGCTTATGACATGCTCAAAAGTGTCAAAGATCGGAATGGTGGTGAACTATCCCCGGAGAACTATACGTTGGTGAAGAACGTCGCAGGCATTGCTTATGCAGGTGTGTGTTACAAGCTGATTCAAATCATGTGGAGCCATTGTCTCATGGAATGGAACGTACAGCCGCCGTTGAAACAGTGAGACAGATATTCGGCTCTATTCTCTGTATACATACACTCACTGACATGTTGCTGCGCAGACAACGGCTTCAAGCGAAGTATTCCTGCTGGCGATGGCAATGCACCCCGAAGTCCAAAAGAAAGCCCAAGCAGAGCTCGACCTTTATGTTGGCAGCAACCGTCTGCCTGAGTTTTACGACCTTGATTCGTTGATTTACATCCAAGCAATCGCGTTGGAAGTGACCCGCTGGATTCCTGTCGTTCCAAATGGCATAGCTCATCGTTTGATGGTAGACGACGAGTACAATGGGTACTTCATACCCAAAGGCACGATTGCAATAGCTGTGAGTCGTGTTGCCACAAGCTAAAATTCATGATTGACCACTTTCTTGACAGAATGTCTGGTTAGTATCGTTATTCCTCATCTATATGGTGCAATACAACCTACCCCAGGATCTGTCAGGGCCATGATGCGCGATCCTGAGGATTATCCAGAACCCGATGTCTTCAAGCCAGAAAGATTCATCAAGGATGGGAAAATAAACACTGATATTCGCAATCCAAATACCATGGCGTTCGGATTTGGCAGACGGTAAATCTGCAAGTTCCCGCTGGGGAACCCCTACTAACGTCAGTTTTTCTTTCGGTGGTATGATGGCATGCGCAGGATTTGTCCCGGACGGCACCTGAGCAATGCTATGTTTCGACTTTTCATCGCATCTATCCTTCACGTCTTCAATGTCGAAGCTGGAAGAGGCCGAGACGGAAAGATGCAAGAGCTGTCGCTAGAGACAGAAACGGGATTGGTAATGTCTGTGTTAGATTTCTACCGCCTGGTATTTCTTCCGTTCTGATGCCTGCGTCATTATCAGTCGTCCCAATACTGTACCCCATGGGCTCAAACCTCGTTCCCAGGCTGCTGCTGCAAGTCTTGTTCGTCAACAATCTAGTATAGATGTGTAAAGTTGGGCAACGAGATTATGCGGGCGGCAAGGATGGGATGGGGTGGAGTTAGGTTATTTCAGTAAAAATAACCTAGCATTCAAGTCAACATACGGTAACCGGGCACACGAGAATGCTACAAGGATCACGGTAGGAAGGATGCAAAGAGGCAAAACTATAATATGGATGTCGCGTAAGGGTCGTTCGTGTGAAATGTGAAGAAGTGAGGAAGGAGCGGCTGACTGGTGGATGAGCTGTTATACAATACACAGGCATGAACATCGTTATGCATGAGGATCGGTGATAGTTCAATCCGGGGTATATGCAGGGGGTGCTTCCAGTAGCACGGTGTCTGTTGGCGGGAAGCGAATCCCAGAATCAGCGTGCTGCTGAGGGGGAGGGGGGGAAGGAACTGGTAAGGCTCGCGGAGGCCTTGGTCCTTTATCGCTCAAACGAGAGCCAATATCCGAGATGGATCCTTGTGGAGAGTGGGGTGCTCTACTTCCTGCGACATTCGGCGTCGGTACGCTGGCAGAGCCAGACCCGGAGTAATCACTGCCACCGGCACCGCCAATTAACGGGTCTAAAGTCGAGCTTTCTGACGTAGGGAAGTACGAAGTTGGTTGTGCTGAGACAGATCCTGGGTCGCTCGTTTCCAGGGGGAGCACATAAGGCGTGACTTGCCGTGTTTGACTCTCTCCAGCTCCGGGCACGAACGGACCTTAACAAAATTTGTGAGAAAGTTAAAAAAACAAATATTCATGGAAGGAGGCGTACCATGATTACCATGCACGTACAATGCAGACGTGGTATCCCTCATGGCGGGCGTTGGGCCGCTAGCATCATCGGAATACGCCCCAGGAGCCCTAATCCTATTCCGTCTGCGACACCAAAACCACAGGCCGAGCAGTATGATTGCAATTCCTACCACTCCAGCGACAACACCTCCAGCGATTGGTCCCACAGGTACTTTTTTAATATCCGTATTCGAGGGCGGATCAGAAGGCGAAGGTGGCAAAGATGTTGTAGAAGATGTGCTCGTTGAGCTCGTAGATACGGTGGAGGCAGTGGTGGAAATGGAGGAACTTGTGGTAATCGGTGAGGGATCCGTTTCATTTGCGGCCCGGTAAGTGAGATAATCCACGTAGAAAGGCGATCCGACGGTTGCCCTGGTGACATTGACGATGAGTTGATGACCAGCAGCGGCGAGCTGCCTGGACTGCCAGATTAGGATATTCGTAGCATCGGAGGACGTCTTGAGTTGCGTGACCTCGACCGCTGGCTCGTCGTCGAGGAGAAACTGGACAATGTAGGGGAGCGCCCCTGGTCGTACCACAACGGACCCGTAAACTGAAATCTGAGTACCTACAGAAAAATCGGGAGCAAAATTGTGATTACTTAGAGTGGATGAAAAAAAAGGAACTCACCAACGAACACAAGCCACAATCCCGCGTTCCTCTCCTGGGTAAAACTCAACGTCGCATTGTTAACCGCTGGATCATTCGACCCGACGTCGAACCAAGAACCAAAGTAGTTGATTTGAGGATCGCGATCGTCGATTTTTGCAACGGTGGCATTAGAGGCCATGGTGCGAGGCGACGCCCGGAGTTGCGGTGACCGTCAAGGCCAGCTGTGCAGTGCGGGGCCAAACAGAGAAAGGAAAAGAGAGGGTGATCGTTCTGAATGAGGCCGATTATTATATGGCTATTATTATGAGGTGAAGATAATGTTATTCATGCGCACTGCCGCAGTACTACCGCCCGAGATGACCATGTGCGAGTAGTTAATGGATTTTGATGGCAGGAACAACTTGAACTGAGTTGTGGATCTTGTGATTGCAACCTTTGGGCGGTCTTTTTAATGGGGGTAGGTGCTGCGTAAGAGCTGTTGCATAATGATTATCCACGCCAGCTTTCGATTCACCAACGATTCACAAGTCTTCATTGAGTCGCCACAGCCACCCGCCCAAACCCCCATAATGTTGAGATGTGTACTTACATACATACATAAGCCAGCAAAAGCATGACCATCCACCTTGAGCACCGTCTGGCATTGTCGGCGGGCTGTGATCGGAGAACGTCGGAGGAAGGCACGCATTATCAGGTTGCAATTTGCAGGTCACGCATCGGCCAGCATGCGGTCATTTGCTTTGCACCAACAAACCGGTGGCCCGTTGCAATCGGGGACCAGTCATCATAACTGGCTGCCCCGCCTGAACTTCCTAAGGCTTGCCTCCATGAAGCTGCACAATCGAAGCACAAGGGCGGTCATTAGCTTACAGGCTGCGAAACGGAGAGTGGCAGGCAGGTCATGCTTCACGTTGAACTCACCCTCCTACATCACCGTCAAGGACGCCCTGACATCCTGATGTACTCACTTCATGTCCTGTCCTCACATCCTTGATCAATTGGTAGGGATGCAGGACGTAGGAGCGAATCTGGGAGCCCCAGCCTATCTCTGGCAACGTATCATGTGCTTTAGCCTTCAACTGTGCTCTGCAAGTATGAGCTTCAGTGTGACATGTACCCACCCAAAGGTCGAGTGCGCAAAAACATACCGTTTCTGCATTTCCACATCGTACAATCGGGATTTCAAGAGCGAAAGCGCCGTGGCGCGATTTCTGTGCTGGCTGCGCTCCTGCTGACACTGTTTGCGATGCAGCCGTCAAGACACCACTCGGCTGATTTGGAAGTTTACTTACAGTTACTGTCACACCAGAAGGTAGGTGCACGATGCGAACTGCACTTTCAGTTTTATTTACGTGCTGGCCACCTAAGATTCCCTAAGATTAGTCTCCGCTGGACAGAACCAGTGCAACTTACCAGCTCCCTGACTACGCATCGTTGTGATCTTCAGGTCTTTCGGATTGATCTCTATTCCACAGTCTTGTACCTGTCATCGCCGAAATGAGGAGATACCCTAACACTGGCGAATGAAGTGTGCCTTGCTCCGGCAGCGTCGAAGGGTGAAACGCGTACGAGACGGTGAACACCGGTCTCGTACTGGGCGTATCCATATGCGTACAGTCCAGTTATTAGTAGAGTCGTGGACTTGATCCCGGCGACATCTCCTAAGGACTCATCGATGATCTCAACTACCTCAAAGTGCATGAGATTCACAAATACTCGGCATGGCACGAGGGACAGCGAACCTGTGTAATATTGAGAGTGTGCCCATTTTGTATACATGCGGGTGAGCATGGAGGCCCAATCGCACGCTTCAGTCCCACCGGAACCTGCCCTAATGTCGATGTACGCAGAGTGGGTGTCCGTTGGCTTCGAGAGCCAGAGTGACACGAGATAGGCGGAAGCGCGGCGGTGGAGACCGTCCAGCTCTGGAACAAGATCGCCTTGCATTTGAGTATCTGCGGATTCTCGTGCCAGGGCTAGTTCTGGGGTCAGTCGATCGCTCCTAACCCTGTTCAGGCTGTTTGGACGTCCCCGCCAGCTCATGCATATCGGAGGTCAGGGCAACCAGCTCCTTGTAGGTTGTTAGTCTTTTGCGAAGGTCGCCGAGCCGTGTTGAGAGACTAAGAGCAGCAGATTGGTCATCCCACACCGACTCTTTCTGCGACGCAGTGGTTAAATTCATAGTGAGTACTGTCAATTCATCCCCTTTGGCAAAGCTCGCGTACGCACCTGCAATTTCCCCTCAAGCTCGTTTATCTCCTCCTGCATGACCTTCCAATTCCCTTGCCCATCAATGTCGGACAGTGTGCTCGAAATGGCGTCCAAACGTTCGCGGATAGTGCTGTGCAGCAGGACTTCGCCCTTGGTGGCTGCATGACGGGTGAACCGGGAGATGCGGAAGACTGAGGGGTATTTAAAAGAAAGTCTGTGATGTATCGAATGCGATACAATCCGCGGTACTGTCATTGAGACATGGCGAATCATATACGCACTCTTGCCAACGTAGAGACTCCACAATCCGTTGGGCGCCTTTCAAACAGGTCAACCGAGCGCTTGAACGCGTCCTAGTCTCTCATATTGCTCATCCCCCTACTCATTATATCCGGTATATACACCATTGACTACTCACGCAAGAAAGGATGTGAGTCTTCAAGCTTTGGGATGTGGTGTCGGCGGCCGTGTCTGACATGCTATGACTAGCTTGGTCTCATTGGCAGTAACAAGTACCCTTTGACCTGGATGTGAATGCGCTAAAGCATACATCAACCCTCTACCCTCCCGTATTCGCACACGTATAAGAACGTCGTGGAAGCTCGCATATCGCCTATTTACCCCACCTAGAAAGTCGTATGAATCCGGAGAAGCAGTGGAAGTGAACGTGAGTGGATTTCAGCTCTGCAGTGCACGGCTTCATTTGCGCCTATCTCAGAGAACCATCATACCCCAGTCCCAGCATCTACCAGGTATCACACATATAGCCCTACATTATGCTACGACGCGCCTGGAAACCATTAGTCGGTGCGACTGTGGTTGTTGGTGTTCCGACCTACGCATACTTCCGGTATACCCAACGTCGTCAAGAGACTTTCGACCTCTCCGTCAGAGAACGCGGACCCGATGGCAAACCCGTCAGAGTCACGCGTAGTTTTCCTCTACTTTCCAAGGCCGAGGTAGAGGCGCGTCTCACAGAGCATGCGGAATCTGTGAGCACGCGTCGGCCGAGTGGCATCGTATGGAAGCAGAGTACGGCGTTCCTGGCTTCCAACTCCCCCATTGAGGATGCCAACGCGAGCGGACTCGTAGAGAAAGAGGCGTCCCCTACTGGAGACGACTTGCTCTTCTTTGCTGTGATGGATGGTCACGGTGGTTACCACACTTCACGGCTTCTGTCCAAGACTCTCATCCCCTCGGTCACTCTGGAACTCGACACATTGAAGAATGCACCCAGCGTACTCGTACCGAAAGGCGGATTTTTGCACAGTCTGAAATCGCTTTTCTGGCCTACGGCAGCTGTCCCGCCACAAGGTTCATTCGACGCCGACCCGACATACGTATCACTCACCATTCAGACGGCGTTCGCCAACCTGGATTCTGAGATTATGAACGCGCCGCTTCGTATTCTATCTCAAGCACTTGCTCAACCCGGAGTTGACAAGACCGCCGTGCCCGACCTGAGCCAACATCCAATGGCCTTGGCTGCCATGTTTCCTGCTTTGTCTGGTACGCAATACTATTTTATGGTCAATACCTTTCATCATCATAGGTAATTCTTGCAGGAAGTTGCGCCTTGATGGCTATGTTCGATACCGCACATCGAAATCTGTATATTGCATGTACCGGAGACAGTCGTGCCGTGGCCGGAGTTTGGGAAGAGACCGCAGACGGCAAAGGCGTATGGCGCGTCGATGTCCTCAGCGAAGATCAGACTGGGCGCAATCCCAATGAACTCCGAAGGTTTGTTGCTTGTTTCTTTGATTCCTTCATGATCTGAAATGAGTGCCTTTTACAGAATGCAGTCTGAACATCCACCCGAGGAGGCCAACGCCATCATCTCTAGAGGGCGGATATTTGGTGGCTTAGAAGTTGTCCGCGCCTTTGGTGACGCACGTTACAAATGGTCCAAGGATATCCAAGCTTTGTGAGTGACTTTTCCTCAATGCGATAACATCGCTGACGAATGAATCAGGCTGTACAAAGTATTCATGGAAGGTAACAAGGAGTCAATGCGTACACCATCTCCCCTCCTCCGAACCCCGCCCTACGTAACACCCCGCCCCGTCATCACTCATCGCAAACTCTACGGCCTCCCTCTCTCCTCCCCGGACTCCGAGAATCCCAACCCAAGATCCACCCTTCGTTTCGTCGTGCTCGCCACTGACGGGCTCTGGGACGAACTCACCTCCGAAGAAGTCGTTGCCCTCGTCGGCGGCCACCTCGCCGGTCTCAAAGGCATCATCCCCAAGAACACCTTGCCCACGCTCGTGCCAACACTCGAAGGCGAGGGGAAGACGCTGGATGGGAAAGCCGCAAGGGATAGGTCGGACGAGAAAGGGTCTTGGGCGTTCGTGGATGAGAACGTGAGTACGCATTTGATTAGGAACGCGTTTGGCGGTGGGGACGAAGAACAGGTGAGGAAACTGTTGAGTATTCCTGCGAACTTGTCGAGGAGTTATAGGGATGATGTGACGTGCACGGTGGTTTGGTGGGAGGACGGGAGGGAGGAAGAGGCGAAGACGACAACGTTCACCAAGAGTTCTTGAGCTGCAGATCGCTTGTTCTAGAGTTACAATGCTTGATATTGCGGGATGCAGAAGCTGACGTAGTACGATTTGTGATCTGCTTGAAATCTATGTTCCAGGGTCGAAACTACTCTCTCGAAGTAGATCAAATACTGCGAAGCTGGTGATGCGAAAATGTATGGTGTATGCGAATACATGCAAGAGATAACGGGAAGAAAGTTCTGCGAGGGGAGGTCCAGGATGCGAAAACAGATATGCAACAATACAAGGAAATAGTTTAAAGAATCAAACCGCCACACTTCTCCCGCGCCGTTTCGCCGAAGAGTGGGTTCCAGAGTTGCCATCTCGAGGCTGTCGTAGGTTGTCGCTACGAATGAGACGGTTATACGGGTTTTGACTGGCATAAGACTTCGGGCGTGAAGGTGGCGAAATTGGTGTCTTTGCCCAGGACGTTAGGTCGACTGTGTTGCAGTGCTTGCCCTTTAACTTACTTCCCTCGGAAGAGTAGAAGCTCGTAGCGGGTACAGGACCAGAAACGCCGACACTTGAGCTGGACGCGGTTATAGAAGTGGAAGCACTTGTGGGCGGGAGTGAGGGTTCGGTGAGGGTAGGCGATGTTGAAACTGGGCTTCTTGATGGATCTTCCAAAGGTTCCACCAGAGTGGAAGGGTGTTTGTCCTTCGAAACGGTGCCAGCCATTTCAACGTCCTTCTCCACCTTCTCCCCGATATCACTGTCTTCGTCATCATCCTTGTATTGTGATAAACTCTCGAGGGCATTCGGAGGACCACTCTTGACGGGGGTCCGCGACTGAGACGCGGCTGCAATCTTCTTCTGAAGCAGCTTCGCCTGAGGATCAGGCGGGTTAGGCTTCTGCTTCTTAGCATCTGGCGGTGATGCACGGTCAAGAAGGGAAGGTGAAGGGAGAAGAGGACCAATGAAAGGCTTGGACATGTCTTCAGTGACCTTCCGCTTCTTCATACCAGCCACTAAGCCAGGCTTGGGAACAGCTGGAGAGGGTACCCTCTGCTTCGGTGTCGAAGTGGGAGCGGATAAAGCAGCTTCCAATGCCTGACCCTTCCTTCGCAAGTAGAACAAGACGTAAGCATTCCGCATGTTGGTGGGTGGGTTTGACACTCGCGTCACGGATTCGTCGTTCATCTCGTACCATTGGCCATGCGCATTCTTGATGTGAGAATAGTAGTGGCCAGAGTTAGGGCCGCCACCTGCATGTGAAATGACTCCGTATAGATCATAAGTGGGCCCATATTGGCCCTCACTCATGACAGACTGCAGAGAGAGCTGTTCATCGTATCGGATGGGTTGGTTCATCTTGCGACCCATGGGGGTGAAGCGCTTGAGGTGGATGCTAAGGACCACAGGAGCCTCGTGGATGGTGAAGGACTTGTCCGCAGACACATGCTTCTTGCACCTAAATCCCTGCCGTCAACCGAAGTTGCACAAAACGCCAAAGGGGATCAACATACTTGTCGCATTTATACTTATCAGCCCCCTTCAGATGATCAATCGCCACGAACTTCCGCAATGCCTTCTGCAATGAATCGGCCCCAAAAATATCCACACTCAAATCCAGCATGTCGTCATATGTGTCGCTATTATATCCACAGGACAGGCATGTCACTCTGGAGCGTAGCTTACCACCAAAGATTTTGTGAACCCAAGTAGTGACGGCCAACTTATGATCAATTTTCCTAAGTAGAGTAAGTAACGACGTCAAACATACTGTCATAGGACTTACGGATTGGCAGCTAAGCAAGACTTTTGCAAGGCATCTATCGCATAACGGAGGAACTCGTGAGAATCCTCTTGCCTGCCCTTTCTCATATGCTTCGCAATTTCTGTAATGCAGGATGAGTTCGGTGAGAGTGAATAATAAAAATCCGCACTTACCGCTCAGTTTCGACGATATGGGGTAGGGAGTTGTGGGTATCTTCCTTTCAAAGCACTCTCGCATAAGCTTCCACATAGAGCAAGACATACAGAACGCGTGCTTCTTCACATAGCCTTGAGAATTGCGTCAACGCTAAACCGGAGAGATGGTGGGGGGGTTCACTCACAAGGATCGGAGAGGGAATGAGTGCTCAATACACGATAGAGGGGCGGTGTATGGATGAGACATTGTAAAGCGCTATTGAGAAAGCATGTGTTTCCAGTGTTGTTGAGACCACAACCCATATTGACGTTTGCTGGCCATGTCGTATCAATTGGTCGCGTCCAGAGGGATTTGGCAGGTTCAGATGATACTGGTTTTGTCGAAGAAGACTCGGATTGTGACGGTTGATACGACCGCGTCTCAGACACTTTTTGCTAAAAGGGCATGAGTACCGAGACCGAGCGAGGAGAAATGGTAGGGACGCACATCATTTTTGCGCAATTGCGTGGGCGAGCCATTGATAGGCTGATACTTAGCGTCTCCAATAGAGAGCGTCCCGGAAGATGAACCCTCCACGAAATCTATTTCGGGAGGTAAGAGCTTCTTGAAGCTCTCGATGTCATTGGCGGGAAGATACTGAGCGGAATCGCGATCCCTGTTCTCTGCGAAGGTAGGTGCGGGATAGAGCTGCGTTGCGATCATCGGCGGCAACGAGCGGGAGGAGCGGGCGACGTTGCTGCGTCGGGGCTGCAAACGGGGGAGGCGGGGGAGGAGGCGGGAAAGTGGAATGGTGAGGGTCGAAGAGAAGAGATTTGGTGGCTCAAGCGCCCGTCCACTGTTGATCCATTTGCGCTTGTTTGCCTCCCACGTGGCAACTCCCCGCCAATCCCACGTTGTTGCGGCTTACTACTCACCATCCCCTCAAGTTCGACGGGATGTCTTCAGTCGCCAAAATCGTGCAATGTCAAACAACGGCGACGCATCTACTCTCCCAGCTCACGGCTATTACTGACGATCCAATGCACAAATTGTATGTCCTTTCTGTTTCCGACTCCGATTCTGTGCCAGTGGACCTTGAATCATCGGATCCACAGCGTTTCCGTAGAATCGCTGCGGCAGTCAGCGCACCTCCATGACCTCGTCGCAAGATCTCTAGAGGCCGCTAGTCGGATCCAAAACGCGAACTGCCCAATCAACAATCTCCCTGCTGAGATTCTACACCTCATCTTCACTCTGCACCGGGATGATATGATTTGGGACAGGTCGTATCAGTCGACGTTGAAATGGCTCGGCATATCGCACGTCTGCCAATTGTGGCGTCAGGTCATACTTTCTAGCCCCTCCCTCTGGTTTTCTCTCTTCTTTAGCAACTCCGAGTCCGAGGAAGTGCTTGATGAGTTCGCAAACGAATCGCTCAAAATCTCGACCGCTCGAAATCTACACTCGTACCGATGGTGTTTACAAATTTGTCCAAGCCCACTCGCATCATTTGCGTCGGCTGCAGATTGATTGCGACTCGTTGGACACGCTCTCGAACCTGACAGGATCATACCCACATTTGGAGGAGCTCGTCATCTCATATTACTTGGATTACGAGGATGGGGGAGAAGAACAGGATCTAGCGGTTCCACTTCTGTTTCTAGACCAGATACCTCATCTCTGCCGTCTCATTCTAAGAGGCATTTACTCTTGGTTCGATTCCTTCAAGAACCTCACTCAATTGCTCCTTGATCCTAAGTTGAAATGGCCAGTGGACTCATTGCCGAGGATTCTCGATGTACTTAGGTCCAGTCCAACGCTCGAAGTTCTTATCCTCAAGGATCCAGAGGAACCAGAACGTGGCACTTTCGTTGACATCACAAACAAGATCGAGCTCCCTCACTTGAAACGATTAAGCCTCTCCGACTTCGATGTTTCAAACAGCCCAGCGATCACCAAGTTCATCTCTATACCTCGGGGATGCTGCATGTCCTATGTTGCACTGTTCGCATCCATACCACTGGCAAGTGCGACTAACTTCAAAGCCCTCTTCCCAGGGGATAATGCCTCCGTTGGTCCTCTACAGAACATCAAATCATTGGAGTTACGCTTCGACCCAAGTTACAGCGCCGAATATCCGCTTGACACTGTGAACGTCTCAGGACCGTCCGGCGCGTTTCATTGCGATCTCCCATATCTGTACCGCACAACTGGATTTGACGAAGCGATGTCCCATCTTATCCAGTTCCCTCTGGAAGAGCTGTGGATGTCGGACAACGCCAGGTATTCCCCAAGCGTAGCTCAATCTTCTCGCCCGGCATTTCGCAAAGCTTTCGCCGGTTTGTCGTCTCTCGAAAAGCTCGTCCTGGAGATGGAAGCGGACGATCTTTTGCTAGATGCCATCGGTGCACTATATCCCTCGCTTCATCTAGATCCTCTCCCCATCATCCCATCCCCACGACTCCACCGCCTATGGATCACAGGCCAGGCTGAGCTACTATACCAAGTACGCGAAAGCTTGTTATCGTGTATCAAAAACCGCCATACTCGTGGGCACGTCATACACGAGCTACGCTTCCAGTTATACACTCTCAAACCAGACGATCTCAATTCTCTACTGCCCAACGCCGCCAAGGAACTTGTTGACACCTTCCGCGGTGTTGTCGAGGTTGTCCATGTAGGAAGGCTACCTACGGACGGGATTCCTCTTCCCCCCAGCACTCAGTCTATTTTCCACTACCCAATCGAAAATGATGATATTTGGTGGCCCGAATGGAGGCCGTGGAAGAGGCCTTCGAAGAAGAGGCCTCAGAAGGCTATGTACTACATCAACGGTTAGCTATTGCTGTATTTAAACAACGATGAGAGCGACGTGGCTCTTGAGATGGTCGTTCTGTGTCGCTCAACCCCACTCTGCACGTCTCGCACACTGGCAGCGGAACTCCTCGGCCAGAAACTTCAGCAATCTCTATATCCATCTGCTTCTTGGCGAAACAAACCTAGACACAACTCCTGAACCGTTCTTTGGACTTTGAGGCTCCATTTAACTCTCGAAGTGTTCATTCTTCACAGTCCGATGTATTTGGAGGCCGAAAACTACATCGATCCCCCTCCCTCCAACCCCAGTTTATTTCGCCTCGGTCTATTTTCACCTGGGCATGTCCCTCTCATTCTGCGAAATCTACCCTCCCCCCTCGTTGCGCTTGCACCTTCTTCACGAAAATGCAAGTAATGGAGGGACCAGAGCCCCACAGACACCTTATCCCTGACGACACCTCGCACATTGGTCCTCTCCAGTATACCACTTTCCTAAAAATTATATTTCTAAGGTTCGGTGATACCTGTCGTCTTCTTATTGCGCTTGGTTCAGGACCGTTTACATAAGTACTGCATTCCGCACGATCATGACGATTGGATGGACGTGGTGAAAAATAATTTGTCCATTTTAGTTGAATGTAATCCTACACGGTGGACCTACACTATTTATCCCCTTGGATGCTCACCGAGCTCCTCGGTGCTCGGATCGATAAGCGACCCTCTCCCCATCCAAACTTCTCTATTGTCTTCCTCCTCCCACCTCCAAGCGCCAAGGCGTGCCCAAACAAAAAAGAACTCGGAGTGGGCGTAATAGTTGCTGGGGTCGAAAGTAGAGTTCGAGACTAAGTATAAACATGCAGGTGATATATTCTCCGAGATGCGGCGTGACAGATGGTTGAGACAAGGTCGGCAGGAACAACCGAAGGGGGGCTATCGCTACAATATGGTCTAGAGAGGTAAACGTCATAGTTGGGCTGGGATGAAATACACATGTGAGGCGCAGACATAGCGATTCATAGGTGACGGGTGCATGGGGATGTCGTGGTGATGATGATGATGTACACTGTACAAGTCCTGGTACTGAAGGTATTAACGAAGAGACGTGAAGGGTATGAAGTGTAGTGTAATGGGGAATATAGAGTGATTAAAAAGATGGAAGAAAAAAGGGATATGGTAGGGTAAGAATGTGTGTTGTTGATTGCAGTGTCCTGACGAATGCGTGTGATGATGCTCGGGAGACCGAGGAGGGGAGGTGTCGGCAGAGGAGGGGGCCCAGGGAAGAAGGAGGCAAGCATTAAAGTATACAGTAGTATGGTGTTAGTCCGGCATTCGTGGCACTGTTCGAGTCTGCGTTTCGGCAGTTAAATCGCGGAGATTTGAAAGTAGAAACCGGCATCCTCGAGCCCCAACCCCATCACGTTTTCCGCAAAGTCTTGGGCGAAATCGTGATCACCAGCATCAAGCGGGGTGGAACCTGGAGAAGGGGACATGTCGTGAATGTTCAGGGAGTAGGGGTCTGCTTGAAGTGGATGGGAAAAGAAGGAGTCAACCGAGGAGGATGGGGAGGTACCGTCCCAGGCGGTGGTCTGGGTCTCATTTTGCCGATCGTACTCGGGGGCGAAGGTATTGTCGTCTTTGGTGGGGTCGAAAGAGTTCATTGCACCAGGCATAAGGTCGTTATAGCCAGCTTAAGATGGAGCAGCATCAGTCATTATCCGTGCAGGGATGAGGGAGGGTTGCAGTAACATACCAAAGTTATCGGACGACGCGACATAGGGAAGCAGCCGCTCCCTCGCATCAAGCATCGGGGTTATAGCGGGAGAAGAACGAAGGGAAGTACCACCACTGCTCATGGGGCTGCAAAGATCTGGAGTTGAGTCGTTGCTGAACATCAACGGGCTAGCGGTCCTGGACGGAGAGCGCGAGAACGTGATCAAGTCCGGGTTGGAAAGAAGCCCGGCTGTGGGGTTTAGTCTGTGAACCTCTGGAGACTGGAGAGTAAAGGTGAATCCGGCATCGGGAGCAGAATGTCTTTCCTCCTCGTTCTCCTCTTTCACTTCAGGAGACTTCATCCGCTCAAGTTCCTCCTCCGTGGGGGAGAGACGGTGCTTTTCTTTCAGGTGCTTCTTGAACGACGAGCGACGTTTGATGCTGTCAAGGAAGTATTCGATAACATCACTCCGTGTATAGAGCATCAAAACGTACTGAGACTTGCAGCCCCTGACTGGACAATCATACCCAGGGTGTTGACAATGAGCCTCGCGTTTATGGCGAGAGCATGAAGAGGGATCGCCAAAGACAGCTCGGCAGGTTCCAACGTCACATACGTGAGGACGTTCCTTAGTGCTGAAGACAACAACGAAAAAGCTGTTAGTACATGGAGGTCGTCAATAATCGAAGAGAATAGTAACGTACTGAGTGTTGGCGTGGGTCGTGAGGGCGGTCTTCTGCACGAACCTCTTGGGGCACATGGGGCATTTCCAGCGTCGCTGTCTGAAAACAATCCAAGGTTAAAGATCACATATATACGGGAAACGAGAAGCAAAATACGCACTCGTACGGTGCATGTGTCTGGATATGACGCTTCAGATCTCCAGAGCGAGCGAACTCTTTCCCGCAGTGAGGACAATCACCCTTCGTGGCGTACCGATCAACATCATTGAGCAGTCACAGATAAGAAACAAGCACTCACTCCAGATACTGCTCCTCCACGACGTATGTAGGTGGTAGTGGAACCAGAGACGGAAAGCTTCTTGGTGATTGCTTTAGGCATGGCAGGATAATCGAATCGAATAAAGATACGATTTGCGTTGTGGCGTGAGCTTTCTTCGCAAAATAAAGCGATGTGGAGATGAGAGGGATGAGTCAAGGTAAAATAGGCAATCGTCCACCAGGGGTTACGTGTATGAGGGCGTGAAGAGAATACGTTAGCAGGACTATGCACAGCAAGAGTCCTCGGTCGGCACCAAAAAGCCCTCGACTATGAACAGCAGGGGCTTGCGGGTTGGAGCGGTGAGGGTGCTGGATCACCGGGCACAAGTACACCTCGAGGGTACTGCTTCGTCAACGAAAACAGAGCGTGAAAAGAAGAGATGACGAGGAGGAGGGCGGAGGAGGGGATGGGCCACATGCCGCGGCTCTTATGGAGGTTTTCGTCGGAGGATTAGCGAGGTGTGGCGATCATCATCAGAAAGCAATCGCGGGTGAGACAAGGGCAAGATACGTTAATTGTGTTGCACATATCACGCTGAAGACAAGACAAGCCTTAGACTGTAGCTGGCGAGGGGAGAAACAGACAACAATTAATTCTCAGCGGAGGCGCCAATGAGATCTGATCGAGGGATCTGCACGCAACGCCACCAGATCCCAGCTAGATTCCTCAAACAAGATGTATTGTAGCCTCATGTCCCCCTTTGCCTCGTCACCAACAGATTACAACCATAAGTCGTGGGAGGTTTGTTATCTGATCTTTTTTATACGGCATGCCTTTCAAAGTCCAACTGTGGCGCAAAACAAAAAGAGCGAAACGCAAGATGAAAACATACGTTGAAGCCATTCGTTCATTCGTATACCCTAGTGACCGAGTCCGTCGCCATCGATACGCTTCGTCAGTTCCAACCAAGGCGCAATCGCAGACAAGTCCGCCCATGTAAAGGACGCATACTGGGACCTCCCTGCACCCGCAACAAGGTCCATGTCCTGAAACGGCGGACCGTCAATGGCATGTTCGTTGGTTTGGGGACCAACAAGTTGCGCCGTGAGCCTACAAGGACAACAAAGCTGTGTGTGAGAACAAGAACCACCTGATTGGAGGCTACAACAAGGACCTACATCATACCACCCACCCACTGCCTACCGCCTTCTTCCGACTCGCCTGTTCCGAACCATCGTTTGTCAATTCCGCTCGGGGTATAGAACGGGTAATTGGCGTGCGAAGATGCTGGAATGGGGTATGTGAGACGACTGTACACCTGGTTGATATCACCAATGACAGGGGGCTGTGATTCTGGCATGGGTTGATCTTCGTTCGACGATGTGGAATGGATACTACGCCAGTCGTCAGCGTCGGCCTTGCTGCTCTTCTGGACACCGGGCGGGTGAAGGAATGTGCGGGCGTTGCGGTTCACAGTGAAAGCGCTCCTAGGTTCGTTGAGCACTCCGAATGCAAGGATACGAACGTCAGCAAATGCCACAACAAGCTGCAGTAGAAAGAACGTTAGGAGTACTGAATAGACATACATATAAACGGAACGTACTCGGATGTGTGTCTCAAGATGATTGAGATTGTTCTGTAATCTAAAGGAAATGCATGAGAAGAAGCGCATATACACACAAAATCTAACGGACTTGTACTCGTTGAACAAAACCATCGGATTGAAGTTCCTTGAGTTTGCTTCCATCTCGTTAGCAGAACCATTGCGGTTCAGCATAATGTATCTGGGGGGCACGTCAGCTTGGGCTACAAGCCGCCACAGACTCGTATCGTAATACTCACTTAGTCCAAGCTTCATCAGCCGTGCATGACGAATGGCTCCTATGATGAACTCGACCAAGTATCCTACAGCTGTATCAGCTATTTCACCCAAAATACCAAGGTCAAGACTGCAGCCAGACCGCACAATAAACTCACTTGAGATACGCCTCTTTCCAGGACCCGTCCTTCTTCCATTTCTGCCATCCAGGCAAGAACCTCCTCTTAAAACACTCCTCCCAATCCTGCTCCTTCAAATTCGGCAAAGTCGCCTCGTACAAGATCCAGCCGGCCCTCGCCACACTCAGGATCTCCAACCAATTCTGCCTGGGAACAGTCTGTCTCACACTGAGGTGTCTCATCGCAAGTTCGTACGACTCGTCAGGGGCTGACTGTAGGTTCCGTAGGATAGGCTGACGCCATGGGTTGAGTGAGGGGTCAGAGGATATGGCATGAAGACGACGAGAGAGATAGGAGACGAGAATGAGGGAGGAGAGGTCGAGTTCGGCGAGGATGTCGGCGATGAGTTCTACTGGGAGGGCTTCAAGATGCATTGTTGTGGTGGATAATGGAGGGGGGTGAAGAGGGAGGGAGGGAGTTGAGAGTTCATTTATAGTGGTAGATGAGAGGACGAGAGAAGTAGCAGAGCCTCCTTCGCCTTGCGGATGTTCTATGAAAGGATGGCCACTGCCGCATCTGATGACAACCGCTCGTCCATACCGACTTTCCTCTGTCCCTCGAAAATACTCAGATATCTCGAATAAATATGCAAGTCATGCAATCTACAGTAGTAGTATGCTATCACAAACCAACCAGCTAGAAATCCTTCCACTCGTCCCAGTCGTCAGCCTTTTTCGCCCCAGCGCCAGAACTCGAGCTCGTATTTGGGTTCGATTGGCGCGAACTCGCAGGATCGTATTGCCTCTGCTGTCCCCCAGATCCAGAATTGAACTCACCAAAGAAATCTTCGTCATCGTGGTCGTGATATAGCGATGAACTCTCTCCGCCGTATCCCTGTGCAACCTGCCCGTACCCTCTGCGTCCTGGTCCTCCAGATAGCTTGTCCGACACGGTCCCTACGACGCCACCCACAGACTCTGCCACGTCAACTCCAAACGCATGCTTTCCCCACGTGTTGGCGTTCTGTCCCAACTGTCCCGCCTTCTTTCCTGCCTCGGAGACGTATCCGCGGACGCCTTGCTGGAACGTGGGGTCCATCACTTTCTCTGCCGCAGGTTGTATCACGTTCTGACTGACGGCGCGTGTTGCTCCGGCAACGGCGGTAGAGAACAAGGACCAGCCTTTGCTGAGCGCGGCCACCGGGTTTTCTTGCAGTTCGGACAGTGTAGGTGCGGCGGCGGATGACATACCCCATGACGGATGCTGAGACCCCATAGACGGCGCTGGCGTGCTACCAAACCCTTGATACTTTCCGCCTTGCGACGGCGGCAAGTCGTCCGGGCGCATAGAGTTGGCTTGACCAAGCGTCGCAAAGAACGACTCGTTGGCGGATTTCTGTTCGGCAGATATTCCGGATGGTGTGGACAATGGTGAACTCGTTTGGGGTGCGTTTCCGAATGAAGCTGGTGAGTTACTACGGGGTGGACCTGTACTTGACCGAGCAGAGGCACGCGACTTGCGTAGACCCTGTGCCGAGGTAGGACGTCCCGGAGGACTCAGTGCGCCTGCGCCAGCAGGCGGTGTTGATTGTGTCCACTCTTTCCCCGCCAACTGTGCATCCAACTGCAGCAAATGATGATAATGAGTCGATATATGGGTCCTGTGTTAGGGTATGACGCACCTTCTCCCTGTATTGCGAAGCTGCCCAACAGTGATATTTGTCGTACGTATTCATTCCGGGTGTATATCCGCCCTCCGCTGGATAGGATTTCATGAATTCGTTAAAGGGAGCATTGCCTCCAAGCTAGAACACGATGTATGTGTCAAACGCACCGAGCAGAGAAGAAGATCTGGGGGTTACTCACCTGCATCCGCTTGATTTGTTCCTCCTGCCATGTGTCCATCGATACCGAACGCACGAAGCTGCAGATCCGGCTTCGTCATTCAGTGCATCGGGTGATATGTGGGTCCCCAACTGACCTGACGTGCACACCGAATCCGCGATGCACACCGGCACATTGCAGGCACAGAAATATGGCGAAGCTATAAAGTGACACGAATCAATTTCCGGGTTGGGTGCAAGCTGGGAAGGCGAGACTGACCTGAGGGAGGCCCATTGTGGATTTGGATTAGAGCAGTCGACGCATTTCTTGTTGTCGAGATCTTCTCGTTTGATGAGCTCTTGGAGAATCTTGCGGGCCTGAGTCTGATCCATTGTGTTGGAAGGAGAGAGGGTTGTCGCCGTGGTTGGTGTGATGGCTGCTGACATAAACAGCGTTACTTCATCCACTTCGGCAACTCAAGCTTGGTCGCCGGTCGACTCCTTGTAGATCTTCACCTCACGCTCCTGCGATTGAGGATGTCACGAGGCTGATACTACTCACGACTCGTCACCCTCGCCCTCAGAAATGCATCAGGATCATGTCCAACCCATAGATTGCTGTCTAAACGACACAAACACCAGGTCCTGAGACTGTCTGAGTCCTACACTCCGCCCGGAACCGGATGACCGACATGGTGGAGATGGTGCACACAGAACACGAAAGCTGTCATGGGCCAGAGACATTGGGTCTATCTTTAACCTGACGGTGTCTGGATTGAGGGGGAGATCGCGCCCCAACGACTGAATGTACAAGCCCGGAACAAGAGCGATGATCTGGAGTGCACGAGTGGACTTATTGCGAGTGTTCAGTCGCGTCCCCACGAGCCGGGCAACAGCATGCCGGGGGCGGGATATGGCGACCATTGCACTGGCGTGGGTCTGCGCATTCTAAGGACCTGAGTAAATTGAGATGGTCTGTGCCGGTTAAAGGTGAGCATTGCACTCATCCTACCAGGCGTCTATCTTATACGCCTGGGAACTGAGATTGCTCCTGAGTCCAAATAACCGTTCCTCCTCCGTCCACATCCTCCTCGCTACCGTCCTCCATCCTCGCTGCTTTCGTCCACAACATTCATCCCCGAGATCACCCACAGATACGCTCGGACTCATTACACGTGCGGAACGCTCGATTCACGAATAACTCGTGGTGGTACCCCTCAACAAAACAGTCAAACGATCAGACCAGACCCTCTCCAGATCGTCGGGTACATTCTAATCCCTGGGACAACATCTCTCACAGCTCCTGATTGCCTGCTTTGCTTACCGACACCTTGCCCATTCGTGTGAACTCCCTCCAACACCTCCGTTCCCAAGCGAATCGATACAATACGTCGCACGTCGGCCTTCACCATCGTCCATCGACTTGCTCTTCGACTCCTGGCTCTTCTTCGCCTTCACGACGGTACTGGTCGAGCAGCAGTCATCACTTGTCTTCAATCACTCTCGAATCCATGATCCAGAAGCTCGCTCAGCCTCGTGGAGGTCCCTCAACCACGGCACCGGTGCGGACAGCCACGAGCGATGGCCCAGAAACATTCGGACAGTGGTCAGGTCGCAAGTACGTCGGGTCTATACCATGATCACGCTCTGAACTAAAAGACTAATCTCTCGCGCTTCGTACGGCATCGGTATAGACATTATTCACTCGAAGTGGTTCAGGATCCCATTCGGGCCCGTATGTGTGGCTTTGGTGACAAAGTGCGTCCCCATGGATCGGATACTGGATGAGGATCTTGTGTTAACGCTGTCCCCCTGGGTGTAGGATCGCCGTCCGTTGGCCCCTGCCGCTGTAGCGAAGATGGTCGTCCGGCGGGAGGATAACAGCATTGTCGACGTTGAGTAGGTGCTCGCCACCCTACTTTCCTACATGCTCTTACGACATGTTCTTCAGCGATGTTGATTGCTCGTTCTTCCTGGTGACTGTGGATCTCTGGTCAGCAGATGGTAAACACGAGATGAATTTGGTCTTACATCCAACGTCTGCGGACCGTTACGTTCCCACAAATACCCCCAAAACCAAACGGCGCGCGACGACCAGTTCGAACGCGCCAACCACGCAACGATCAAGTCGCCAAAGTCCCACACCAGCACCGACCCCAAGTACATTGCAGTACCCAGCCGCACAGGTCAGTGTTGGCATCTACCACTCTTCTTCGTGCTGACACCGCCGTCGCAGCCATCCACCGGCATGACGCCATTCATGTCACCGACGGGTCCTTATGCCAGTCAAGCTTACCCTTTCCCTGCACAGAATGCTCCAGCGCAAGATACAAACACTTTTCAACCCATCGCCCCTTATGGACCGCCAGCGGATGCTTCTACATGGAACTACCCTCCACAGTAGGTGCTGTCAGGATATGTTGGGTGGGTGACGCATACTCACCGACTCTGTACTCTGTTAGACCCACTGCAGAGTCATCGAGTGCTGTGGGATACAATGCCACCGCTCCGGCTCACAATGGTGAAGGATGGCAGATGGAAGCTTCTGCACGGGACGAATCGGAAGGAATGGCCTACCGGAATTGGCCTCAGGAGGCTCAGTACTCAACTATGGACAACAATGGCGTTTCGCACGGTCCGAACGCAATTGACCCTTCTCTTCGTGGACCCCCAGCACCTCCCTCTAATGAAATTCGTGACGGATCAGGATGGCCCAGCGGACCTGATGCATACGGCCAAAACAGATATTCACAGGATCCTTACGCAGCAGCGACGGCGGCAGCAGCAGCAACTCCGTCAGCAAACGTCCCGACGCAACAGCAGCAGCAGCAACCGATCGACACGACAATGTACGCTTCCGCCCAGTATGCTCAACAGCAACACGAACAGGCACAATACCAACCCGGCGCGTTCACCACAACCCCACAAGAGACGACACCTCCATCCACAATCCCACCATTGCCGCGGCATACCTACACCAGAACATTGGTCGGACCACTCTCGGCGAACGCTTGCCGACTTCTCGACGAACACCGCAAACCTGGGATCTTCTTCCTCTTTCAAGACCTCTCTATTCGCACCGAAGGTAATTGTCACACTGCCCCATTATTATTGGCTCGTCCCATCACACCCCCTTCCTTTTCTTCCCTTTTCTCGTATCTCATCTGACTCATTGTTTGTTGAGTTTTGTTGCTGACTGAACCTTGAAATCTGAATAGGGACCTTCCGTCTAAGGCTACGTCTCATGAACGTCGGAGCGTAAGTCCAAACCGTCGATCCCGCATGATTGTCGCTCGCATACTGACAAGCTACTCTTCTCGCTCACGTTGTCGCTATTGTTCTTCGTTCCTCCTTAGTCCGCCGGCACCTGAACCAGGCGCGGTCCGAGTCCACACCGACGTATCTCCTATACTCGCGCAAACGTTCACCAGCCCCTTCATCGTCTATTCCGCCAAACGCTTCCCCGGCGTCCCAGGTAAGAAGAATCTATTCACTCAAACCGTGCCTATCATCAACACGTGCTACCATACTGCGCGCTGACTACTGCTTCCTTTTCTTAAAGATACAACCGCCCTTTCAATAGCGTTAGGAAACCAGGGCCAGAAACTCCCTTTGGTTAGTCTCTCCACCTTCCCCTTCCCCCTTATCCGTCTCCGCTCCACCCGGAGATCGCAATAGCGTTTGAGACGCACTGTATCGCTGGTTGCTGACATTTCTTCACTCCGATCCCTCCAGCGCAATCGGAACGGGTCAACTGCTAAGCAAGGTCGCAAACGGCAGAGGAGTGGGTCTGACGGTTCGGGTGACGATTCCGATGACGCGTGAGAGGTTGTGTTGCTTGGGCTGCGGTCGCAGTCGCCATCGTTGATGATTCATGACTGAGGGAGGAGGTTGGAGGACGAGGACGGGAAAGGGTTCTTATTCATAACTTTTTAGACGTCGTCATTTGTATCGCTATCAGGGTTCTCCATGTTTCTCGACGACGCAGTGTCGTTTATGTGTTGTACTGACTCTCGCACGCTTTCGCACCTAATATCTAACAGAAATGTCTTTTTTTTTTTTGCTACACCACTAATTTCATCGCCTTCGGCGGCCCCTCCCTACACGAGTAGAGTTCAGCCTCTCCCACTCCAGGACTACAGCGGCAGTATCAGGGAAGTTAGTATAGATGACGTTCAGAATCTCGTTCGCCTCCTCCCGCCTCCGCTCCAGCTCCTCCATACTCGTCGCCCGCAACTCATCCCTCAACGCCCCCGGGTCCACGTCATGCTGCACTGGCTGCACGAGGTGCCCGCTCTGTAGATGTGCGAGCGTCCTTCCGAGGAGGTATAGCGTGTGGTTGTGCGGTCGCCAGAGATTCCACCCGGGGGAAATAGAATGTAAGATGTGCAGCGGGTGCGCGAAGTCGCCCTGTGAAACGTCCAACATCCACGCCTTGGCCTTCTTCCGCATCAGAGGCACAGACCCTGTCGCCCGTCGACGTCGATGTCGCATGGGAGGTTCCGACAGAGGAAGGTCGCGGGTTTCCTGGAACTCTGGCGGCAGGTCAGCGAGGAGAGGAGATGAGGGAGTAGTGTGCCGAGGAGAAGGCGTTGAGCTGTCCTTGCGGTTCTTGAGAATCACCCTCTCCACTATCTCGAATGCACGTTCTGGTTCGCCGGCGCGAATCAGCGCCACAGCGAGATGGTTCCAGTTGTGAGAGTCCAGGGTGAACCCGGCTGCGCTGAGCTCCTTCCAGGCTTTGGCGACCTCTGCGTGTAGACCGGCACAAGAAAGAGCATCGACAACGATTGAGAACGGAATACAGAGAATGTTGCTATTCCGTCGTCCTGGTGGGGGCCGGTGTGTGACGTCCTCGCCAGTGAACAGAGGTTCAAGCTCTTCCGAGGCCTCGCGGCCGAGCTCAACTATCTGTGGCCACAGTTCCAGGACAGCTGCGACATTGCCTGACCGACGGTACGAGTCCATGAGAACGGTCATGGACCCAATCGATGGTTTGCCATCGTGGTCGAGCATCTGTTGATAGAGCCTCTCGGCCTGTGCGGGTTCAGCTTTCTTCGCCCATGCGGTCATGACGGGCATGAAAAGGTTGTGCAGTGCCCTCGCACGACCTCCCTCCACTGTTACTAGGCCTTGCTGGATGTTTTCCTCCTCGATCAAGGAAGAGATGAAATCCTCCGCTGCCTGTATACTCTCCAACGACTTCTCGTTGGCGTAAGCCTCCACGATGAGCGCGTAAGTAACAGAGGTAGGTTCTATCCCACGGCTTTGCATGTCCTCGAACACGCCCCGTGCTCGCATCTTGTCCTTTAGCCGTAGGTATCCGGACATGATGATGGTAAGAAGGTACACGGTGACAGAGGCATATGCGGGGTTATGCTGCCCGAGGCGTTCTACCTCTTTGAAAATGTGAACCGCGGTACGCATCCGGCCAGCATCGCAGGCAGACTGGATCAAGAGAGAAAACGCAACTTTATCAGGTTGCATGCCGATCTCGTCAAGTTTCGTGAATAACAAAGACACGACGCGGAAAGGCGCTCCAATAAGGACGTAGGCTTTGAGAAGGGTAGTCCAGACAGGCAAGCTGAAGCGGAATCCACTATTCTTGAGATAATCAAAGGCTAACACGGCCCCCCTCCAGGATCCTGACACCACATGAGCGTTCAACAGGGCGGTGAGCATGACGCGGTCAGGCTTGATATTCCTCTGGATGGCCTGTTGGAATAACGCATCAGCCGCTTCCGGGTCCCTCTTCCTGCCAGCGAGAGAGATCAAGATGGTGTAGTGGACATGTGATGGAGGGTGGCCAGCCTTGGTCATCTCGTCAAGTAATGCGACAACCTGGTGGGTGTTATCCCGCAGCGAAGTGTTCTGCAGTAGGAGGCTCCATACGTGTTGGTCGGCTTTGACCCCAGCCTCCTCCATCCTACGAAACCAAGCCATGACGCCTGAGGAATGGCGAGCACCTGCATGAGCGCGAAGGACAGCTGTCCAGTGGAACAGAGTGGGACGAAAGGTTTGATGAGACTCTGAGGGGGACAGGGTACAGTATTCCACGAATACCGCCTCGGCACTGGCATAATCCCCGGAATACGCGTGAGCGAGAATCATGTATGCCACATCCGCTTCGTCAAGGGCCTTTCTCTCTTGAAGCTGATCGAAGTAGGGTTTCGCAAGCGATGGCTCTCCCAGGCGCGCGAACACGTACAGTCCACATGTGAGAACTCTGGATGGAACAGTGCCTGTCTCTTCGCATTCCGCACGGAGGGTATTAAAGAGCTGGAGACTGAGCTCAAACTTGTCAGCTTTCGCTGCCGCCATGGTAAGCACCGTCCTGTGATAAACAGATGGATCTAGCCCTCGATCATACATCTCCTTCATGATCGCAAACGCGTCCTCGAAATGATGGGGGTGCCGACAGAGAACCTCCACGAAGTACTCCCCTACAGCGGTACATATACCTTCGGACCAGTTTTCTGCAAGTGTGTTATAGGAATCCACCGGGTATTCTAAGGACGAGATGATGCGTGTCGCTGTGTTGCGCATGTGATGGGAGGGCCATTGAGTGCTCTGTTCGCGCGATTGCCAACGCCAGGTCAAAGAACTCCCGATATCGTTCCATCGCTGTGCCACGAATTCGACGGCGGAGGAGGATCCAAGAAATTTGTCCGTCGCAGTCAAAAGGATTCGATACGTGTCAAGGAGAAGTGCCTTCTCCGTAGCTGCATGTTCTGCCTTTGGTATCTCTTCAAGGCACTTGAGGGCATCTTGAAGATTTCCTGCGAGGGCATGAATTCGGATCCTCAGGTGAGTCCAGTGATGGTCCTTGAACGGTTCCAGATCATAAAGAAGTGATCGTAATCGTGTAACCCATAGTGGCCATGATCGGTCCTTCTCCAAGTCGCATACTGCCGTAGTGTATCGCAAAGCAAAACGAGCGTATGTCTTGGCCGTTCGCGTGGATACATCATGGTCTACCCGGCATCTTTGGTATATAGACCAGTTCGCCTCCATTTTCGCCGTATCTGTGAGCGCATTGCTCGGCTTGTAGGCGTTCCGAAGTCGCTGCCAGGAGTCCTCCTGGCTAAGTCGACGCGAGTGTGACTGCGAAGTTGACGGAGCTGAAGGAATCGGGGAGTCCAAGGAGGGAGCTGTGTTTGGCACAAACTTCGAGGTTGACGGTCTATTGGAGGCATGGCGCCGCTGGTGGAGGTCCGTTCTATGCAGCCACGCGTTCAAAGAGGGTCCACTTCGGGGGCGATGCATATGCGACCGCCGTAGCCGCGTCCGTGAAGGTACAGACTCCACAGTACCGCGAACAGCCGATCCATCCGAAGATTCTAGACATTCAAATTGGCATATTAAAGGTTTGTATGAGGGCAATATGAACTCACCACCTAGCCCTGTCCCAAAACCATGTCCCTGCAGCGTAGTATCCTCCGCACATGAAGAGCCTCGGAAATCTGGTGGTTCTCTTTCCTTTCCTTTGACCCGCCTGGAAGCAGGAGTAAAGAAGTCGGGAGGAAAGTTGCTGGACACGGCGAGCATAGTCAGGGCCGACAGGCGATGCAATGCAACAGGGCGAGCGGAGGTAAAGAAGGTATTAATGGCAGATGCAGCCAGAGGCTCGAGCATCACAGTGGCCAGAGGCAAGGGGGGAGGTACACCGACCTGTTTTGAGTACAGCGCATGAATTAGCAATTGTCAATAGAGGTGAGAGAGGAATACTGACCCAGAACCAGAGCAAGTGACTACGCCAGGATATTACAGTAAAGATATAAGTTGCCCAAGATGCATAGATCCGCCGTGAAAGATGTAGAGGAAGAGCAGGAGGTCTGCTCGTCGTCGCTGTGGCACTGGCAAACACGCTCAGGCGCTTACAGTGTCTCGGTTTTGTCCACGCACGTGACCGAGTTCATCCGGATTTGGAACCCAAACCGATCATTGCACGTTGAGGTCCAGAAGAACATTGCAGATTTGCTTGTCATGACTATGTATTCCAGTAACAATGCGCACACAGAGAAGCAACGGACTAATTCTGGGGTCTGGTCTGCCAGGTTTCCAATTTGGGCGCTAGTGCCCATTTTGGTGTCGGAGACTGAATCGAAAGTTGAAGCCTGTCGAAGCTCGCAGTTGTCCCCTCAGTGAGTCACCATCTTAACCCACAACGTCAGCATGTCCGTGACAATCCCGCCTCACGAAATTCTCATTGTAGATCCAACTACTGGTGAAGGTGACTGGCAAACCCTACGTCAACAATGCTACGATGTCCGCATTGATGTTTTCCACCATGAACAAGGGTTCCCTCTGGAAACTGAGATCGATAAGTTTGTCTTTTTCTACTATCCATTAAGTTGTCCGCTCAGTACTGACGAATACGTTTCGTCGTTCAGTTTGGAAGATTCTTCCACACATATCCTACTCCGGCTTGTTCCGTCGCTGAAGCCAGTTGGAACAATCCGCTATACTAGATTCGCAAAGTACTCCAAACTGAGTAGGCTGGCGGTTCTCAAGGAATATCGACAATTCAAGTTTGGTAGGAAACTGGTCGAAGCTCTGAACCAGCACGCCATCCGTGACGCCACAAAGTCTTTGGAGTCTGGCAATAACAAAACGGATGCCACCCACGTCATTCGGATCGTATGCCATTCACAAATCCCAGTGAAGCCATTCTACGCAAAGTGAGTCCTTACGCGGAGAATGAGATCAGCATGTCTCACCTTCTGACCGTTGCTTATACTTGCATGATAACCCATCCCACTCCCCCGTATGTGTGTTGCATAGATTCGGATATGAACCCGAGGTGTGTACACTTCTGTCCAAGTGCGTCCGGTTCACCCGCTATTTTGATCTCCCATTCGTCCCTTTTGCGTTCGCTCTTGCCTTCTCCCCGCCATCCCATTCTACATCAAGATCACCTGTCCAAAGAACTCATCTGCTCCCCTATCCCGCGCTTAGCCCTTCTCTCTCTTCACATGCATATCCTTCCATGCAATTCAATAATTCATTCAATCTCTCTCCCGTACATGGAGTTCACAACTGATCACTTGCTATGTTCTTCCCCTGTCCTTATCATGCATCTCCCCATCTTGATATTTCTGATCCGACATCTCATCTCTGCTCTTCCTTTCCTGGTTCCTAATCCCATGCCATCGAGCTTGACCTCCGCTTTTTCTCCCTTCCCCGCAATTCCGTTAAATGGGATCGATTCTCTTCGCCCTTATGCGGGGAGTTAACACGGCCATTCCGATCGATGACGATGCCATGGCCTCCGAACCCAAACTTTGCAATTTGTGTGGACGCACACAACATGATGATCATCTCCTTCATCTGCATTTTCTTTTCACCGGGCTTTTCGGAGTACGGTCGCAATGGCGAAAGGTATGGTGTACAGGTGGTAATGGATACGTACGTCTATCCCCATCGACCACACACTTCGCCGTTGTTCACTGTAGGCTGTGCCGCCGATACCATCCGTACCTGCCCCTCTCGCTATTTTTTCCCGTCCAAACGTCATTTTCCCCCCATTGCCGTTCCCTGATCTCCTCTCGTATTCATTTACCCACTTCATCATTCCTTCTCTTACTCTTCACTACGCACTTACCTACAGACTAATCCGTATTCACAGGGAGACGAATTCGACGAAGATGGCGCCCCACACCAACGCATGGTCGCAACGCTACCGCTCTCCCAGTCACAATCATAACTCTCCTTCACTTCTTTCTCCCATCGGGTTCATTCTCACCCCTCTCACCATCACCTTCACGACCGCCCCTCCATGCTCAGTGGCTGACAGAGAAGAAGCACTATTCCCCATCCCCTATCAAGTGGCGGCAGACGCGTCACGCTGTTGTTGTACGAATACCAATAGAACCCCGAGTGCATGCGCGTGCGCGCATCGAAAGGGTCACAGAATCAAGCACTGCTTTACTGTACCGTTCCCAATCACCGTGACCCACCCGTTCTCCCCCAACCTTTTGAAAGCAATTGCTGCGCTCCGAACCTTCCGAACCCCCGAGCCTGAGCATCCGAGCGCGCAGAACCCGCCGCGGGAACGTACGCTGCTACTGTATAGGTGAAACCTCCGAGTCGCAGTTTCAGTTTCCACTTTAACAGTAACTGCCAAGTAGCACCGCCTGGCTAGAGCTGCCGTCCCTTCCAGTAAGCTCAGTCGCCGAAGATTGCAGATTTCAAGCACCCGTTTCTATTTTCTTACTCAGAACTGAGTTGAGGTTCTTCGGGCTTATTCCCAAGCAAATCACGCATTAACAAGGCCCTCGGACCCACTTGCCGTTTTCCGATCTTGATCTTTTTCTCGTTCTTGTGGACCACCCAGCACTAAGTAAAGTTCATGTTTTCCTTAGACTCTCTGATCGTGATCAGGAAATCATTCAGGATGTACGGCACGGAAATCGTGTTGCCACGGAGCGGATGCAACGGATCTGCAGGACGATTGAGATCAATGGTGGACAAACAACATGCAGCCCACGATTCGCTGGCCCTCAAAATATTGGAGCAAACAGACCAGTTGACCTCATATGCGAGTAAGCAGTAGCAGCATTTTCTTCGTTCATCTGCGGCATAGGGCATCTGAAAATATCATGATCAGTCCAATCCCAGACTGAGCTTTCTCCGTACGCCACTCTCACATGCGCTTGCCAAGGTTTGCCAGTGGATGCCAATCGTGCCCGGAATCTGGATTATCTGCATCTGAATTGAAGGTACGCACAAGAAAGATCCAAACCACACCCTTGTCGATACGATGCTCATCTCTCATACTAAGTAATTGTTCATGAAGGCATTGCCCTATCATGAACGCCACGGCTGGCCAAGCAAAACTTGAGATTATCTGACAACAGGAACCGAAATCAGTCGAAGGTGGAGGTGGAGCTGTATACCATGCTCAAGTCTGTACGATTGAAGCATCACCCTAAGCAGTAAATCACATCGTGAGCTATCCACCCGTCCTTCCCCTCCGTCAGAGATCTGATTTATTTCTCTTTGGTCAACTACAAACAGCTATAACGGAATGCCAAACACTCGCCCTCACCTTTCCTCCCTCCCAAAACCTTCACCCGTGCCAAGGAGCGACAAACCCCACAAATTAGAAGTCTTTCAATTCTATCCCCTCTACCCTACTATACTCTCGCAAGGACACTTCCCGGAGACTCCGAGACAATCGCAACAAGGGTGAAATCAGCCTATCTATTGCAACGAACATCCGCAGATTCAGATTACAATCACCTACATTGCCAGGGAGGTCATGTAGTATTGTTGAACCCGTACCTTGCCATATCATCAACGCTTTACTTTCGGAGCAGGCAGGGACACTGAAGCTGTGAGGGACTGACCTCTGCTAAGGTTGGAACCGTACCTGGTGAGGTGCGATGGGGGGCTAGGCAAAGCCTATCCTGCAATACTAGTTGTGGCGCGTTTCGAGCTCGAGGGGGGGCGTTCCAGCGGACAGTTGAGTTCGGGATACGTCCGGAATTCCGAAAACCCATACAGCTTAGCCCTCGTACAATGATGCATCCGATACCATCGAAAGAGATGTGGTACTTCCCCCGCGCGATCGTCAGACATCGATACTTATATCCAAAGGCTCACGATTGACCTTGTCTGCTGGTCAATCGCGAGCCTTCCAAACACCATCTATACGGATCTGCTGTACAATAATACACCGCCGTATACGTATATACAACGAATTCGAACGCGTCGGCGAAACAGGAGGAAGAAAACGGGCGGAGATACAGATATACACAGACTTTGGGATGCTCGCAATAGCATCAGCAGGGGAAGAGAGGAGGAGGAAAAAGTCCGTGTATCGTCGCCAACGAGAATATGACGGGTGACCGAGAGAAACCGGGACAGACTGGCAGGCAGGGGAAGCGAAGATGCGTCATGAGGGGGTCGTCACAGAGAATAACGAAAAGAGGACGGAGACCGTCGTGGTGAGACAGGAAGGGGGAAGACGGACGGGAAAATAGGGCTATGAATACATCAGGAGTGGTGGGGATCGTTGGTGTGGTATGGGGGATCATTCCCGGGGAGGTGGTAATACACAAGCATCGTGAAGGGCAGGGCAGAGGAGGACCCGGCGAGGGTGCGATAGAATAGAATAATGAGGGACGAAAAGACGAAGCAAAAAAATGCATTTCCAAAGTCCGTGAAAAGGAAGGTTATAATATAGATGCAAGCGTTGAAAGGGACGAAGACTTGGATTGGGGAAAACATTTGAGACGAAGATGAAACGAGTTGGGAAGCAGGAGGCAGTGGTATATACAGGCATAAGGGGTAGCAGCGAGGACGGGAAGTGTCACGGTGAACGACCGAACAATGCAAACAAGACAAGGACGAAGAGAATGTGCATAAGATGAAGGCAGGGATTGGTTGGGGATGGGGCAACTTGCAAGTATAATGAGGCCCATAGTTGTCGGACATTGACATCGACATGACAAGACAGGAAAACAGGAGCGTGAAACAAACCGAACAAGAGGTCGTGAAAGGGGCAGAGAGGGCGGCAAGGAGAGAGTTCCCGCAGCACTTATGTGCGGCGCCGGGACATCTGGTGCTGAAGTCACCATCGCCCAGTGGATTGATCGTCACTCTCACTCTCCGAGGAAAGCGGCTCCTGCTTGACCTTGCGGGCGCTGGAGGGGAACGCGATGGCATTGATCGGGCTGCCGGGGAGGATGCTGAAGTTGATGCTGGAAGTGAACCCGGTGGTTCCTTCCTCGTACAACTTCCTCGCAGCCTCATATTCCAATTTCTCTTGCTCAGCTTGAGCCAAAAAGGGCTGATGGAGATCAGAAAGCGATTCGTCAGCACGCAATCAAGAGGAGCGCAGTGATACGATAAAACTGCGATAAGTAAGATTCGTGGTCAACATACCTTACGCTCATCGTCCGTCATTGAACGCCACTTGGCTGCCGCCAAGACACTCTGCTTTGTCGTCTCAGTCTCCTCGCCAAATACCTCCTTAACCAAATCGGGATCCGACCGAATGCGTTGTAAGAACATGAAGTACGCGCTCAAGGGCTTCTTTGGTGCGTTGGGATCCTTGATGTTGCCCTTGCGCGACTTCCCGGCCTTTCGTTGCGCAGTGCGGAACGCATTCTCGCGCTTGATATCGTCTGGGGTCAAGGTGCGCATGTATGCGGCGAGTTCGCGTTCGCGAGCTTCTTTGGCCTGCAAGGAACGCTTCTTGTAGGGCTGTGAGGCAACCGACGTGAGTCTAATCGAACAGGAGCCACATTAAAATAAACGGTCGCGTACCTCCTTCTCCTCTTCGCTCAACCGTGCGTATTCCAAACCAGCCTCCTTCGCAGCCTGGGCCACGTTCAACTTCTTTGAACTGGTCGCCTGATGTTGCTGAATCCAATCAGTGAAGTACAGTTGCCAAGCGGATGGTGCCAATTTGGGAGGCCGGAGTGTGGACTTGAGCGGTGCTATGCCAACGGGTCCCTTCAGATCCCGGGGTGGTGATGAATGTAACGGGTGTAACTTACGGGTCTTGTCACGCTCCGACGTGCGGGGCTCCTGCTCGTCCTCCGGAGGCGACCTCCTCTTCGTCACGCGTACGGTAGCATCGCGATCGGTGTGCTCGCTGATGGACTCGGCTCTCCGACTGTAAGCCCTGGTGAACTGGGGACGCGTGTGTGAAAGCTGGGAGACTGAAGGCGCGCTTGACGAAGGGAACATTTGAGAAACAGCGGAGAGATCGCGTCGCTGGTGAGTGCGCGGTCTTTGAGTGGCGTAAGGATCCTCCTCGGATACGTCTGGGAATGGGACGGAGGACAAATGAGGAGAAGCGGTCGGCAGAGCCTGGGAAGGGTTGGAAGGACTCCAGAGGTGGGTTGCCCATGCCGGAGCAGGACCAGCGGCCGGCATGTGGTCGGGAGGGGACATAGACATGCCGAGGTGCGACTGGTTGCGGAGGATGTCGGTCATGATAGCGTCACTTGCGGGAGAGGGAGGCAGCGGCTGGAGGGCAGCGTAGGCGGTGGTAGGTGAGAACGGTGACACGTCCGGGAAAATGGAGGACTTGTCGCTGTAGGCTGCAAAGTCGTAGTTGACAGAGGGAGAGGTGGGGATATTGATTGGTGCGGAGGATGACTGGGGGATAGAGTGTGCTAGGTCGGAGTCATTGATCCAGTTGCTGTAGAGCGAGTTCTCTGTGAACTCGGGGGTTGGCGGCGGGTAGGCCATTCCGGAGTCGAAGGAACGGTCCGAGAGATGCAGCTGCTGAGGCGAGCCATAGTCCAGCTGGCTCGAGGTGGACTCTGGGGATGCGAGGTAGGATGGGATGTTGTTGTGGAGCGGGTAGTCGGAGGGGGTGTCCCAGGGCGAGAGCGGTGGCTTTGACTCCGTCGCAGACACGTCGTCAAAGTCGAATATCATGTGAGAAGAGTCCGAGAGGGAGTGGTCGTACGGGCTGTCGTCGTAGGCCATGAACGGGGAGGAGTCAGCGAGGGACATGTCTGATGCGGCGAGTGCGATGGCGAGTGCGCCTTTGTCAACGTCGCGCCTGTGGAAGTGGCTGGCCGGCATCCGGATTGCGAAGTGGACTGGAGGAGGTTGGGAGGAGAGGAGGAGTTTATTCGAAAGCAGCCGTATTAATAGTGTGCGGGCAATCGACATTTCTGGGATATACGCTCAGAAAAGAATTCGAAGCTGCCTCTGACTCACAATGTCGACCGACCATACTGGGACAGATCGATTTTCCCGATCCCCCTCGAGACCAGTCACAGCGTCACACACTCGCGGGCAACTCCGTCCCAGAACAACGTCTCGCCCAGACTCAGTCCCAGCCTCAGTCGCCCAGCTCACCGGCTCGCCCGTCGCGTGACAAACAGCAATCCATTCGAAACGTCTCTATCAAACAAAGCAACTCCCGCCGCATGATCATAGCAGCACAATACTCTGCTCTGGCCGGTATCTTGGGTTGCTGTACACACTCTTGCCCGCCTAGAAATCATATCATTCAGACAACACCGTCTCGACACGGCGGAACACTCACCTCCCACCCCGGCACGTCCTTCATGATCTCCTTCTCCCGCTCCAATGCTGCCTGTTGTCTCCGATACGCATCTCGGTCGGCTTCGGCCAGCAACAAAGGCACTAGGTGAATCCTCGACCATGTCTTCTCGCGCTGCAGTTCCCTGAGGGTCAAGCTCATGGTCAGCAACGGTCAACCGGCCACCACTGACGTCCACGGTGACGTCCCCATAACCACGGAGAACGCGCTCCGTGAATCAACTCTGATTCAAAACCGTGTGCCGTCAACTCGCTCGCTCATTAACCCATATCAGGATCAAAAGGATGATAAGAAACTGGCAAGGGTGTCCTTTCGGCGCGGTTCGGATCCCAAACCAGGCCACGTTCCTCAATGAGCGGGGGGTCATGAGAGCCACGTTTCGCATCCCCTGCTGACATCCCACCCCAATCTAGCTTCGGGGGTTCAGAACGAGTGGCACGCTGGTCCTTGTTTGGCCCAGTGTTTGGGCCAAATAGGCAACCTGAACACAAAGCAAAAGAACACTGCTGAAAATCACACACACGCACCTCTTCTCTAGGTTCCCCTGCCCGAGTCGATAGAACCCGTACGCGCACACGGCCGTGACGCCGCCGAGGATGACCAGGCCACTCGGACCGCGGAACGGAAGGTTTCGTTTGTATTTGATGGCGTCGAATCCGCCCGCTGGGGGCATGTCCCTTTTGGTCGCAGCAGCAGCAGTAGCGGCAAGCGACGAGGGAGAGACAGAGGGGTTTGGCGTGAGTCATCTGCGGGTCCTGTGGCACCGAGAGTAGTAGGAGGATGACATACTGTCTGTATTGCACGGTCACTGCATGGTTTTGTCAGAAACGGTAGCAGGTGTGATTGGGGTTGCGGCTCACTTTTGGAATCAAACGGATATCGGAGCCCAAACAAGAGCAGAATGGAGAGTTGCTGACGTGAACACAGCGAGAAGTGTGCAGCGGAGGATGATTTGGTGGAAATGAGAGTGTGAAGTGGCTGCAGCTCCGTCTGCCAGTGCAGTGTCTGGTTCAGACTGAGAGTCGCACGCTCGGCATCCTCCGCCGTTATGTCACTCCCACGTGGACACTGCAACTGCCAGCTGCCAAGTTATCTCGACGACAAGGGCGACACGGCGACGGCGTTGGCTGCAACGTCGGGTGGATGGACACAGCTGTATTATGGCTATGTGCAATATTCGTAGCTGCTCAATGTCACGCCTGCTCACGTCCAAAGTTGGGCAAATTGACGCATGGTGTGCCCACATGTACTGCCTGTGTGGCACCGTTCTGCTCCATTTCAGCATGCTGTATCCGTCGAACAACAGACCCATGAGTGCAATTGTGCTGGAACGTATTCAGAAGGCTGTTTGCTCTGGGATGTTCCTGGGCGCCTCCGACTCAACGCCAGGCCAAGCATGACAGCGAACTCCGAAACGCCAGTGCAAAGGCCCACACAGGCTTTCCCGCCCTCTTTCTTCTCGCCACCATGTCCCGCCAGCACTCTCCCTCTCCCGGAGGCCATCCCCCGCAACACATGCACAGCAACCAGCCCTACCAGCTCCACGCCGTCGCCTCCTCGTCCTCCGCGTCCGGCGCGAACAGCAATCCTAATAAACAGTCTCAACAGAAGTCCAAGGGCTTTGCGCCCGGCATCACAGCCAGCGCCGAGGATGGCAAGTACCAGACAAAGTACAAGGAGCTGAAAAGGAAGGTCAAGGAGATAGAGCTGGTGCGTACGTTTTTGCTGCTCCAGGAATAACACTTATCGACGTTCGACGTGCTTGGCCACTCTCTCGCGACGTGCACGGCTTTTGTTGTATTCAGGATAACGATAAACTGTACCTGAAGCTCTTGTTGGCAAAGAAGAACATTCGCCGCATGAATCTTGAACGAGCGTGCGTTCCGATGTCAACCTTTTCCACTCGGATTTCGGTCTAATTAACCATCAACGTTCTCAGTATCCTCTACGAACGACTGGCCGCAGTACCTCCGACACCCGGCAGACCTACTCACGAGTTACCCCCTGAGTTGGACCCCGTCTTTGCCCCACAGCATCCGCAAGACCATCCCAGAGGTCTCGACGTCAACGATCAGGCTTTGGCCCAATACCTGCACACCCACCCGTCCGCACGCGTGGTGCGAGGCACTGACGGCCGAATCGTCGCAATCGAAGACAACCCTGCCTTGGACCTCCCAGGGCAGTCCTCCGGCGCACCACCGCCCCATGGTATACCCCTTGTGCGCGGTTTTCAACACGAGTCCGGGCCTGGTTTTGACCCTCAGAGACCTTTACCCGCCCTTCCCCCTGGCTCGGGGGTTCCTCCCCCTCCGCCAGGGTCCGTGCATGACACATATGGACCCTCTCATCCACAGCAACCCCACGAACCGCATATCTCAAATTCGCGTTCGGCGGGTGCCCACCGTGATCGCGATCGCGAACTTCCACCCCCGGCTGGATGGCAGGCCCAAGAGCCTCCTTCAGCACGGCCTCCGAGCAATAATTCCACTTCGTCCCACCATCATCGTGACCGTAGTCGTCATCGCCACAGTCACTCGCATGTGCACCCGCACGACATTGACCCTGTGAGTGGTGGACCCATTCCACCGGGTCCCGAACATGGTGGTCGATTGGACACGTTGCCACCTGTGCAGCACCGTTCCCGACGGGGCAGCGTGTCCGAGTCAGAAGGCAGAGGTAGACGCCACGATTTGCACGACTTGGCATATCAGGGCCACGACCATGGTCATCCTCACATGCAAGTTACCCAGAGTGGGGGTCCTGGATCACCGCCTCGCGGTCATTCACCCTCAGCCAGTCGATCAGGACGTCTGCATCACCACCAACGCGTCGGACCTGGGGCGCATATTCACAGAGAACGCGATGCGGAGTACGACAGGGAACTTTACCACGCGCGGGAGATCGAGAGAGTGGAAGAGGTGGAAAGGGCGCGTGATCTTAGAGAGAGGATGGCGATGGAAGAACAGGAATTGCGGAGCGGTACGCAGTGGGTGCGGGAGGAGCAGGGTGGGATGAGTGTACCACATGGTCGATCGCGATCTGACACGCCCGTGTCCAACGACGCGTCCCGTCCGCCATCTGGCCAGTCATACGAACGCGACCACCGCGCGTCCCGTGGACCGTACGCAGCTGCACCAGGAGGAGGGTCCCGCAACGTCCTGGGACTCGACGGCAGCGAATACGGATACGACGAACGTAGTGGTGACTCGAGGAAGCGTTCTCGGAACGACATGGAAGTTGACACCGACCGTGACCGTGACAGGGAACGAGAATTCAGGTATGCGGGTGAATCATTGTTACCCATGCAGCAGCATGGCGCGTCGGCTGCGCGCATGGGTATGGATGAGGGAGGGTATATGGATAATAGGGGGTCAAAGAGGATGCATCAGGTTCATGATGACCGGGACAGAGATGGACAGATGTCTGCGGTGCGCGATGAAGGGCCGATGGATCAGGACGATTAGTCCCCCATCCTTCTGCTTCTTCAGGGGGTTGGTTGTGTTCAGGTTACCACTTCCGAGAAATGTTTTTCCACTCCTGCGATGCGCGCAGTTGGCGTAGTTTCTGCTTGGTCCGTACTGCCCAATTATCCCTTGTCTCGTTGATCCTATCTCGATGTATACTTTTTCCGCATATATTTTCTTGGGTGCTCGATTCGCAGAGTGATGCGCTGCGTTACATGTCAATAATCTCATGCATTTGAGTGACCAAAACGAGACGCAGCCACTGGTGCTTCGTTTTCTTTGGACCCAAATTCAGTCGTGTGGGACCGCAATAACTCGGTGTGACTCGAGCCTGAAGAAACTGCAGCACAATGCTAATTCCGACGGGTCGTATACAAGCTTCAAGATTCGAGATGAACACATCCATGATCGACCCGCCGGGGAGGAGCAGCGGATACTTGGTTTCATTCCGCCAATTTGAATGAATCTTGCAAGTAAATACCGTGTTCCACACGTCACAGAACGATATGTACACTATCAACAGATCAGTTTGGTGTTGAGCACAGGTATGCCATAACAACCATGTGTCGTATGTCGTGGTACGTCCAAAAAGTCCGCGGCCAATTACAATATCCAGGTTTCCATTCCACAGAACACCCTGACCGTGCGCAGCGCAGCGAGAGCTTTTTTACCACTCTTCCGAGCTCCTCGAATCAAACTTAACCTTTAATTTGCAAGTCCTCTAGTGATGGTACGCCTGGTGTCCTGTCACAGCGAGATGAGGGTCAACGCGGAAAATGACAGCGGAACAGGAACAAATTCGGGGTAGGAGAAGACGTGTGTTGACTCACCCCCATATGTGTACGTGTCATGTATGCCCGCGGTCAAGGCGATGATTCTGACCCCGAGCGTGGTTCACATAGAACAACGTATTATTAGACCCCTTGTACCCGCGTTCTGATTCATCCAGACAAAGCAGGCTTGTGATATAGGGAAAACAGAAGGAAAAACAACCTGGGCGGATGGCGGATGCAACCATACGGGCTCCTCGGACAAGCCCGAACATATAAGTCAACCTGTCACCGTGACCCTTCTCTGCTGCGAACAATGAACGATGTTTGAGCCTTTGGAAGTGCCTCGGTCATCTGGAGTGGCCACCGAGTCCAATTCGCCGATCCAGTTGGCAGTTGACCGTTCTGCAGACAACCGATAGAATCTCTTTGGCGGCACGTCCACATCCTGGTCTTCGCTGTCATGTCCCCGCCACAATACCGCTTGGTCCTCCCAGTACGCGTCCAAGTCGCGTTGAGTGTCGATGACGGTGATTCTGCCTGGAGCGTCGGCGTCGTCGATCTGCACGCGCGGGGTGTTGTGGCGCTGAATGCGTTGGCGAGCCTCGACCGCGTCCATGAGCAGGTCTTCACTGTACTGCTTCACCTGCGGCTGAGCGTCGAGGATGACGTCCATGATGGTTCCCTCCGTCTCAGCTTCCACTGTTTCACGAGCAAGACGTAAAACCTCTTGCGCCTCTGACGACACTGTTGTCACTGAAGGTGATGATATCGAGGATCGGTTGGACGCGGGTGTAGCCCTCTTTGGCAGCGTAAGCTTCGCAGATTTGCCTTTGCCCTTTCCGTGCCCGCCTGAACGAGGGTTTGCATCGTCTTCAGGCTGGTGGCGGAGGCGGCGGCGCTTGCCGGCCACAAATGCAGGAACGTCCAGCTCAGACGGGGATGAGGTTCTCGTTTTCTCGGCCACGGCGATGGAGGCATGCTTGACTTTCGTCTTAGGAATAGATTTGACGTCACGAGAACCGTTTGTGGTCGTGGTTGAAACAATAACCTTTCGTCGCTTCGTGGGTCTCTTCTCTGAGGCTGACTGCTGCTTTGCCTGAACCTGCACGTCCCATTTGAGGTTGGTAGACGAAGTGTGGAGCTCTGTGGGTGGTTCGTTGACAGGTACGCGTAGGGATTGGCTCGGAGGATGGGCAAGCAGCGGATCCAGCATCCGAGCGCTCCGAAACTGTGCTGCAGAGCTTGAACTCAACTCTCCCGACCTGGAAAAAACATTGGGTCTTAGATCTTTGGGGATCACTTGCGCATTGAATAAGATAGAACGACGCTTGCTTACCCATTACCCGTATGTTCCCGACCTAGTCCGCCCACATCGCCTGCGTTTATGATGGTGTGTAAGTTCATTGTTGTTTGGTGTGGTCACGGTCGTCTTGTGAAAGACTCGGGTTCTCTTGGTCCCGCTCCTCGTCGGCATTGCAATCTGGACTGAATGCGTGCACATTGTCAGCCAAACGCACCGCTATTCCACGTTCTGACAGTGCAGATCCTGTTCCAACGGCATGTCAGCCCCGCGTGAAAAAGACGCGTTCGACTATGTATACCATCCGTTCATTTGGGCAGAGATCGATGTCGAAGCAGAATCATGGTCTGCTCGGGCTTGATCGCACGAATCACTGCGCAAGGAACGCCACGCAGACCCATGACTTGAAGTGGACAGCACAGATGATGTGCTCCGAACGCTTTCACCTAGACGAGTGCGGATAGGGGTGATAAAGTAGTTGGACTATCACCAGATCCCTGCGGACCGTGCGTCAATGCACTGCCGGCGAGCGGGGTGGCCGAAGGGGCAGAAGCTGAGTAGGGCAATGTGAATCCGAGAGTGGTTGAATTGCCACCGATGGTCAGAAACCCATAATTTCACGGCCAGATTCCCTAAGACCAATCACAACTCGTCGTATCTGCCAGATTTTGAACAAGGTTTGAGGGAAGAACCAGTTGGAAAGGTCGCTTTAGGGTACATACCTATACCTGGGCCAGCTTTGATCGCCAGATTGGGATGTCGAAGGCATCAAAGCCGTTTGAGAGGGTCGTGTTCGCCGTGAGGCGTCGCTCGCGTGGCCGTCCCCTTATTGACAAGATCCATCAGCGAAAGCGTTCAACTCCGAGATATGGGACCAGGTGGGCTAGACAGACCGCGTCATGGCGGGCGAATCTCGCTCAGCAGATGGACCCCTCGACATATTGATCATGTTCACGATTGGATGCCGGTCATCAATCTGGCACAGCTGGCTTGATCTGTCATTTGGAAGGGCGAGGTCTGCAGCAGACGAGGAGAGGTACCTGCGAGAGGCAACTTGAAACCAATGATTCGCCCAGTCTGGCCAACCGGCGGCACACGAGCAGTGATTAGGTTCCAGCTCCGCACTCACACGAAGGCGTTAACCCGGTGGAGATATGTTTGAAAAGTCTGTCTTTAGCATTCAAGAAAAGGGAAATAAGCTATTCATTGAAGGGAAAAAACACAAGCCACAAAGGAGGACTGGAGAAGACTTCCCACCCATGACCTGTTCTACTTCCCAGGAGCAACTTCTCACAGCCTGACCCCCGTCACCGGTAAACGTGATCCGCTGTTGTCAACAATGAACTCGAGTTAGCCAAACCTTCGTACGGGATCGGACGAGAAGCCCAGGAAGAGAAGCCAGACGCACCATGGAGGTTGGCGGCAATCTCGGCCTCAGCTCGGTCTCCATTAGCAAGCAGTTTCTCCTTGTTGTAAAGCAGCTCCTCGCGAGTCTCAGTTGAAAATTCCTGGTTTTGCGCTTTTGCGTGAAGGAGACGATGAGTAAATGTGACAGGGAAAAGTCAGCAGATGCGTCCAATCCTGGGGAACCAGAATACGTACTCTCGACAATTGCATCTACAGGGCACGCCTCTTGACAGAAACCGCAGTAAATGCATTTGGTCATGTCGATATCTAAAAAACCGGAAGTATTGAGTATCCCAAGAGCAAACAGAACCTAATAACGACGGACCATAACGTGTTGTTCTCCTTGATCCATCCAAGCGTGCTTCACTCTCGATAGTGATAGCTTGTGCCGGGCAGATTGCTTCGCAGAGTTTGCATGCTTGACATGTCAAGGGACGTGAATATCAACAGCTGCTGCGATAATCCGATAGCTGCATACCAATACAACGTTCCTCTCCGCTCGGATATCTTCTGAGAGCGTGTTCCCCGCGGAAACGTGGAGATAGGGGACCCTTCTCGAAAGGATACATTATGGTGTATGGTGGGCGGAAGAATTGCTCAATAACAATCCACATTCCTGTGTACATGTTTTAAAATTAGCACCAATGAGGTTGACAGATAGACCGTGCTTACCCCTAAGGATTTCGGTGAAGAAGAATAGATGAACGGCCTTTTCAATGGCACTAGGTCCACCCTTGTAAGGGTCAATTTCGTCCCCAACCTTCGTATCCGGAGGAAAAGAGGCGTCCAAAGGCGGAGATCTGACTTTGACGGGCATTGCAAGGTGGTCCACTGGGTGATGTACTTCGGAATGTTTAGGAGCTTGAGCCTGTAGCCGTGATGTGTGGGAGAGCATTCTGCGTGCCAGCATGGAGTGTGCCCCAACGCTGGCGAGACGTGCTTGGATGAGCCGTGAGGAAGGCCCCGCGGCAAGACCTGCTCGAAGGAAAGACATGGTAGAAGACAAGCGGTCGGGTGCCGACTCTGGCGAGGGAGAGCCCGACCTCAAGGATGTTGAGAACGGTGAGGAGCGGGTGGTCGAGGATGTGTGAGACGGTGGTGACGGGTCAACACGTTACACAACACCAGATTCACTCCGGGAATTCCCGTGATTTTTGCCAGCCAATCACAGCAGGAGAATCTGATAATTGCGGTCACGCCCATCGCCTTCAGCGTCGTCCTCACTCCTTCCCATCGTGTACTGCGATGTCTACCGCTAAAACGAAGAAGGCTGCTAAGCCGCCGGCATTGTCGATGCAGGGTATGCTAGCAGCGCACAACGTTCCCTCTTAATCGTTCACTCATGGAACGGAAACGACTAGCCAGAGATTCAACAGACGTACAACCGATTCCAAGGTGATCTGCAGACGTTGGCAAACAAGATTGGAGAATTAGAACAGGAGGCTGAAGAACATACGTTAGTACGATAACTGCATGCTATCCAGCTCGTCTTTTCATCGTCTGTGATCATACAGGCTGGTCCTCACGACCCTCGACGAGGCACTGGCAGAAGAGCCAGATCGAAAGTGCTTTAGACTTGTCGGTGGCGTCCTGGTAGAAAGGACGGTAAAGGATGTCGTACCTGCGCTTCAGACAAATCGTGATGGAGTGCGTTATGCTTTCCTGTCTCTCGAGCCATCGCCTGATACACCTTCAAAGATTCGCAAGGTCATCGCTGGTCTCGCAGAGCAATACAAGAGCAAGGAGGAAGAGTTCGACAGCTTCAAACAGGAGTACAACATCCGACCGACAAATGTGTGATGATGCTCTGCACAGTTGTCTTGTAAGAGTATCGGCCAGCTTTCTTTTGGACGGAAACCTGACAGCACTCGTATCTCGCAAGGTGTACTTGTAGTGTATCCTGTTTTCGACGTCGTATTGATTCGAAGTATATTTACGAAATCCCCCCTGTTGGAAGTACATCGGTTTACCGACCATACTTCGTGCCAAAGGCCGACATGCAATGGTCTCTTTGTCCTTGATCTGGCACGATCTTGCATATATAGTTCATTATTGCTCTGCTCTTGTCTTATCTTCTCGTGCGACGTGCATGGTTTTCACGCAGCGTTCGCATCCGCAGACAGGCAATCGAGAACAGATGGTGCATCCTTACTTGAACCCTTCTCCCACCCACAGTGAAGCCCCTTTCCTCCACCTTTCCAGCCACTTAACAACAGAGCCGAGAATGGTGACCACAAATCGAGCAGATTCATCTAGGATGGCGGTGGAGGGTGCTCTGGCTGCAGTGTTGCAGGGGAGATCGAAGCATCTCGTATCATTCGCAGGTCAAAGTCAGTACGGCGGCGGAGGATCGTCTGCATGTGGCCTGGCCGCACTCAACTTTGCAAGGATCATACTCGAGAAGGAGCGAGACGGTTTGAAAGATGTCGCATTATTGCAGGAGATGACGAGGGACGAGGTCATTGAGGTATGGGCTCATAATTGTGGCTCATCTCCGGACGTTAACCCCGTCAATATTCTAGGATGTATTGCGCATTTGTTCACAATGGTCTTCAACTGCCCATTTGGACGTGGATGAGATAGCTACAGCACCGATATTTGAGAATACTTTGGAGCCCTTGTGGTCTCAGTATTCCCAGCTGGGCAGGCGATCATTTCGAGAGATGCTGATGTACGTGGATTATGCTATCTCTCCAATATACTGTATGTTGACGACACTGGCCAGCAAATTGCACGACTCCACAACGAGCTCCGCTGCACTCGTCCTGACTCGCCCACCAGAGATCGTATGCGTCTTGAAGGTCGTGACGGAGATGAAAGCCGTATATGCTCTGTTCGACTCTCATCCACGACACCATCATCCGGATGGCGCAGCTGTAGTATTCTTCCCATCTTTGGACGCTGCTGCGGAGTACCTCTCGGACCTCTTCGAATTTGACCAACGTCTCCTTTCCGATGCGAGCTTGCAGTGGGAAACACAACTCCTGGCGAACTACTGCGGCCATGCCTTCAACATAAAGGATAACCTTTCCAGCGTCGGCAATATCCTCGACGTCGTTATGGATGCCAGCCTTAAGATATTATCTCTGAAAGCAGATTTAGCAGAACTCGAGCGTTCCAATACCATCCTGCGCTCCGAAGTCGAGAGCTTGTCTGACGCGAATGCTAGGATGCAAAATGAAGTCATCGCCATCCGAGCATCCACGACGGCTCATCCCTTCTCCTCGATGGTGAATAGTTTTGGTGGAATGTGGCGCACAACTCCTTCGCGACCTACTCCAGGGCCCTCTACGTCTCAACGACCAACACCGAATAAGGCACCTGTACCTACTAGCAAAACTCCATCTGCTCCTGGGAAGTTCCCAGAGGGTCCTGGTAGGACTTTGGGATCTTCTAGCTCTAGCCGGGGGTCGAGGACCCGTGGAAGTTCGCCTGCGTCATCCTTAACGACAGTTACATCAGGATCCAAAGGCAAGATGGTCATGCACACCACGGACGAGGTTGACGACGATGATTTCGTCTTTGCCACTCGGATTCAGTTGGAGTGGCAAGAGGCTACGGACGAGCAAGACGCTTCCGCACTTCTTGCAGTAAAGATGCAGAAAGAGTTCGAAGAAGAAGACTCCCACCTCAACGCCATCATGCAGGACCTACAGAAAGCCGTTCCACAGAGATTTCATTGTGGGATTTGCCTCGATGAATACGAGGAGGACATGGTCGCACGTATCGAATCATGCGGCCATAAGTTCTGCAGGGATTGTATCCGGGGATTCATCCAGGTGAAGCTTGGTGAACATCGCTTTCCCATATTTTGCCCCACCTGTATTGTCGATAGGGAGAAAAGCGACCCCGGGAGTAAGTCATCCTTCGGGTTGTTTCCTGGAATAAACGTCACCTCTCACTAACGGCTTCCATTGACAGCCTTGAGCACTATTCTCGTTCAACAAATAGGGCTTTCAGAGGAAGAATTCAATCTGTTCACAGAACTTGAACTATCCGTATTCTCCATTTTGCTACATTGCCGAAAGTAAGGATTCCCCTCATTCATGATTAGGGCCGCGTGATGCTTAGGATAGCGTTTTCAGGTGTCAACAAGCAGTATTCGTCGACAAGGCTGAATACGAAGCTCAAGATCTTATCGTGTGCCCTCTTCCCCGTTGCAACTATATCTGGTGCAAGAACTGTTCACGAGCTATCGACGTCAATGGACCGAGGCACTCTTGCGATGGGTCATCCGAATTGAATCATCTGATGTCCCAGAGAGGCTGGAAACATTGTCCAGGTATCGCATTTTCTCTTGCTTTGAACTCAACGTTAGTTGCTGAGACGCGGGTCTTTCAAGGATGCCGAACACCGACGGAGAAAATGGATGGCTGCAACCACATGACTGTAGGCAGCTCAGCTTTCATCTTTCCGTTGCTGTACGAACTTATCCGCTCCGAAAAGTGTCCATCTCCCGGATGTAACACGTAAGCCCCCAAGTCACTGCTCACGGCACACGAATTCACCAACTTGCTCTTTTCAGGCATTTCTGTTACGTGTGTGGCGAGTCCATTGTCCAATCGGTAATGCGTAGGGAGATACAAACCGCTCTCTCTAACCATTATGCACGGTGCAATCTCTTCAACTACCCATGATCCCAACACGGTCAATTATCAAGCGTACATTAGCATGCTTAGATCACCCTGGGACCATCTTTAGGCAATCTGCCACTCTGAGAATATACCAGCTTTTGATTCCCATTATTCAAGTCAACTCACCTTTTGTTGCCGCGTATCATCTAAAGGTATTTCCTCTGTACCTTGCATTGCATCGAAGCGATTGAAGGTAGCGGTAGATTTGTAACGTACAACAAGCCTAGTTTAACACGGAAAACGAAAACGACGGGCAGCGTTCACGAAAGGGCAAGATATGACTAAGTATTGACCAAAGCTCCGCGAGGCTTCCTGAGTGAATCCGCGAGACCAAGGAATGTTTCTGCCAGTCGGACCTGGAGGGGAGTGATTGAGTATGGTAAAGGTGATCACGAAGCTGAATACGCACCGTGTCCAACGCCTCCGTGTAGGAAGAGGCAACCAATGGGTGCATGGGATCCTGCGGTGCTCGGCTTTCCACTTCATTGGCAATCTGAGCCATCCGGCGCAAGGCCTCATTGCGTGGTCCAAACGCCACGGCGTGGAAAGACAAGGCACGTCTGCGCAGAGAACCGTGTTAGAGCCGATAATAAACCCCAGTGCCAGAGATACAAACCCAAGAGCGATTGCTCGGCGACAAAGCGCCCTCACAGTCTCATCATTGACACTGCATTCTCCATCTGACAGGAATATGACGACGGGTGACCTGGAAATAGAGAACAGTGTTAGTGGTGGAGATACAATTGTTTCGTTAAAGGCATACCGCTCTGTGCTCCAATTTGCTTCCATCGTGGACTGAGCCTGATTGAGAGCGACAGTGTAATTGGTCCCACCTGCGACATCATGGCCAAGAAGTTGTGTCAATAGGTCGTCCGGGGTACTCGTGAAGTCGCTGTCAACGCATGTGATACAAGAGCTCTCGAATAGAATGACGCTGTAGGCATCACGACGATGATTTCCTTGCCCTCCGCCAGCATTCACTGCAGCATGCCTAGCGACCCAGAAGGAATATAGCGATGAGTAAACTGCACCAAGTCGGTTATCATGTCTCGCCGTCAACCTCTGGGTGATAGGAGTATTCTGAAGTGGTCGTCTGTCGTTATAGCCCATAGATCCAGATCTGGAATGCACAATACTAAGAGGTCAAAGTAATATAATTACCAAACAAAAATCTTACCTGTCGATCACAAACATACTGTGAAGAATAGATATTTGAGTCTGCACCACGGCAGCGAGTGGGATGAACGTACACGTGGAAAGCTTGCTGCATCTGCGCAGGGTTGCGGCAGCTGAAATGATGACCGTCCCTCGAGATATAACCGATACCTCCTGGTGGTGCTTGATTAGGATCCAGTGGGGGATGAAGAACATCTAAGGTACAGTGTGAAGGGTGGGCCACGCCTGCAGCATCTGCTTGGTGTTCTTGTCCTTTAGAACAGGTTGTGAGTAGCGTTTGTAAGTTAGTCTGCAGAACGAACTCACCGGAACACAAGAAGTCGCTGGAATGAACGATGTTTATGCATCAGTGAATGATGACAGGTATTTACATGACTTTTCATTCTCACCATTTGGCGAAAGCATTCTGATCGTCATGCGAGTAGGGGTCTAGTTGTTTGGAGTCAATACGGTAATATGATCAGGTCACAAAAACAGTAACGAGGCACACCTTTGAAGCCTGGGCCATGTTTGATGAGAAACCCGTCAGATACATGGAAATGTAAGGCTTACCTGTCCTTCTCCAATGTAGCGTATGGCTGATATAATCCTTTGGAACTTCGGGATTGGGCCAAACCCGTGTCTTGATATGTTCCGTACCGGCACCGGAGCAGTTCGTGGCTTTGGCTGAACGACAATCGTCGATGTGGACGTGACGACCCATTTCTCTGCAATACATGGAGCACTGGAAAAGTATGAGTGACCGGCTTTTCAGGGCAAAGGGCTTATTTTACCAGCATCGGAGCACCATCGTCACGGGAGGCGAATTTACGACCATTTACTTCAACGATAGTACCTTCAGCGCCTTCCACTGCCCACCTCGTCTTCGACATTGAACCATGGCTTGTTTCATGCTCTTGCTGGGGATGTCCTAGTGTACGATTAGCTGTTTTAAGTGACGACAAGTATCTAGAGACTAGAAGTACTTACCTAGAGGTAAGGTACAGAAATAACCACATTGTTCGCACCTGAACGGTTTAAGGGTTAGCAACCGTATCAATCGGAGTGGACTAGAGTATTACCGCGTTTCGCAGAAATGGAAAGCCTTCCGATCAGTGGTATGAACGTGTGGCCCATTGTGTGAAATCTCGCCCGAAGGGATGCGTACTACACAGGGAAGTCTCTTGGAAGCTGTCAAGAAGATGAGTCACAAACACTTTACACTCTACTTGGAAACAAGAACCTTGCGAATACTAAATACAGTATGAGCTCATACGTCACATGCTCATAGCTGACGATATGCGTACCTTGGTGTACTGGAATGACTCGTGCCGACCAGTAAACGTGGCCTCGATGGATTGCGGGGCTGTCTCGATCTGACATATTCCTTGCATCTGACACAGACAAGTGCAGGGATGGTCTTGTCTAATCTGCCGTTAGCATCAGACTATCGTCGTACAGAAGACAAAACAAACCCGCAAAGGTGTGGTGATCTCCCAGCCGCCACTGCATGCATATGATCACAGCTAGCACACAGCCTCTTGCAAAGCTCGCATTGTAGTGGGCACGATTGTTTCTCGCAAGCGTGATCCTCATGGTATTGATCTCTGAGGTAACGTCAGTTTATCAACGGCAGACTGAAACAACCCAACACTTACACGGGAAAATGACAGCTTCCTGGACAATTGTAGAAAGCCCCGTTGGGGAGTTGAATTTGTTGGAGGCCGCAAGGCTGTTTGAATGAGGGGGATTTAGCCAGGTGACGTGCTACAATAATCTGGCTCCAGGTTCGTGTCTCACCTCACCACACTGATGAGACATAGCGGGGCATATGTGCTCGTTATCTTCGTGATTGACCATCTAATTACGAGAAGTAAGAAGAGCTAAAAGTGCAGAAGTCAGTTACTGACTTTTGAGCAATATTCCAAACATCCAGCTCGTCCATGAAATTTGCAACGCTGTCCACACAAATGAGCTGAAATATCGCATCTTAGATGCTGTCAGTAAATTCGAAGTCATGTATCAATCCAGCAAACATACATGTGGGTTTTCGAATGACCGGCACTAAGGAAAGGCGTCAGCAGTTGTCACTGGGGAGAAAAAAGAATAAACCTACGGCAAACCACACATCTGTCGGGGAGATTCAAAGTGATCCTCTGTGTAGTCGCACACATGAGGGCATTCGTGTGACGTGTGACAATCATGCCGTCCGTCGTGATGATACACTGAGATGCAGGCCAGTTGACAGCTGGAACACTGAGAGCCGCAGATCTTGATGTTCGCTTTCATCGTAATGACGAGGTTATCGAACGCCTGGCGAACCTCTTGAAGTTGAGGGAGATCCGGGTCAAATCGGACAGTGTTGGAAGCCAACCATTCACGAACGTGGTTGATACGCAGTGTTGCAAGGCGGTCGAGCCGATCCTCCAGTGAACGAACCCATTCCGTTTGGTCAGTATCGTGTTGGTCAGTGTTCTGCATAGCTGGCGCGAGCAGTGCTTGCAGGTGGACAGCTTGGGATTCGGGAGAAACCTTCTGCGCATCACTCCGCTCAAAGAGATAGAACATGGAGTGGGTGTCTGGAAGACCAATCGGGTCGCCGCTGTCGAAATCCTTAAAATGGGAGTGTTCCGGACTCGTGAGAAATGAACGTGTCAGGAACAAGTGGTCGTACCTTCAACGGCTCTTCATCAGGCTCTGTTTCAGCGGTGCCACTTGAGAGCGCGCGGGGGAGAAGTGCGAGCAGTTGCTGTGCTCGATGTGACGCGAGATTTTCTGCAATAGGATCAATGTCTTCGAACTTGACAGAGTAAGGGAACTTTCGACGCACGATCCAATGCACCCCAGTCGTTGGCCTATATCGAAAAAATCACGTCAGGAGGGTTATAACAACATGACGACAACTCACTCTCAATTTGGCCATGAGCGTTTTCATGGTCTGCAAGAATATACCGGCCTTTGGATGGGTGATTTCTTGCGCGTCCAACATCTTCTTCATAGCAGGGTACAAGGTGTAAAATTGCCGAGATTCAATGACAGGCCATGGGACGATCGTCAGCTTCCCTCCGTGAAGTCGAGTGATGAAATTCGATCCTTGTTCGACGGCAACAATACTCTGGAACTTGAGGCGGAACCTGTAGAAGAGATTAGTATATTATTATCCCATCCGGTTCCCTACAAACTCTTTGGTGATCTCTCTCTTGTCGGAATCCACAACATCCTGGTCATGTGAAATTGTCAATAAGATGACCCATCTTTTTCACGGACTGTACAAACTTTGATAATGATGACGAGCATTGACTTGAATAGAGAGGGGTTTGCCGCCGGATCGAGAATAGTAGAAGACGACTGGAACGATTGGAAGAGGCCGGCGATATCCCTCGACATTGCGAAATTATTCCTGAACAGGACCTGTTGTGATTTTAGTATGTCACCCGTGACGAGAGACAGCGGTGAAAGTACCAGATTGGAAAGGGCAGTGTTAAATAGTACAAGAAGTGTGTCCTCTTGCGCAGACCGTTCAATACTATGTACACCTGATCTCGAGGTCAATATATGTTCATGCAGGGATCACTTGTCACAAACCTTCAAAGTCCAGCGCGACAATCAGAGCTGAGTCTGTCGGCGTTACGGACATCCATACGCCTTCCGTTGTACGCATTGCCGAACCCGCAAAAGAGGTGTCCACCAAGTGATTCAAAGCGAAGCTCTTCCCCACAGATTGTTCACCTGTCTCGTATGTCTTAGTACTCAGAGAGTAATGAGAATCATGCACCACAAACCCATCGAAGACACCACTCGGACAGGCTGCCAAGTTCAAAGTCATCAGTAAAATAAAAAGTCGAGATATATAATGGGGGGATATCACCTTGGATGCCATATAAGATTCGAAGATCGACTCGTACCACCCGAATGTCAGGTTATCCACGATTTGACCAACGGTGGCCCCTAGTAAAGTGCGTTCCAGTTCGGGAGACGAGATGCCATCTTTAAGAGGAACGAAGCGGTTGTCGCGAGTGACGGCAATGTGAATAGGGATGAGGCACAGAATGTCGACCAACCATTCTCCAGCTCTGAGCAAAGACAGTTTGAAGGAGTTGCGAATTTCCATGAATAGGTCATAAGGCATCGCGTCAACTTCAATTGCATCGAGTTTCCCATCCGTCGGCTTTCGTGTAGTGCGCTCGAAGGCGGAGACCATCTCGCGGAAGTGTAGTCGGAACAGCGAGGGACTGATGTTGGAGACAAATAGGATGGAGTAAGGCTGGCGTCCGTCGGAAGCCTTGACGGTTTCCCGCTGAACGGCGGGGACAACAGGGAAGCGAGTCCAAACGTCCGAGAAGCACTCCACTATGCAGTTGTGTGCCGAACTACGGCCTTCATTGTATCTGACCATCTGCCCACCCTTCTCCTTGAACGTGAACTCTGTGACCTTCCGGGTGATGTCCAAAGCAACCGACTCGCAGCGCGCGCCTTTGACGTCCATTCCAACATAGTGCATCTGCATTTGTGCGCGTGTTCCGAAGGACGTGACGATGCAGGAATCAAGTGGAAGGCCATCCAAGGTGAGACATATGCCATCCGTAGTTCCAAAATTGGTCCAATGATATGCGCGAATATACCATCCGCCATTGTCACACTCCGTGCTCAAGAGGCAGGATCCATCAGGTGACGAATGAATGTAGGTGGGCTGATTCAACAACTGCAAAGACGCTGGGCTGTGGGCCAAATATGAGACCAGGAATGCAAGCGGCGCAAGCGAAAACGAACCGGAACTGTTGCGTGGTGAGAGAATACGTGCGAGCTAAGCCACTGGTATCCACCAAAGCAAGTTCTTCACTCTGCCCACAAACGAATGTCATATGTGTTGGCCGGGTTTGATTATCATACCACGCCTTGAGGTCAACTGGACTGCCGAGTCCCTGAAGGGATGTGTACTTCTCGTCGAAGAGGAATACGTTCAGTGATTTCTGTGCCCTTGGTGATGAGACCTGGGAGTGATCGGAGTGAAAACAATACGTACTTGCTCGCTCCCACATATAGCCAACATGCGCTTCGTCTCATCATAGGCAACCAGATAGTCACGTCCAATCTTCTCGCAATGTAGCTGCTTCTTGGGAATATTGAATTCCATGACCCGATCTAGCTCCGAGTACTTCTCCAAGTAGATCTTCACCAGGCCGGCCCCGCTCTCGGTGACAATCAAACAACGTCTATCTTCCAACAATTGGATATGTCTGTTGAGCGAAAATGAGAGCTAAGAAACCAAATTAAGTGATTCGATACAAACCTGATGTTGTAGTCCAGGGGCAATCTAAAACATATCGATACGTCGCGAGGTCGAATTTTGGGCGAGGGAATGAAGGCCGGATCCGTTTGCAAACTGTGACGATCTTCTTGAGTCAGCTGCAGTTGGTAAACAGTGTACTGGAGCTTCGCATCCGACTGAAGCTCGTGGGTGCCATTGAAGCTATACATCGCTGCCGAAGGCGTAGTGCCCGTAAGGAGTGTATTCTTCGGTAAGAATGCAGCCAACTTACCGCTGCCTGAATGCCGCCTTTCTACCGTCACATCGTCCAAAATGATGACGCTATTGTATGGACGTCAGAATACGACAGCTGAGAGATTGAGATTGCAGATTGCACTCACTGCTTATCTCCTACGACGAAAGAATCCCAGGCGGCACTGAGGAAGTCGCGACGAATGAATGATAGTTCATCCCTCAATTCTCCATCGAGTTCGTGACGGATCTGGATCTTGAAGGCCTCGAGTTGCATGGCTTCCACAACGCTGGCTAGATCGTTTGACTTCTTCTTCACTGACGAGGCAAGAGACTGAGTCGCCATCTCCATGCATTCTTGAATAGCAGTTGCCGTGCATGGGAACTTGTCTGCCGCAGCCGTGAGCTTGGAGAGGAACTCTACATCCGAAATGTCGAAGTTGGTATGGGTTGTCTTGCTACCCTCTGATGAGGAGAAATTGACCATCGGAATATAGGACATCGCACTAGTAACCAATTCTTTCAAGGAGCTTCTGCCACGTCGTCCAGTATCTGACGGGAGTGGATCGTTGATCATTGAAGTTGTGAGTTGTTGCTGGCCCTCTTCATTTAGCTCGGGATGGTCAAGGAGTGCTTGCTCTAGAGAGAGAAGGCGCTTCTTGCGATCTTTGAATGGCGCCGCAATAATCTTGACGCTGTGTGGGTTTATAGCAGCTTCTACGGAGTCCTTAAACTTGGGATACAACTCGAAAAGTCCTTTCAACCCTCCTAAGAGCAATGAGATTGGGACAATCGGAGAGGTACTTCGAATATTTACCAAACGCTGAAGCGTCCTCCCCTGTCCAGTGGGACCCCATAAGCTGAAGCTCGTCGATCGTACTGCACACACTATCAGCACAAAATATTATCGGCCAACACTCATTCGACGACGAACTGACCTGAATTTGCTAGTAGTGGCCTTTACCAGCTCGCATTGCAGCACGCCAACGAGCATACCGTTCTTGTCCGCAAGTTGCCTCTGGAATTCAGCAATATGTTCGTTCAGTTTGGTGTCATGAGCAGTAATAGCATTTTGTCGCTGAGTCACGAAGGATCGGGTCTCCTCTTGACCCCTTGTTTGACCCAGGCCGGCTTGGAGAAGGCACTGCAGTGCTTCATCTGAAATATCCCGACTGAGGCGAAAGGACTCGGATCCTCTTCGCGTGGCCCTCTGATGAGCGAGGACAGCATGTTCAGCAAACGGGTGACGCACAATGTCGTTCTAAACTTCATCTCGGTAAACTTCTCTGACAAACGCTTCGTGTTTTTGCGCGGGCGTATTATTTCTGCGTACATGATCCCACAGGTGGTTTCCCCGGGTACGAGGCGCGGGAGCCGGAGGACTTCGGGGTCAACATTCGAAGAGAAATCGTCGGAACCTCCACGACTGGACAAAATGTTCAGATCAATCTGGAAAAAAGAAATTAGATCCTACGCCAAGTTGAACAATCATGCACTGGATATACCGAAAATCCTGGCCGCGCTGTCGCTTGCTCCTCCTGCTCGTTAGTCTTCTGAACCTCGAACGAGAAAAGTCTATCAATTTCGTCATCATCGATATCCATACCGGCATCAGCAGGTTGATCGTTCCATTGGATAGCGGCACCATGCGCATCTGAGATGAGGGCTACGAGTTGATCTGCAATCTTGGTGAGGTAGCTATATATGTTGTGAGCACGCAAGATCCCGAATGGGTGAAATCATCCTGACCGCATGAAGGTAACCCTGTTCTTCTGTACGGACAAAGGTGCGTTGTCGTTCCACGTAGTCTCTTCCGGCCAGTAGATACAATATACGAGTGACACTGACTGACCGCGTAGCATGTAAAGGCCGGAACGGAGAGTGCGGCCACTGTTTGTTGACGCGTCATCTCTGCAGTTGCGAAGAAGATGTGCTCTAGAAGATGTCGAAGTAAGCCAAATGAATGCACAAAGGACAAATGACATACACAGAAGAATCAATAGCCCCTAAATCTTGAAGAAAACGGACGATCTCAAAGCGAGAGCCGTATATCCCACGTGGCTGGATTTCAACGGTGTCAAGGGCAGAGAAAGCGACCTTGGTCATGGATGTGTACGTTCCGGGTTTGATGCTGTTTATGAAGCGACCCAACGATTCTTGGGATATTACTATCTTGTCCACTGAAAGGCGCGTCAGTCCGTATAGGGGAGAGGATGAAAGAGGGAGGAACTCACCTAACCCGCCACTCCCTTGTTCACTTACAAGGTCCAAGATCCTATACATCCCTCTGACTTCGCTTATCAGATCCGGCTCCTTGGGATCCACTCTTGTTGGGTTCGTCCCGGCGGTATTTGTTCCCATTCTTTGTGCTCCTGAATCATGCTCGGGAGTTGTGGCGCGGGTGATTTCGTCGCTCATGTCAATGTCTTCAATGCGATCCACACCAGAGAAAGCCGAACGAAAGGATGCGTTACTGGAGGCGGTGCGCAAAGTACGTGTGGTAGACCCAGAGTCCAGAGGGTCGAGATACATGTCGTCCAAATCATCATATTCCTCGACGCGTTGCTGACCTAAACCGAAATCATTCGATTCCATGCTGGTGTTCTGGTAGACCAATGGTGGCGATGAGTGCAGTGATTTAATCCTCTGATAGGGTTCAGTTGAGTAGGTGATTGCTCTGCTGAGGGGGAGGGAGAAGGTTGAGACCCCTGGAATGAAAGGAGAGTGATTGGCGTCTATTTCGGCAGAGACCGACGAGGTCCTCCGCTTCTTCGTGTTGCAAGTTGCGGAACGATGTCTACAGATGCAATGAAATTCAGAACAGTAGAGTCATAGGACTGCTATGACCTTGCGTACCTTGCGGCCAGCTTGTCGTTGCTTTGAACCCTCTCGGCTGACTCCTCACAATGGCTGAACGAGCACGATCAGTCAGTGAGTTCCATTAAACTGAAAGGAAATCCTACATCCAGGTGGGCTTCGGAGACGGAAAAGTATGGAATTGTCCTCTTCTGCTATCAGTTGGCCTTTATGAAAGATTCGCAGACCCTGTCTTCACGAATGCGCGTGGACCCTTTCGAGTTGCACACTTACCTCGAGGCTGCCTCATTGAAGAACCAGAGTCTTCTGATATTGCACGCAGCAGATGAACGAGAGATGAGTGGCAATATACCCAATGATCGTGAATTGGAAGGATGCAAATGCTGCGATCCAAGTTGTGGGCTTCGATATGTGTTCCCGCAGCTTGGAACTTTGGAACAGCATGGCAGATTGGTACACCGTAGACATTGATGACCACGTACTATCCCAATTTGCTAGTAGGACAATCTGTGACTCACGGACGAACCGAAGATCGACCCGATTAGGGCTGCATCTGCGTTGCTGTGTGTTCGTGAATGCTAACACATGGGGTGTGATGACTTGGATTGAATACAAGGGAAGTGTTCTTGGCAACAAGATGTCCGAGTATGACTACAGAACGCGTCGGTAGTCCAACGACCTTATCACTGGACTTGAAGCCCAACATCATCATTGAAAAACATCAGTACTGTGCTCTTGCGGAAAGCTTACAGTAGACTCACCACTATCATTACTGCCTACTGATAGGCAGACGCATCGGAAGAAGAATACGATGAGCTAAACTCATGACCACGTTCTCCAGGACCAAGTCCGAGTCCAGTCATGGCCAGACTACATCACCAACACGATTTCGCAATGTTTTCCTGCGTCTTCCATACTCGGTCAAGAGGCCTCCCGCCTTTGGATTTTGTTGTGCTGTCACTGTCGTCGTTGTGCTGTCGCCATGGACGTGGATGTGAGCTGCCAGGTGGATGTGTGGAAAAGATAAAGCGTGAGCGCTTTGGTGTTGAACGGCAACGGCTTGACTGAAGGCGCCTGATGCAGAGGAGGAGTTCCTCGGGCTGAACCATCACTGACCTTCCTTCATCTTTCTCTTCTCTCCCTACCTTCTGGCTACTTTGGCCATTCCTCTCCTTTCGTATTTCGTTTTACTCACAGGAAAATGCTCGTTGGCGTGATCTTCAACCTCCTCGTAGGGGCAGCCTTCGCTGCCCCAATCATCGAACCTCGTATGTCTTCAAACACCGCATACACACAGTGATCTACTCACTAACTGCCTGTCGTAGCATCCAACGCACCTCCTTCTCTTGGAGCACCCGACTCCCCTGCGTCTGCGCCGCAGAATCCTCAGCGTTTTCCGGCGCCAGCTGACCCTGCGGGTCCTCTGTCCCCTCTCAAGGGACCCAGCCCACCTATTGCTGAAGGTCCTGCCGTACCGACAGCAGAGCTACCATCATCTCCGAGTGATTTACCCTCTCCTCCAGGCGGGGGAGAGTCACCGCGTCCACCAGTACGCCCTTCGCCAAGTCCATCAAGCCCTTCGCCTTCGTTACCCCCTCCTCCAAGCCCTACCTCGGTATCGCTGTCGAGTTCCTCTGTTTCTTCCTCGACTTCGAGCTCAACCGCAAGCACCGCACCTCCTGTGAGCCCCCCGCCCACCCCCACCGCCGCCCCGGTTGGCACAGCCTCTGGTGTCTCCCAAACCTCTGCTCCTCTTTCGGCAACTTCCTCATCTGTCACACCGCCGGCCTCATCTGATTCCTCCACCGAAAGCGTATCTCCAGCGACCTCGCCATCTTCCACAACGGTGACTGCTTCTGCCGGTTCCTCCTCACCCTCCGCATCATCATCTTCGTCTTCGTCTTCATCGTCCTCGTCCTCGTCCTCAGCGACCCGCACTCGTCGACCGCCTATTCCTACACCCACTACCGGGCCCGAAGAGATAGCACAGTACGTCACAGGACACAATATCGTTCGCAAGGCGCACAACACCGCTCCCCTCGCATGGTCAGACGAGTTGGCCTCCAAAGCTGCCGACTGGGCAGGCCAATGCCAATTCAGCCATAGCAGCGGCCAGTTTGGATCCGTGGGTGAGAACGAAGTAGCAGGCACCGGTATCTTCACGGCGAAGAGCGCTGTGGAACAGTTCACTGCCGAAACATGTGCGTGGTCCTCATTGTACCCTTGTATCCAAAAATATCCCCCATCAGCGCATACCTACTGATTGTGTCGTTCTTCCTTGCTGTTGACAGTAGACGACCCGACGACCCTTAACCACCTCACGCAAGTCCTCTGGGAAACCACCACCGAACTAGGATGTGGCGTTGCCCTCTGTAACAACCTCCCAGGCTTTGACCGCAAGTTCGGTCCTGTAACTTATCACGTGTGTTTCTACAACCCCGCTGGCAACATCATCGGTCAACAACAGTGCGTTTCTCTCTCCCCGTCTTCTTGTACTCGAATCAGGGTGTGTTTACTGATGCGAACGCTCCTGCAGGCAAAACGTTCTGGCTTGATACGAATCTGGTTTTTCGTTTCAACGTATCATTATCACAAGTGGCATTCGGTCCATTTTAACTTTCCTAACTATATCACTCCTCCCTCCCCCTCTGCGGATTTCGCTTTTCTTGAGCTCTTCGGTCTCTTTCGTTGTTCTTGCCCCGGTTTTCGTGCCTTGTAATTCCAACCCCCGTCCCCCCTTCATCTCCGTTTGAAACGCCTCCCCTACCCTCTCCATGGCAGTCGGGTCTTTTCTTGTTCGTATCCGTATCCCTCCGTGCTCCGTTATCTCACTGGATCTACTCGGTTCCCCCTTCCCAACGCCTACTTCGTTGTAGTTCCGTCGGTCGGTTGACATATCTGTTGTTGTTCTTATATCTTCTTTATTTTGCCTTGTTCGCACAGGGCAGTGCCGCGCACAGCCAGGCTCTCCCTTCTGCATATCCCCGGAATACGTATGCTGTTTTCAATCCCTTAGACTGGCTAGTCCCACGTCCTTCTTCAATAGCCTTGATTTGGCCTTGATGTATCATGTATTCCACCATCTATACATCTCCAAGTGATCTGCATACCGTACCGCATTATACAGCCATCTGGCATCTAGGTATAGATCATGCCTCTAGGTCAGACGTAGTAGATCAACACGGCGCAAGTTCTCGAGATCGGGGCAATACCAGACGAGCTGAGAGATGCCTTCCATTCCTCTGAATCACGATGATTGTCATGTCAGCAGATCATATTGGTTTCTCGTCGTTCGTATCCGTTAGGACTCAGAAAGGGTGTTTTCGAGGAATGACCATAAGAACGTCAACTAAGTACAAAACTCGAGATGTACAAACACGCACGCATGTACGAACATACGAACGACGACGAACGTGTTCAATATGAAGGAAGTTTCGAAACCAAAGAAAACACACCCCTACCAGATCGCCACGAGCCTGAGAGAGCGCCTGAGAGGGGAGAACCGAAAGTTTTTTAAAAAAAGTGAACACAGGGAGGAGAAAAAGACAGTCAAACGTCCGATCATTGTCCAAGCGTACGATGTCCATTTAGAGACACAAAAAAACCTAGGGTGGGTACGGAGTTCGAGAGGGGGGAGGGAAAGATGAGAGACAACGATCCAAAACCCGCAGATCGGAGTCCCTCACCATATAGAAAAGGAGAGAAATAAGGAGGTTGAAGTGAGGGTGTAGACTACCTAAAAATACTTCTAGACGGTGACGGGGTTGTAATAGTGCAATAGTCCGATAACGATAAATTTTTCCTTGTATGTGTCTTGGTGTGTGTGTGGTGTATGTGCAGTGAGGGACTGGGTTATATGTTGATGAGAGAACAGGGCCAGGGCAGGGGCAGAGCGTGTATGCGACAGATGGATATGGGCGACCGAGAGCGAGCGATGGGGTTGTTGATGCAAAAAGCATGAACGAGAAATAAGACGACGAAGATGACGTGAGTGAGTGAGTGAAAGTAAAGGGGTGAGAGATGAGAAGAAATGAATGATGTGTTTATCAGATTGGGTTATGATGAGGAAGGGAGAACGGAGACGAGGACGAAGAAAGAAGATGATCAATTCGAGCATTGTCCGAGGAAGGAGTTCCCAGGGAAAGGCTGCCCGTAATCATCCTTCCACGTCGTAAGATTCGGATTCGTGTACGCTTCGATATACCTATACTCGCTCATCAGTGTCATGATCGTCTCCATATGAATCGTGTCTACGATGGAACGCACTGATTGATATAATCCGAGGTGGGGAAGCCTTTCGGGTTGCATCCAATGTTCTTCTGATCGGAGCGCTGATACACCCGGATGTAGTCCACTTTCAGATGCACAGGGAAGGGTATATGCGCAAGGTCCACTTCACCAAAGTTGTGCGACATGCCCAAGTTCACAAGGATATACTACACCATCGTAAGTAGTGGTAAAGTGGACGCGGACGGGGAGACGCACCATAGGTTCTTGCGAAATTGGTCTGTCGGATATCTGGACGAGCGGATCCGCAGCCATACCGGCAGCATTCAGCGTCCAAGATACCTTATTATCGGATACCCACGTTATATACTAGAGCGAAATGTTAATACGTATGTGCTCAAGTCAACACCATGTGCGAGAAATGAACTTACAGCGTTGTCAAATCCTGGCACATACTCAAACCCGTATATTGAAAAGCATCCCGCCACCCCCTCATAACAATTCTGATCAACCTTGGTGACCACACTCGCCGCCTGTTGGGTGATTCCACCAGTGTACGAGTTTTGACGAGAGATCGTGGGGTCGACTATGACTTCGTTCTCAGTCGTGTTATACCAAACATATCCAGCATTAAAAGGCTAGACAATAATTCATTAGATATTGATCGCACGAGGGCCAGTACTATCGGAATTACTCACCGCCCACTGCGCACTTTGTGATACCTCACCCGGCGGAACTCCACCAACCTGAGCTTCAAACATGTCAATCTCGGGTGCGCTCCGCCCAACAAACGATCCGTCGTTATGCCGTGGCCCTGGATGAACCAATAACCCCTGCGAATTCTTGTTCGCGTCCCTGCACGTGCATCGTGACAACTTCTGCCCGGGTAAGTAAGAGAGGACGCCGTCGTAACCTTGGTCTCCATTGACAGACGCAGCAGGGGGCACGCCGTTCACGCTCTGGTTTGCGACCGTACCCACATCGCAGGCGTCATAGGTATAAGGCCACTGAAGAATGCTATTAGTGTCGATATCTAGTATTTAGTGAACACAAACTCACCATTCCCTCCAGCGATGCACCGTACCCAGCTCTTCCAAGATTACCCATTGTCCATATCGCCGGCCACAAACCCGCTACGTTGTTCAGCCCGGGCAAACTGACATTAGCCTCGATGTAACCCCCGGTAAAACAGAACTTGTTCCAGGTGCTCATCATCCCCCCTTGATAGTTCAGATCGTGCGTCAGCTTCTGTTCCAGCGTAATGACAAGGTTTCCATCCTGAGTCGTAATCGCGGCGGGATCGTACCACTCCAGATTGTTCGTTGCCCAATAATGCAGGTCGACAGCTTCCCAGTATGGATCGTCGCCAGGGTAAAATGTTCGTCCGTCGACGTTAAACTCGTCAGAAAAGACGAGCTCCATGGATACTGTGGGATCGTTCCATGATGGCTTGCTGTACGCATCACGAGGGGTATCGGGGTCTATTACCGCAAAACTCCATGGCATTACCGGCACCTATAGGTGAAAAAAGAATCAGAGCAGAACGTGGTTGCCTTACATTCTTCGTACCTGTCCAGTCCCGTTGGTGCCGCCAATGTTGAAAGCCCCCAGATTTGACCATCTTCGCGATGTAAAGTGGTATATTAGAGGGTAGCCAGCACTGGAAGCAAACTGGTCAGTTCATTGTGGCGTCTACCATATCAGGCAAGTGGGTGCGATCAGTCGCCACGTGGGTGGATGATAGCCGGCGATCATACACAACAGAAGAGGCCGGGCGAAAATTCCAAAGAGCTCTGAACGAGCAGCACACGCGCCAAAAGGGAAAGGTATTCATGAGAGAGATGAATGAACTTCGGGACACGCTCGAGCGAGCGGTGAGGGAGCAGCTTCAGGGTGGGGGGAGACAATGTTGCAAGGGTTCGGCGGAGAAAGAAGGCACGCGCAGGTGGTGCAGGGAAGAGTGGGAACGGGGGAAGAAGGGGGGCGTAACCATGGATGAAGGACTTACAACAACGCGACCCATCCTACGCATATGAAAATGAGGGAGCCGAGGTTGACGAAGCCTCGCCAGGACACGACGTGACCGTCCCGTTCTACCAACATGCGGCGCTCCTTCGGTTCTGGTGCATGAAGCTCATCGTCGTCCTCCTTGAATTCGGGGGTGAGATGGGCGTTCCATGTGCTTGGGTCGGGGGAGAGGGAGTACTGGAGTGCGATCAGCGGACATATTACGGACGGAGCGTGCGAGAGAAGGGTACCTGGTCACCGAAGGAGAGAGGACGGCCGGCACCGATGTACGGCGAGTCGAGCTGGAGTGGAGTTGAGGGTTAGCGGAAGGGGACTGAGCTGCGGGGGACATACAGCTAAAAGAGAGGAGCTGCTGGTGAAGCTGTGTATGCGTTTTGAGAAGAGCTGGGGCGGGGTGAGGGACGGGGACGAGGAGGGGGAGAGGGAGTCGATGGGCTGGTAGAGGTCCTGGAGTCGGTGGCGGCTGGCGGGGGAGGCGGGGGAGGCGGGGGAGCGGGAGCGGGGGGAGGCCATGGAGGGGAGCGGGAGGAGGAGAAGGGCTGGTGGAATATTATTATTATTCCTGTGGATGGCATTTTGAGGTTGCGGTCTCACGCCGATCCCGAGTCTTGACGTCAATCTTCTGCCTCGGCATCTCCCGATCACTGCGTCACCTCACGTGCCTCACGACACCGCCCACCTTCACTGGCACAAGCGCCGGGTATCAAGGGCATCGAACCCCTCCCGTCGACAAGCCAAGCTGCTGTCGTGATGCACAGTCACAATTTTATCACCCTCGGTGGGTCGCCACGGCGGCGCTCATTCGCCGCTCGCAAGTCCACGGCCTGGCCCAATGTGATCACCATGCTGCCCTTCAGAATCAGTTCCTTTCGCTCCGCCGGATCCGCGCATGCTGCCCCGCAAGTGAAATCCTCACGGGATTCGGGAGGAAAAGGTGACCGCGTCGTTCCAGAAACATCAGCTGCGGCACCATGAATAGACCTGTATTTTTATCCCAGGCCAGTGCGGGCCTTAGGCCTTTGATTTGGTCATGGTCGACAGCGGGGGACAGTGGACGTCATCTGGTGTGGCACACATGGTGTTCTGGTGATGACGGTCGTGTGTTGGCAGAATGAACATAGAGGAGGAATTTACATGGGTTTGTGAGGTCGACGTTAGTACAGCCTAAAACGACAGGCCGACTATGAGCCAACCAATCTTGCTGCAGACATGCAGAATACTGACAGGCGGTGGTAAGAATAGGTGGGAGTTAGATGGGGTTTGTGGCGACGATGAGGTTCGACGTTGGTATGGTCTGGAATGAAGATAATTGTGAGTCAATTTGTTCGTATTGCATGCAGAATACTCACAGGATGGACTTTTTTGAATTTTGAACGTCGTTAGAGATGCCGATGCATTTTGTTCATCTAAATGGGTTTTGTGAAGTTTATCTTTTGGAGAAGTAATGCCCATCAGCGCCTCGCCGTTCGATGAGTGGCTGTAACAGTACTGGCACATACAATAGTAAGGCAAACAACCACTATTGTCGCCACTGGCACGCCCTCTCCGGAATCACTATCCGCACCCCTCCTCACATATCTCAATGGCTGGAGCTTTCCCCATCATCCTCATCTCTAACAGTCCTATGCTCACGTTTGGTATCGTCGTAATCGAAGTAAAAAAGACTCTCACCAACTACGATCCACTTTCATTGTGTGTCCTTTCTGTGCCCAGAACGTCTTGCATGTGTTCCTTTCCTCGCTCTCCGAACTCCCTCAAGCCCCCCATTCCCCTGGGCGTCCTCTGACACCTCGACGTCACCCCTTCCAGACGAATGCACAGCGAAAACCAAACACTCCTGCAGATACCTAGCCTGCTCTTCTGACCTCGCCAACTGTGTCCTCAAGTGACTTGAAGCCCTCTGCTGCCGTTCACCAACCCAGCCAACCAGATCAGAGATAGCATCCTCAGCAGCTTGCATCTTACGATGCAGTACGCGCTCATCATCTGCGTTATCGATATAGTCCACCCAAGAATCTCGAATCAAGTCTAAAGAAGCCAGCAAAAGAGTGATCCGTGGCCCGAAATCCCCGAAGAGCCGTTCCGCCCGAGCACTTGTCTCTATCGCGGGATGGGTCTAAACTCTGCCGGACACAGCCTGAGTTCCTCCACCAGTCCCGCGGTTCAAACCCCCAGATATGTGCGATCCTGGAAGACGCCGCTGGCCAGAATCACCGTGTCGTGCACTAACACGGTGTCCTGCAGACATACGACTTTCTTGGACAGATCCAGTCTGATTCTGTACGTTGTCACTGGCGCGATGGCGCGTTCTCAGGTTTGCCGCGGCCGTTGTCAATGGTCTTTCGACACCCTTGAGCTCGACCAGCGCGCATTGTAGCGTCGGAGAACTCGACCCCAACGCTCGTCGCGTTCAAAGCATTAGACACTACGCTTCGCCCTTCCCTGCGACATTGCCTCACGGTAGGTACTCGACGAGCTTGCCCTTCGTTCCAATCGCGATCGCGATGAGATGATGTGACCCTCGCATTGGCACCATTCCTTGGAGATGCCATACCGTTGCGATGTTAGGGTTTGAGGTGGTCTGGTGTTGATTTTGAACGGTCTTCGTGCCACTGTTCGTGAAGATGATGATTGGAGGATAAGCCAGGCGTGCAGAGAAGAGAAAAAAATGAGTATAAACTTTATCTTATCTATTGGAACGTAAGCGCGGAAGAGCGGAACGATCGGAGTCGCGGCGTCTAATTTGGCGTCTTTTTTACTCACCCAAAAACCGAACTGCAACTCTCCCTTTCCACTCTATCCCTCTTCACACAACGCCGCACAAGTGGTGGACTCACGCAGGGACTCTACACGATCTATCAAAATTTGACTCTAAGACCGCCATGATCTGACAATGACAACCCGCCAAAACAAACCGGAAGCTGATGTCACCTCCAACGGCAAGCCTTCTCGAAATATGAGACGTACAAATGATTCCTATCTGTCAAGTGCGAGCAACATAGTTGAAGGTGGCAAGGGGGACATGTACAACGTGAGTCTAGTGCCCTATAATAGCAGTGGACAGCCTCGTAACTCGAGTGTGCTCGGAAGGCTCCCTCATCTTCGATGTCAATAGATGCCCCAAAGATCGCTTCGCAACCCTCTCAGATGCTGCGGCATAACGACCAGAGCTGTGTAATCGATGTGCTCGTCAAGATGGGCATTAAAGTTCGAGACTTTGCGTACGAGAGTACCCTGCCACCAATATCATCCGTGCCTCAGTTTGTGGGAGGCTTGAGGTCTCTGAAGCGCGAAAGGGAAGCGTATGAGGAGGAAGACAAACCTTTCGCTGGCACATCTAGAAGTACTGCAAAAGGCACAAATGATACAGCAACGAAGAAGGCGAAAGGATTGGCTCGCGAGCTTACAGAACCTGTGGTTCCTCAGCCGAATTCGGACCAAACAGCATTGACACGCCACACTGGGTTCCTTCAATTTGGACCTTCTCTATCGACTCTCAATCCAGATAGAAATCACAGCAACCATCCCATCACCCCGAGACGGCAGCACGCGTTTCCAATGAGTCCATTGAGTCGGACCCCATTAGCTGCCCCAAGTTGGATATCTGCATCTCAGCGTGATCCTGAATCTCAAGATTCAGAAACGTGGATCGATACCCCCCTTGCTACGCCCGTCGCCTCCCAGCAATGGAGAGTGATAGATACCAGTGCGATTCCGGCGTCACAGCTTGACAGCAATTCCCAGCAACCGGTGCCAGAGGACGTCACTCTGTCGCAGCTGGGATTCACTCTTGAGCCCTCACAACAGTATTCCCAAGACGCGGGTCCTTCTCCCACCACAAGTCCACCTCACCGTCCATCTACATCCATGCTTCCACGAAATCAAACACCACCGCGAGATGCCTCCTCCTCCGCTCCAGTGTCACCGCCCCGCTACGACTTCCGCGATCGTGGCGATCCATGCACATCCCCCCTTGCCATCAATGCCACTCGTCCCCGCTCACATTCACGCGACAAGCGCTCCACATCCCTGTCACCTTCCAGGCATTCCTCCCAACCACGATCACCGCCCCGCACGAAAGGCAAACGAGTCTCGCAAAGTGCGAGACCACTGCGGCGAAGTGCCCGAAACGCAGGGAAAATTGCGGAACCGGGAGCCCTCCTTTCCTAACCCTCATGTTGTAGCCGTTGATATTTGTGCGATGGTTGTATCTCCTCATATGTTACCACTCATATACCCTCTTTGAACGTTACCTTATCTACTCTCCTTTCCTGTACCTAGATTGTGTTGTTGTACCAATTCTGTGGGTATCCGTGTCCGAACCTAATACAATTGCGAGAGGGGATGATACAGAGTGTGTTCTAAACAAAACATGTTTCCAATTGACGAATATCAACTTATCCAACCGTTCTCTATCCCCAAATCTAATACTTCGGATGCGCTCTGAATCGCGACAGCAGGCTCCGGAGGGATTGCCCTCGCCGCTGCTTGAGTCTTCCGTCTGCCCTTCCTCGCAACAGAATGAGGCTTGCATCCGGCTACAGCAGCAGCTAATGTGGCCTCAACTTCGACAAGACACTGATAGCAATCCATCTCGCTGAACGTTGTCGACGTGGTACCCTTCCGGGAGACAGCTGGGGCACGAATACGCTTCGCATGAAGTAGTTTCGTGAGGAGGTAATGCAACCACTAGACAAACGCGGTAAGTAGGAGGTAGTATCTCTGGGTCTGGTGGACGCTGACATACCATAACGTTCGTTAGAGGATGGTAGGCTTCCCATAGATCCCGGTTGCACACTTTCATCATCCTGTATACATCAAATTGATAGTCACCTGGCGAAAAGCTACAAGTTAGTTCCATACACCTCCGTGACTGCTATCATTCTCTCACCTTCGCCCTCGAATATTTCGGGTTCAAAAGGCGTCCACCTAGTACTGACTTGAGCCCCGTCATCCGCATCCATTCTCGCAAGGCCCAAGTCTATCACAGTTGCTTTTACTCCGTATACAGCGTGGTCCATGGAGAGTTTCTTGCCATTGGAAATCTTCGGTTGTTTGAAGGTGGGGATGGTCTTGACCAGAATTTGGCCCCAGTGGAGGTCACGGTGCTGCAAATGAGTGAATATGTATGTAAATTGGCGGATGGTAATAATATATACCTCAAAGCGCACAAGATCCTCTGCTTCAGCGAGCGCACGAGTAACCTGCCAAAATATGCTGCATGCTTTCCGCCAACGGGTTTGGGAAGATGAAGAAAAGCTAAATGCCTCGAGATCCGGACCCCCGTTGGGCAATACGATGATGGCGTAGACCTGCGACACAGGGAATCCATCTTGACAAGAATTAGTCCAGGTGAGAGGAGCTTAGAGCAAGAATCGTACCTGGTCGGACGCTTTCACTGCCCTTGCGTTCGTCATACTCGTCCCATAGATCCAGCAGCAGCGAAGGGTACTTCCCCCGCACAATGTACGTGCGTAGGAGTTTCACAAACCCTTCACAAGTCTCTCCCATGGCTCTGGTCATGATGATCTCATTCAGCACGTCTTTGGCGTCGCTAGGGGCAGGGAGCTCTCCACCAACATCGACTCCCGACGCATTCTCGTCACGGAGAGGCACCACCTTGAGCACGACATCGCCTATGCCGAAGACTTCCGAGAACGATGCTTCCCCAATCTTCTGGAAACGCGCAAGTCCAATGTTCTCCGCTTCATCTTCAATGTGAGTGCTTTGAACGATCGGGTCGAATGGAAACATGTCAATGAATGCAGAAAACTCGTGTGGTGTTGTCTGGGAGCACTCCTGGAGAAGAGGCACGAGGTATGCTGGAGGAGCAGTCTCATGCGCCTGCAGGTGTGCGCGGGTGGACGGTGACAAGGTCAATTCGTCAAACGAAAACGAGAGGTCCAAATCGGTCGGTGTAGTGGGAGAAGGCGGGGAGGGTGGTGCAGGGAACGCGGCAGATCGACCCTTGCGTTTCCGGATGGGTGTGAGTTGACGAGGCTTGGATCTACTAGGACCATCGAGGTGGTACGGCAGAGCGACGGGTTGAAAAGGTTTGGCAGGCGGTTGCGATACGCTATGAGGGACGACTGCAGCAGTCTTATTTGCGGCAATCCGGCCTGGGTGTGTGCTTGGGGGAGGCGTTGATCCCGAAGAAGGGGATGCGATAACATTTCGAGAGAATGATGGTGCAGGAATAGGACTTCTGAACCTCCCAGCTGGAGGTCCGTTTGGTTCCGTTTCGTTGTCACTGTCGTCCGAAGAAAGGATGATCGGGCGGGGACGAGCCCGCGTGTTCGCTCGTTTCGGAGGGCGAACTATAGGAGCGTCATCTTCGCTGTCCGAGACCACAATTACGTCCTTCTCTGGTCTAGGTATTCGACCGACGGGATGACCCACGCGAGCTGACTGAACTGGGTTCACCTGAACGTCGGACTTCGATACTCGTTTCTCCTGGCTGACCCTCCGACCAGACCTGTCAAACGTGACAATATCCACGTCAATGACAGATGAAGAGTTTTTGAGCGGCAAAAGTCCGTGCACTGTTGTTTTTCCTTTCTTCCCCGCTCGAGCTGGGGAAGTTGGTGCGTTCGAGGGAAGGACGCCCAGCGGTTGACGAACGGGTTGTCCTTCTCCAGGACGGAACTCCTTGGGGCCGTTAAAAGCTACAGAGGCAGAGTTGGCGTCCTCTTGCCTGTTATGCGGTGCAGCTTTTTTGAACCTCTTGAATGCTGGAGATTTCTTCTGCACATGATGTGTTCGAGGGGAAGGGGAAGGTGAGAGTACAACATGGTGATTTTGACGTCGTTTCTTTAGTGGAGATGCAAGAGACACTGTTGTGTCCGTGAATACTGCCGAAGCAGTGTCGCTCGTAGTTGGCAGGTGGATGTGACCTTGATCATCATAGGTGTTGATAATACGATGGCCACGACGGCCGTATGCACTGATCTGCTTTGTCCGAGTCCCCAGCATCCTGTAAGAAAATAGAAGTGTAAGTGCAGCAGAAAGAGCTGCAATAATAGGTGTGATAATAAGGGAAATCTTGACAGGCGCGCTAATTCGGAACAGGACGAAGATGGCGGTGGATCACTGGATGAGGAGGAGCAAGCCAACCGTGGAAATCAGATACGCGTTTTGACACGTGATCGCGTTTGAGGACACGTGAGAATCACGTTGTCTATAAGGCAAACAAACACCCACAACGCGTCCGAGGCTTCAACTTCTTTCTCTCCTTCCTTCAAACTGGAATGGCACTACCTGTATCGCTCAGGACATCTGTGATACCCCAAGAGTTAGAGCTGGTCGCATGTGAGCAGCTGGTGGAGATAGTACCCCTCGTCGCGATGGAGCGTACCGCGTTCATCTCAGTAAGCGAAATCAGCATGCCGTGCAGAACATTCACCAATCCATTCTTAGGGTGCGTATGGACCCCTAAGGCCACCGTCCAAATGCAAGGTTCCGATATGGATGGCCGCAAATCTAAAAATGAAGAAGAAGTGTCATATCGTACCTCCAGAGTGGCTCAACGTTGGTAAATCACATATGCCCCAGACAAGAGCTGTGCAGCTTCACTGACGATTGCCACCAACAGAATATCTGCAAGACAGACTAACACGGGAAACTACAGAACCTCAGTTCAGTGAAATGCCATTTCGCTTTGCTGAGATTGCCAAAGTCCTTCTGGATGTGTAAGTTCCATCCACCTCAAGAGTGATAAGGAGTTCAACTTGCCCTTAGCGCGTCGGATGATTTCCAAAATTCTGACAGGCTGCGATCTCTACTGAAAGACATACGGGAAGCGCGCCAAGCCAAAAGTCGGGAAGGTCTTTCTAAGTTAGATCACAGCGATCTCAATGTAAGTACTTGTACGTCTTTAAAGCCGTCTCATGCTCATATTTTCTCCAGTTACCGAACCTGTGCGCCATTGAAATCAACGAGATTCGACCATTCTTCGTTCGCGCTATGGGTGTCCTTACACAGCTGACAAAAGATCCTGCGGGGCAGCAGATGACATACTGAGCTTTCGTCTTTAGACAAGGAGGGGAGCCCACGTCTCCTTGAATGTATACTTATGGCATTTGTATTGATATCAGAACACATTTTCTATTTCCACATTTAAACGGGATGTTAAACCTCAAAAATCCATATCCATGAGGGTGTTTCGTATCAAACGCTCCGCTGCCTGTGAACGAGGCTTGAGGCCGTTGGGAATATCGACAGGAAGTCTGTGTTTAAGCCTCAGCTACCATCGACGAGTCTGTAACACAGCGACTCACGATACAAGTCCAGTGGTCTGTTTGTTGGTTATTTGTTGCGAGTTGCCATTAGCATCCGTACCAGGATGAATCTCAAAGACATGTAGCATATGGGCCACATAGATGAAGAGCGTTGCATCGCTTAGGTGCCTCCCAGGACAAACTCTAGCATCATGGGTTCAGAACCAGACAGAATATTGTGCACTTCAAACGCACCGTCGCCCGTAGCCAAAAGACAGCGTTCTGGGATCTCGCACTTCTGGGTCAAACTTCCCGTTCTTGAGGAACCGGTCCGGGTTGAACCTTTCGGGCTCTGGATACTCCTCCGGATCGTGAAGCATTGCCCTAATCGAGAATCAAGTGAATACGACTGCGCTCTGCGAGATGTTCGCATAATCCATACCAAGTATTCTGCAAGTAATGTCCATTTTAGCAGCTAGCTGGCGGTACAATCACACGCACTTACACTGATGATGATAGTACCTTTGGGAATCAAGTAACCTTCGTACTCGTCATCGGTTGTGACTTTGTGAGGGAGTCCAAGGGGGACAACAGGCATCCATCGCATTGCCTCCATGGCGATGGCACGTATGTATATGAGATCGTCATAATCGTCCCAGTCCGGCAACCTATCGGGGCCGACGTGCGCATCCAGTTCAGCTCGTGCTTTTTCCTGCACCTCAGGGTACATACACATGGCAGTTAAGAAAGACGAAGCAGCTGAAACAGTCTGGAGAGGGGCTACTTCAGAATTGAATGCAACTTGACGGATCATTGACTGACCGTGTCAGCACCAGCTAAACGTACATCGAGACAATAAGCCACTCGATATACCAGTGCAGAGATGAAATGAGCTTACCTCCGTAAGCGATTCCTGTCACATTACGGGCAATCTTCTCTTCTCGACTGAATCCGACAACGCTTGTACTTGGTCGAATCTGTAATTTCTGGATCAAGCTGCGAGCGACGGACGGAGGTGCAGTGCCATCAGCCTATATCAAAGTATCTGTCAGATGGAATGTTTCTTAAAGAGAATGAGAGAGCAAAACGCACTGTGGCAGCAACAACTTCGTCAAAGGGCTGATTAATCATCTTTTCAACCACGGGCTTATAATATTCTCCTATCCTCTTGAATCGGGCACCAGGGAACCAGCTCGGAATATACTTCAGCCAAGGGAAGTACTCGACCCAGAAAGCTCCTGGCACTTTCTGGAGGCTAAGACCCTCAAAGGATTTGTGAACCAGATGGATGTAGTCATCGTCCAGACTGGTGATCTCCTTTGCATACACCACGCGTAAAATGATTGCAACAAAAGCCCTGACAAGAAATTAGCGTCGTTGATGCTTCATAGTCCATGCTGCTCACTGTCGGACGTGTTGAGCAGTTAGTTCGGGAGATTCCAGGATACGCCCAAGCGTTGCTCGTATCTCCCTCAACTGGGCTGGACGATGGTCGTGCACAACGGCTTGGTTGAAGAACTCATGAAACATCCGCCGATGATCTCGCCACCTCTGCCCATACTCAATGTGTGCAAAGCTGAAGTCCCACGACATTCTATTTGAAGTCATCAAGAACGAAGGAAGCAAGGTAAGTGACTGGTCGGAGCGTACAATTCATCCATGACGGTTAAAAGCCTGTCGGAATAGATCTGGGACCTCTTCTCCAAGAGGTCAACTGCTGCTTTAGCTGAACCAAGGATGATTGTCGGCTGCGTTGGTAAACTGATGTAAACCAAAGGACCTAGTAAGATAGATCTTTCAGACGCAGAACGAAGAGATTGATGTTGGGGCAGAGTCACCATATGTCCTCGTCCATTCACGAAATTTGATCCATGGCTCGCCATACGGCATGTCGAGCAGATTACCCCATAAAAGTGAAGGTTTCGGTCCTGGAGGTAAGGAACGCCGACGCCTCTGGGCCAATGTCTGCTGCAGGATCGCACCTCCAACGGCGACAGCGATTACGGCGGCGGTGGATAACCACATCGTAGATAGGGTATGAAGTGCGACTTCTCTATGTCTTCCAGATTCCCTTGGTGGCTATATTTAAGCTTGCTATTAAGCGCTTCCTTCTGAGGAACGGTCGCATTGCTATGTTCGCACACCCTCCGTTCTGAGTAGGATGATCCAAACTTAACGGCCGATAAGAAGTCAGTTCCACCACCAGACATCATGTCAGATGATGTGGTTCTCACCTTGCGGTTGCACCCACGATCGGAGGTTTCGGCTCTCTTCGTCAGCAACACCGATAGTCAGTCCAGAAGCCTTTCGCGAAGTCTCTTGGAGTACCTGTTCCCCGTCTTCTGTGATTGCATTGTATTTTCAATAGTGCCGAGCGCCGCAAAGATTGCAATGTGGATACTTGGAACAATCTCATTGCGAGAAAGCCGACGAAGTCTGGTCCAGTCACGATCAAAGCAGGAATGCAATAACGTGTTTGCGACAGAAAGCAGTATACACAGATAACGGTGACAAGTCCTAAGAAGTTCGTGAGGTGAGTTGCAAACAAGATAAAGTGAGATTGTTCAAAGAAATCGTGTGTCCATAGTCAGAGTCTTTATAACTCGGCATTAAGCCTTCTCCGAAATAAGCTTCTTGAGCTCCTCAATCTGTTGCTTCAGGTCCCTAACTTCTCTGAGGATGACCGCTTCACTCGACTGCGCAGCGGAAATCAGTGGTCATCTGGTAGCAAACAAGGCGCGGTGACTTACGTGGGTGGTGTCAGGGAACACTTCAATCAGCTCTGCAAATGGCACCGTGCTGATCTTCAGACCTCTCTCGGCATCTTCGCCGTCCACTTCAGGATCCTGGGACTCCGCACCACCAATCACACCCTGGTCCGGGTGAGACAGCCAGTCTTTAACCCATTTGTTCTTGGACGGGTCAAGTTCCGCTTCAAACAACGCGATTGCTGCGAGCGGGATAAAGAACACTATGCTCATCATCCATTTATTGATCTAGTCATAGATTCTTGATAAGACCGGGAGAGAAGAGAGAAGGTCAGGTGTGTAACTCACTGTTTTATACGTGTGTGTTGGGACGATGTACCTGGACGGTGAAAACTCTCAGTGCAAGTAATATATTCGCGCACCAAGGAACGCTTACTCAAGAGGAGCAATGAATACCAATTCAATCAGGTTGAACGGAGCAGGATACAAGTATTGGTCCGGCGCCCGGACCATACCGACGGCCTTGTCTGCAAAGTATGCAAGATACTCAGCTGCAGCATCTTCTACGACATCGTCGTAAGCAGAAGAGAACAGCGAGATTAAGACATTGAGCAGTATCACGGCAGTCGCCACGTTCCATCTGTAAAACCATTAGCAAGAGATCAGGGCTTACAAGAAGGGTAAGTGCTCACAGGTAATATAGGCCGAGTCCGGCGGGACTACTCTTGAACCATTCGTAGTTTGGTGCTCTGTATGATTCTGAGCACTTGAATTAGAGCATATCTGAGCTATGGTAACCTACTGCAGCAGCGCTTGGATCAAGACATTGATTAGCTGTCCGACAGACAATAATGTCAGTAGATCTTTCGTGTAAAGAAATATTGTGATCCATACTTCAAACGGATTTTCTTGTTGGCCATCGGCAGCATCCAAGGCATAGAGACCCTGCAGAAATCCAACGCCAAGAATAGCCAAAAGCTGTAGAACGACTTGTAAGATTCATGGTCACATTAGATAACACAATCCCCTACACCGAAGAACATGCTCGACTCTTGTAGCATACGTGCAATGCAAATTTGCATTGTTCCGACGTATCTTCAAGTATGATTTAGTACATGAAAGGGTATGGTTCAATGGAAATGCGACTCACTTATATCCGTCAAAGATAGGAATCAACTCTGCATTGAACGTCAGGCTCGTCACGTCAAAGAAAACAGGGAGGTGATGGGAAATACTCACTCATCCTAAAGGGGAATGAATGGTAAGCGGTGCAGTGTTTCTGCGATGTGGTCGTGCTTACCAGATCATGGGAGCCACAAAACTCAGGCATTGGAAACTTCTGAGACGCATGGCATGATTGTTCGTTTCGCTGGATGCGATACCCACAATGCGCAGAATAAACGCAGAGAACAGCAGGGTGTCAATCATAAACGAGATAAAATTCCAAAATCCAAATGCGCGCCATGAGACAAAACGCAAGAGCTTGTAGATCTGGGTGAAGGGCAATGTCAGTGCTTTGGTACTTGACGCGTTGATGAATTCATTACCTTCTGCGTATCTGATGGACCCCCCGTTCAGCCCGGTATATTGAGTAATTTAGCCGTAGTACCCACCTTCAAAGCAAAATGATAATGCCATGGTGTACAGGATGATCTCCCAAGTGTCGAAGTCATGATAGTCAGGATCTATTTTGTCCAATGGCTCACGAACTGGCAAGCTTGTCAGAACTAAAGCATATTTCCACATATGAATAACGAACCGGCTTGGGAGTACACCAAGAGGAAGATGGCCCACACCAAAATGCGGAAGATATTTTGGTATCTGTCACCTTTCATCAAAAATGATTCACACAAGACGTGTATGATGCACAGACCTAGGCACGGCGAGTCGGGACGGCGACATATGGCTCCAGAAGCCATCATGTGTATGTTCCGTGAAGGGCATAACTGGATTGAATAGCAGTGTCAATAAGGAAGTCGCGGTGCACTTAAACTACGTACAATCAATATCATGCTTCACATCGTGCTTTTGAACAAGGTGGCCCTTCCACAGATCATTCACCACTAAGTAAGGTTAGTTTATGGTGTAAGTGTAACTTTTAGGTGATGCTCACCGTCTTGGGCCTCAGTGGAAGATAGGAAGATTGTGCTGGCAGATGATGAGAAGGGGTTAGGGAAATGAAAGAGTTATGAATCGTACCAGTGGGAATCAATAGCCATTTCCAATGCGCTAACCTTCTCGCTCTCATCTCCGTCAATTTCACGGTGCATGAAGCGAGTTGACATCATAGGAGTGATGCGGTCTGGTGGAGCACGATGGATGACACGACGCGCAAGTACCTCGCACGCAATGGCTGGGTGTATGTCGTTAGACAATGCGAGATACTATGATGATGCAATGGCATACCGCGTCCCAAGTTCTCTCCATAGTCTGCTGGGTTGTGATTGGCATCCCACATAAACTCCTTCCTGGCGCGAAGCAGGCAGTATGGTAGCTTTGTATCCACAGCCAAAATCAGCTCAAGATATCAGCAGCAAACAGGTGGACGCACAGCTTCCACGAAGTCTCCCGCAGACGCCATGTAGGCTGAGATGACTTGAGGGGTGATGATCCGACTGGTTGGGTCATCCAAGCTCTCAAGAGGGACCTCGACTGGCAGTAGTGTCAACGTCATCGTCCTGAGCCTTCTAACCAGTTCTGGAGGGGGTTTCGTGAGTATATTCGTGTCACTGGATCCCGGACAACGACGCACTGGACAGGGTGTCTGGGGAAGGCTGGACTGACTCGACAGACAACAGAGATGTCTGGTCCTCGGCCTGGAGGTCGATACGCGACATTATGAGCAGAAATTCCGCGGCAGTCCTAGATATGCGAGAGTGTCCTGCTCCCCTTCTGCAGGCCGACTGGAACAGGAAGAACCACAAAGTAGGCGCCGCTGATGGAACCTCTCTGACTTCATTGTTTGTGCATGTTGTCCTGCAGCCTCGATGGCCACGTGGTTCCATTCCGATGGCTGGGTCGCGGCGGCGCAGCCCACAGCAACTTCATCCTCCAACCTATTCTCGCTTCGAGATGCCCGTGCGTTCGTTCATTGTCCATCACTTCATCTGCTCAATAAGTCATAGGCGTACCACTCGTCCTTCAATGAGGAACCCGACATGAGGCAGGTCGGCAACGTCGCAATCCTCCCAATCAAGACCAAAATCCGTGGTCCTGCACCGCTAGGTATGCTCGTGCCACAATTACCCCCTCACTTCTTACTTCCTCACACATAACACAATTAGCCGATCCCAATGGTGCCGACATTATCGACGAAACACTCGACCTCTTCCGTGCCAACTCCCTCTTCCGAAACTTTGAGATCAAAGGTCCCGCAGACCGTCTCCTCATCATCCTCATTCTTTATGTTTCCGATTGCTTGGAGAAACTTGGGAAGTCGCGAACTGGGCCTTCTCAGCTTGAAGCAAGCAAGACCTTGAATACTCTCTCCGTTGATAACTTCCCCATCCCCGGCGACGCGAATTTCATCCTGAACGCGCATTATGCACCGCCAGGGAGCAGGGCGGATTCAGGTACGTAGTGACCAAGATATGACTTAGCATGTATCTCACCAGGCATTTCAGATTACCTTCGTCAGTATCTTGTGCAAGTCAGGCAAGAGTTAGCTGCTCGTCTCGTCGAACGGTTGTATGCAGATGGTACTGGGAAGCCAAGCAAGTGGTGGATGTCGTTCCAGAAGAGGCGATTCATGAACAGGAGCTTGGGGTAACTTTGAGCGAAGGAGGAGGCATTGATAATCTCTCTTGTACACCACGCCATCATCCATACATTGCAGCTATTGTCGTGCGGATCCATACAGCAAGTCGAAGTCAAAGATGCAAAACCGACTGATATCCCAGAGAACCATCTTGCACAGATCACCTTCGCCGCTTTCGCTCGTTCGGATTCTTCTTCCCGTACCCGATCATAGGCAGATCTCCATCCATACCTCTCGCCTTCATGCTACGGCCCTTTCCGCCAGTCCCCGTACTCAATATTTCTGGCACCCAGTCAGGATCCATCCAGCTACTGATGACAACACCTGCAGTGTCGCTTTTCCCGTGCAACGCCCCATTTAACATCTTCTTCTCTTCCCTTTCTCTCTTTCCCTCAACCCGCTTTTGAGCGCGCATGTAGTCCGTCTGGTCCTCTCTCAGGATGAGACCTTCTCCCGAGCCCGTTTTCGCGGTACCAGGTTTGGGAGCAGGGATCGAGAAGATGGTTCCGCGGGTCTTGTATTGGAAGTTCTTTTTCAGGTGAACTTGTAGTGTAGGCGTTGCCGATGTGGCTGTCGGAGAGGAGAGCGTGACTGAAGCACGAAGCAAAGTTGGATTCCCGCATGATGGGCAGAATTTGCGAGCGTTGTCCTTGCAAATTCTGATACTGACAGTGAGAAGTATGAGGCGTGGTATGGGATGATTACTCACTTAAAGCACGCATGGCATCGAAGAACCCATGTCTTGACTTTCTCTATCCTCTTTCCCTCAACTCCAACCAGACTAAGTCCCATTTGCAACAGGACATTCTGCATCGCAAAATCGGCCGTCATGCATCCAACCTCAATCTGCTTCACCGGGCCCTTCTTTGCTTTTGCGTCATCGCCAGGAAGAAGCTTCATTGCTCTTGACTTATGAAGCGAAACGTTGGACGGGGTGATCCATTCTCCCTCACCATCGTCCTCGTCCGAAGGATCGTCGTAAATAGGCGCATCGTCTTCACGAGCAATTTCGGAGGGTGGATCGATGGGAGATATTGAGTCGGTGTGAGGGCTTGAAGGCGATTCTCGGACTTCGGGTGCTATCCGCTGAAGCTCGACATCTAGCTTTTCCTCTTCTTCATCTTCTCCAGGATCCAGAGGGATATCGTCTGTGTTATCCTCAACTTCATCCTCCGATGGATCCTCCGACGGAGGGGGCTCCTCTGCATCTGTTTCCTCCGCAGCAGGCAAATCCTCCGTATCCATAAGCACGGTCGGTTCTGTATTTTCCAGAGTTTCTTTCGAGCCCCGTGAAGCAGAAGGTCCAGCGACGGGTTCCGCTACCAGTAGCTAAATAAACTCGTCAACTCTCCTCAGACATACTAATTGTAGGTCGACACCTACCTCATCTGCTATTCCTCCTGCCTCAGCGCGTTCTTTGTTCAACGCGTGGGTCAAAGCAAGGATACACAGATCTGCGTGCGATAATACGGAGTAGTCTCCTGTCTTTTTCGCAAAGTTAATCACTGAGAGTTGAAAAATCTTGTTCATTCAGCGAATTCTGTACGCCCATATTTCGATTGTGAGCACACACCGTGCGACAGTGATCCCGCGTCGGGTGCTTTTACTTCTATCCTGACACCTGCAGACAATCCTAGCTGCCGGAAATGATCTCGTGCTCTCTTGTCTTTCAATTCTTCCAAGACTTGAGGAACAGTGTAGAAGATTTCTGCGAGGCCGCGCAGAGGTGCGAGGGAGAGCAATGGACCAGCATCGAGTACCAAGATCTTGCATGCTGGCTTGTTTTGTTCGGCTTGCGAGGTCATGATGCTGTAGATTGTATGGAAGGAGGGATATAGATAGCAAAGATCGGTGAAGGTCAGAGTGCAGACTCGGAGGGAAAGGCGAAGAAAAATCGTCTGATTACATAGGATGATAAGATACGATTGCTATAAGCTTGATCTGATCATGAAGAGATTAGATCTATAGCTTTCGGCCGATGCGGGGTAACTCGAACTTGACTTACGCTACCACCCCACCCTTTCTTTGACTGCGCAGATCTGGTTGCTTGGATATGTCGAAGAAATCGTAAGTATAAAACTGTCTTCCTCAGTTCTTGCACTAACACAAAGGTATAGGTTTCGCGTCGTGATTCTCCCCGGAGACGGAATTGGTACCTCTCAGCTTTTTTGCGTTCATCGTTCATCTCGTCTGACTTATATTGATATCAGGCCCGGAAGTAGTAGCTGAAGCAACGAAGGTGCTGGAGGTCGTAGCTGCGGCGTCAACTGATATCGAACTCAAATTGGAGGCACACGATTTCGGCGGTTGTGCCATCGACAAACATGGACTTCCGTTGCCAGAGAGCACGCTTAAGGCATGTCAAGAGGCTGATGCGATTCTCATGGGTATGTCTTTACTACCCTGTATCTCAACAGGGTGTACTCAACCCTTTGGATCAGGTTCAATCGGAGGACCAAAATGGGGCGTGAACAGCAAGGTTCGCCCGGAGCAAGGCCTCCTCTCTCTTCGCAAAGCCCTCGGCCTCTACGCCAACATTCGTCCAGCAAACTTCGCATCGGACAGTCTTGTCGACAACTCCCCTCTTAAGGCCTCCATCGCACAAGGCGTAAACATCATCGTTGTCCGTGAACTCATCGGTGGTGTTTACTTCGGCCAACGCAAGGAAGCTGGTGTCGCACCCCAGGAGGATACAGCATGGGATACGATGATTTACAATGTGGCGGAGATCCAGAGGATCACGCGTGTGGCGGCGCAAATCGCTTTAGCTGCTGACCCACCTCTGGCGATTCACTCGATCGACAAGGCGAATGTGCTGGCAACTTCCAGACTATGGAGGAAGGTGGTGACGGAAACTTTGCAGGCCGAGTATCCGCAATTGTCCCTCGATCATCACCTTGTTGACTCCGCGTCGATGTTCATTGTGGCGAACCCAAGGAAGCTCAATGGCGTCGTTCTCACTGAGAATCTGTTCGGCGATATGTGAGTCAATCTTATGTGCTTCGTAGGTATGCTAATCACCGAAAATAATGTAGCCTTTCAGATGAATCAAGTGTAATCCCAGGTTCCCTCGGACTTTTACCATCAGCGTCGCTAGCGGGTGCACCCTCTGTCGCGGACTACAGATCAGAATCCTTCAAAGCCACACCCGGGTTATACGAGCCCATCCACGGATCGGCCCCAGATATCGCCGGTCAGGGTGTGGCCAACCCCATCGGTACCATTCTCAGTGCTGCCATGCTCCTCCGATACTCTCTCGGCTTGGACAAGCCTGCGACGGCAATTGAGACTGCCGTACGGAAAGTACTGGATAACCAAGATAAGGGCGGAGAGGGATTCAGGACAGCCGATTTGGGTGGGACGGTGAAGACGAAAGAGATGGGAGAGAAGATCGTTGAAGTTCTGAAGGGGTTGCTGTAACACCACAAATCCTTTTGACAGAAACCGGAATTGAATGCAATAAGTTGCTTCATCGAAAGTCGGGAAGCTATCATCAGCCAGTTATCGGGATAGACAGGAGTGGTTGCTCCACGGTTTGTTCAAGCTTACAATCGCTTTCGACTTGAACTTATGAAACTAACGACTTGAAGTAGCTGACGGCGCCAGATCAGCGGTTAGATCATGAGAGCTATTTTGGTATGTCGGAGGGCGCTGGCACTGATATACCTGGTATCGCGATCGGTTTCTGTCGCACATCCTGAGGTGCGCCACTGGCAGGTATTTGTGGCAATCACATCTTCGTCTCCGCTCACATCTTCTTCAAGTTGATCTTATAGCAAGCACCAGTAGTCCGTGCATCCCACAAGTCAATCACGCATGCCCTGTCATGACCGCCCAGGGCTTCTTCTTCTGGTAGTGATTGGGAAAACCATACACGTTTCCTAAAGGGTTTATTCCCATCCCTGACTGTCGCTTGGGAAGCTACGCGGGGCTTCAAGTTGTGGCCATTTATTAGGCCCTTCAGTGCATACACGTATGTTACTTGCTTTCCCCCTTCATCTGCTTAGTTCAAGTCGCAGTGAGCTGGTGACCTGCTGGTGCGTGCTATCTCCCCGCTTCGTTAATGAGCGTGTAAGGGCTGATAACTTCGCAGTAGCATTGTGGTATACGAATCACCCTCTCGTCTCCAATATTGAACGCCAGTTGGATGCAGTATACTCCACTCGAAGATATTCCAAGGGTATGTTTGGGATGATGTTTCAATGGCTTCTCTCAAAGTGGCTGCTGCACGGTTTATGAACTTGTTGAACAGATTAGGGAGGCTCTGCGCGATGGCTTTCGTTCGGGCAAGACAAAAATCGTTGCGTTCAGGAAAGAGCAGCTGAGGCAACTGGGATATATGGTGCAGGAGAATAAGCAAGCATGGCTGGACGCGTTCAAAGCTGATCTCGGCCGGCCGTATTTTGAGGGTGAAATGTACGTCTTATTACTCCACGCTATCTGCATCGATCCAGGATGTGAACCAACGGGCATTCATTTTCAGACACGAGTTTATCGCAACCGTCACGGCCATTAAAGATACCTACAAGAGTGTTGAGAAATGGGCGAAGACAGAGAACGCGCCGTTCGACATAAGCTCGTTCTCAATGCACCCGAAAATCAGGAAGGAGCCAAAGGGAACGGTCCTCATCATCGTACCGTTCAACTATCCCCTATTCTTGTCAATCACCCCTTTGGTATGTCACATCATGTGGTCGCCTTGAGTTGCCAAGAACTGACTAGTTAATCTGCTAGATGGCAGCAATCGCAGCTGGGAACACGGCGGTGCTCAAACCTTCCGAGCACGCACCTACTTGCGCTGCCTTGCTGCATGATTTAATCGGTAAATATCTGGATCATGATGTGGTCCGAGTCGTACAAGGAGGAGTGGAAGAGACAACGAAGGTAACCGCTCTTTCTTTCTATCCACAGTCTCTTTCGATCGCTGACACGAAGAACAGCTACTCGAGTTGCAATGGGACCACAGTGAGTCGTTGGTTTGCTTTAAATGGGTTCTTACTCAAAATAGTATAGTTTCCTATACAGGTTGGCCCCAGCTACTTATCCCGACGGTACATGACCATTTGAACCGTATATTGGTACAGGAAATCCACGGGTAGCTCGCATAGTCTCCGCCGCTGCGGCAAAGCATCTTACACCGATCACTTTAGAGGTGCGTCGAATTCTGTATTGCCCGATCTTCCTTATCCTGAACTCGAGACCAGCTTGGTGGTGAGTTTTTGTCCCCTTTTAATTTCTGGCAATGCCTGACGGCGCCGCAATATGTAGGGAAGAACCCCGTAATCATCGATCCAAGATGTGACCTTGAAACGGCTGCACGCAGAATTTTGTGGGCAAAATGTGCAAATGCTGGACAGGTACGAGGCGACGTTAAACCTCTTTCGCAATCAAGTGAGGCTCACTTTGTTAACGGCAGATTTGCGTCGCCCCAGATTACGTTCTTGTACCTCGTGAAGTACAAGGAAAGTTCATCCAGATGTTGAAAAAGATGTACGTTCCATGCACTGTTACTTGTCCAGATATTGAGTTTACGCCCACTTACAGTCATGAAGAGTTCTTCCCAGATGGTCCAGCGAAATCAGACTCATTAAGCCGCATCGTGTCAGCGGCGCACACCCAACGCCTTGCATCACTAATTCAACAGACAAAAGGCGAAATTGTCTTTGGTGGTGATATCGATATGGAGAGTCGCTACGTCTCACCCACACTCGTCTTGAATCCGTCTCCGGGTGAGCCCCTGATGAAAGAGTACGTGAATGGACAGGACTGTTGGGTGTCCTCGTATCGTCCTCATTCTACTTTCCTTGTAGGGAAATATTTGGACCTATTCTTCCGGTCCTCCCAGTAAATGACGTTGATGAAGCGATAGAATTCATCAACGCAAGGTGCGTTTTACTTTGAAATTCTCGCTCTTTAGTTCCCCTGATCATACACGCCGCAGGGACCATCCTCTTGTCATCTATGTCTTCTCCGATAGCTCTGATTTCCAGGCTACAGGTATAATACCACTACTTTGTGGTTCTTATGACGCGAAAGGCTGAGGAAAGACCGGCAGTTGTCGATAATACACAAAGTGGCGCCTTTGCATGCAACGAGCTACTCTTCCATGTAGCAGGTCAGTACTACTATCATGAGCAGACACCCTTAACGCTTCATCATCGTCTCTTCACCAGCGTATGGTCTGCCACTTGGCGGAACAGGACTAAGTGGACGTGAGTACAACATATCGACTTCGAAAGAAAGTGCCGTTGCTCACACATTACACCCTAGATGGTCTAATTCGAGGTAAATTTGGGTTCGACACGTTCTCGCACTTCAGAGGGTGTGTGAACCAAGCTGGTTGGTATGTTCAGACGCTCCCATCGCTTCTTCACGCTTCCATGTTTGTATTCATCCCATCTGCTTCACGTAGGTTGGACAAAGTTCTTCTTTGGAGACGATATGCGCCGTATACCGTGAGTCACTCACCTCTCCCCTACCACTGGTGCCACCCCTACTGACCCACTTTGTTGTCACCACCTCAGGAATCCAACCGAAGGTTCCTTGCTAGAGCAACTGCAGATTTGTTCCCCGAACGAGAACGAAGGGAATGGAGCTTATGGAGTCTGCCTGTTGTGGGGACCATTGTTACGCTAGCAGCCGCTGGTGCCCTACTGTTCTGATCACCATCTGCTTTGTGAGGGTGTTTCCTTGTTGTAAGTTCTTGTTGTAGCGGAAACTTGTACCAATTTAGGGATCTGAAGCGCTGTTGTCACCTGAATATCATATTGCACACACACAAATGTTCTTTGGTCGAGAACGGCCATTCCCAAAGCCACTGGTCACTGAGAAATGGTATCATATGTCCACGTACAGAGCGTTCATAACAAATTAGAACATGTTAGCAAGCTTGCTCGCAGCCTCCCTCGCATCCAGCCTCGGCCTCGTCGGAGTTACTCTTACAGACTGGCTCATCATCGAGGGCTTAACCATACCCAACGGGTCCAAATCATTGTTCAGCTGCCCGTTGATTGCGGTGTGACCGTTAGGTACTGGCACACGACCCGTCAATGGGTCAAAGCCAGCAGCGGGTCCTCCCGCAGCGAGAGGGTGTGGTGCACCTGAAGTGGTAGGTGGTGCAGGAGCATGTAAAGGTGATTGGAATGCTGCACTGGCAGAAGAATGGAGAGGGGACTGGAAGGTAGATCCTGTAGAGGAATGAAGTGGGGATGAAACGCCAGCGTTGGTGGAAGGCGAAAGTGGCGAAGGTTGAGTGGGCTTGATGAACATGGATTTGGTACCATCGACGAAACGACCACCTAGAGGCGGGCCATCTATGAGGGGAGGTGAGAAGCTCGATGGTTTCTGGGGAGTAGATGGCCCCGCTCCAGGTGACTGAGGTGGCAACGGTGATTGGGGTGGCAGAGAGTGTTTGATGAGCACAGACGGAGGGATAGCGGTGGTCCCGGGTGGCGGGAGTGAAGGGGTTGGTTTGACCGGTAGTGGCGCCTGGGATGCGAAAGAAGATGCAGAAGGTGGGATACCAGGTCCGAGGCCAGGTCTCATGCCAGAGTTCGGCCTGGAGGTAGGTGGCCCAGACGAAGGCCGGGAAATGGGGGGTTTCGAGAAGTCTTCGAGCTTGGGAATGGATGACGGCTGAGGTGCCGTGATTGGCTTCGCTGGTGCAACCTTCTTAGCGGCATTGGCAACATCTGAACGGAGAGCCTCCAATTCACGCAGGTGTTGTCGTTCATACATTATGGAGGATCGGACGTGTTCGATGAGGGAGGAGGTGATGTCGTCCGTTACAAGGCGTTTGTGCCGCGCAAGGGCTTTGTGCAGGTTTTCAGAGATACCCTGGGCTCGCCGCGCAAGAATCTGCTCGTACTTGTTGGCCTAAGGAACAATCAATCAAATTAGTATAGTACGAAGGTACCGGCGACATACCTCTTCCATCTCCTCCAAAGCCTCATCGACCCTCTCAGGACGAATATTGCTGCTAGCCCTCAAACGCTCAATCGCCCTGCGTTTAGAGATAGCCATCTTCACTGCAGCCTGGTACTCTTCTAATACTCCAGAACGCTGTTGAAGGGTCTCCTTTGCTGAACGCGCATTGAGACCTTGATAACCAAATGTATCACCAAGGATCACGCATTCGCTGATGGATTGTGCTTGGTCCAAGTCGGAAAGACTGTGATAGACACGTCCGAGTTTGCGCATGGCGTTGCCCAAGGGCACGTGTGCTTCAGCGGTGGCGACGCTAATAAGTTTATTGCCCATCTCTACTCGAACGATGGAAAGAGCTTGATGCCCGAAATGCGTCAGTGCGTGCACTGATAAAGAAAGGGTTACAAACACATACCTTTCCTTGATTTGGCGAGCTTGTCTATAGCTCTCGCTGTCTCGAAGTACTGCGCCTCCAACTTCGTAAGCTCGAAGCGCGCCTTCTGAAGTTCTTCGTCCTCATCTGGAACGCCACGCTTGATCAAACTGAACCCAGAAGATGCTTTCTTCCTCGTGTTTGGCGTAGGTTGGTATCCGAAGTCGCTTTCAATAAAAGACCGCACTTCCTCCTCTGTGGCCAGAATTGGATCTTCGCAAATTCTTGACAGCCATCTCTGCAGCATTATCTTGACAAGCCTGTCGTCTTCTTCATCGGTTGGCGCAGAGGTTTGCGCAAGGGGAAGAGCAGGAACGATGGTCTGGGGGTTGTTGTGAATGATAGCATCATAGAACTGCTGAAATTCGTAATATGAACGGGATACGTTGCGATATGTTGAGCCAGTAAAGTTTGACAGGTTGGTCTAGCAATGGCGAGGGCGTATGAATCAGTTGGTGCAGGTCTGAACGCAAGGCGAGCGTTGAGAAAAGCGCACCTGTGCATCAAACCGAATAAGAATGTCCCTTCTGTTCCTGTCTAGACCGGTGATCCTGACACGGAGGTATGGCTCTAACCTCTCATAACTCGTTCCATTTGACGCAGTCGTCACTCGAGGGGAAACAAGGCCGGGTTCAGGTTGACCGTAGATCTGGGGCTCTTTTCCGTACGGACCCGGCGCTGGTCCTCCAGGAGTTGGTGTTATTGGACGTGAGGAGGAAGAGCGAGGTAAATTGGGGATGGGGTCATTTGGAGAGTGTGGTGTTGTTGGCCATGGAGGTGCTGGCTCTTCGCCGAATGTCGAGCTAAGGGGATCATACATCATCGTAGGAGGTAATGTTAACGGGAGATGAAGAGGTGGAAGTGACTGTTGTGCTGTTCCTCCGCGAGAATACAGCAGAACGAGGTCAAGCTTGAAGACCACCGGCGCTTCCGCTCTGACTGCATCCGTTCCAGCGCTTCAGTGAGTCCTGACATCCTCAAGGCGTTCATCTGATTGCAGGCATGTTGGAAAGTCACCAATACGCTTGCTTCAACCATTCCTTGCCTGCATGTTGCTGATGTACACTTGCCATGTCTCTCAAAATTACTGGTGGGTTGGGCAGTTTCAATATGTGTCCAGCTGGCTGACACAATCTGCTTTTGAAGTGCACTCTGCAGCCTATCTGTTACCTCGAGCGCGTCCACCCAATTGTCGCGTCAAGATCGCGGTCGATGACAAGCGGTACAAAACTGCTTTAGTGAAGAAATCCTCACAGCCAGCATGGGATGAGCTATTCATCATGTACGTCTACGGTTGACCGTTTGTTGCGCCAACCATTACAACTCGCTCAGGAATGTACCGAGTGCAGACGCGTCGTTTACCATTGGGCTATGGCACTATTCGTCCCCCGTTCCCCTCACCGAACTTCTTGGACAAGTGGTCATTTCCGCGGAAGAAGCATTGGGTCGCAGCCAGCCTTTGCGACTGGATCTGTACAAACCAGCGAATAGCTCCATCGGCTCCGCTATCACCGCTTCGCTCCTCATAACCATATCCCGTGTTACAAAGGACCTTGCTGCGTCAAACGTATTGGCAACTGCCAACGCTGTAGCGCGACCCACGGATCATCGTTTCAGTCAACTTGAGGCTACCATTCCTAGCTCAATTGCTGAGTCTGTCGGGGAAGTGGGAGAGCTCTTGCAGAAGATATTCGTGAAGCTGGATATATTTGTTAAGGTAGTGGATGAGGCCTCGAAGGTGTGTTGGGCAGTTCATTCCGGTCACAGCGATATTGACCTCTAACCCCAGATACATTCTATCGCATCTCTTGCATGGAGTATGGTCTCTGCCATGATCAAGGTTCTGTCTTAGTAATAGCTCCTGCCGACAGAGCGTCTCATTTCTTCTCCAGGCAGTACATGGACAACTCCACCGAGACGACCAGATCATCAAGCTGCTCGCAGCCATAGACAGCGCATACGACTTTGCACACACGATCCATGATATGCATGATCTTACAGATGTTGTTGAGAAAACCGTGGATATGGTGCTCAAGCAGACTATCGAATGTGCCGGGTTTATCCAGGAATATTATGGGACGGGCTTCGCTAGTAAGCTGTTTAGAGCTTTCTTCCATTTGTCGATAAGCTGAATCAGGTGACATCTATACAGAACGAACCCTCAAACAGACTTTTGACAGTCGCGTTCAGATGAAAATTGTGGAGTTCACGGATACTTTTTGTGACCTGCACAAAGCAATCACAACTGGGGTGGCCATTCAAGCTACGGTTGTCTCTTATAGAGTTTTAGATCGAATTGACGTCTTGGGTGCGTTTCCATATCGAATGATTCATCGCAAGGCTCATGATCCTCGCCCCAGCACGGGATAAAACCTTGCAAAAGCTGAGACCTGCCGTCTTCGACGCATCGAGCCGACTGCCCTGCTTGCCCGAAACACGTATCTCTCTTTTGCAAGAGATCCTCATGTGGGCTCTGACCGCAACCCACGAGGCACCGAACGTCTACTGGCTCCGTGGTCTCGCAGGCTCTGGGAAAAGCACAGTAACAACCACACTCGCCAACACCTTCCGCGACCTGCGCAGACTCGGCGCGTTCCTGTTTTTCGATCGCGCAGAATCTGAAAGGAGTTCTCCTTTGACCGTGATAAGGAGCCTTGCAGCCCAGCTGGCAGCTTTTGATCCTCGTATTGCTGGTCACGTCGCCAAGGCCATTGAGGACATTCCTAGTATATGCGAGGCCCCACTGTCCCTTCAGTTCACTAAGCTTATCTCTGAGCCGCTTGAGTCACTCGCTGCGACCTCTGGCGTACCCGAAGGCCCGGTGGTAGTCATTATTGATGGACTGGATGAGTGTGGGTCCACCACCAGTCGTTCCCTTCTCCTCTGCACCATCTCCCAGTTCAAGCACCTTCCGAAATGGTTGCGAATCGTTATTACCAGTCGTAGCGAAGTTGATATCAGAAATGTTTTGGAGTCGCTACCCAACATCCGCTGCCGAGAGCTGGATGTCTCCGCTCCTAGCAATCTGTCCGATATCACCGCTTTCTTCCGCATCAGGTTCTCCCAAATCCGTGCCAAACGCTCATCTGCTTTTCCATCCGATTGGCCTGGCGAGGAGATCATTCGTGCTCTGGTACTGAGGGCAGCAGGACTCTTCATCTGGGCTTTCACGGCATGTTTTTTCATCGATGCACACAATCCTAACAACCGTCTCCAGACACTCCTCCGCAATGACACCGTCTCCACACCTGAACTCGCACTAGATAGACTATACAGGACGGCTTTGGAGGTCGCGGGAGACTGGGGAGACTCCGACTTCGTGTCCAGCTTCAAGGAAGTCATGGGTGCGATCATTGTGTCGTTGGAGCCACTCACTACGGACGTGATCGATGCACTTCTTGATCTGTCTCCGGATACATCTTCTATGTATACCATCGAGCACCTCGGGTGTGTCCTCTATTGGGGACCAAACAATCCAGTCAGGACGATCCACCCATCATTCGTGGATTTTCTTACCGACTTTGGGCGATGTGAACGTACCGAGTGGTTTGTGGACACGGACGACCACCATCGCCGGTTTGCGTTGAGGTGTTTGGATTGTATGGAACGATATTTCCCGCACCTTGAAGTGTATACCCTGGAGGATTGGAGGTATCCCGAAGTTCCCGCAAGCACCAGATATTCGTGCAGGTCCTGGATCGCACATGCGTGCGTTGTCAAAGGTCAAGATCAGGAGTTCGTGGTCAGGATTCTTGATTTTCTCAAGGCACATCTACTTCGGTGGCTCGAATCTATGACCATTATTGGAGAAGCCCGTCGCACAATCGCTCGGCTAGAACAGTTATTGCAGTGGGCTCGTGTGAGCACCTCTCCTACGATGCTACCACTCATCCACCCTTACTCATAGTCAATTCACAGCTACACTCATCTGATACCTTCATCGCACTTCGCGAATTCGTAGAGGACGCTGCCCGCTTCGCGCGTGGCGCCGCTCATATAATGGAGAAACACCCGCACCATATCTACCACAGTGCCCTCCCCTTTGCTCCGCCAGCCTCCATCATCTACCAGACCTTTGTATCAAAAATCCGTGGCACCCGCGTCGAGGGAGCCAGTCTTTCTTGGCCGCCAGCTTTACATGTTCTTTCTGGTCATAGTGCTCGTGTATACTCCATATCGCTATCTCAGGATGGAATGCGGATTGTCTCTAGCTCTAGTGATGGCACCGTGCGCGTTTGGGACGCAAACACCGGCGTGGAAGTCACGTCGCCGCTGCGACGACCCGACACTAAACCATTTTCCGTAGCCATTTCTCCTGATGGATCCATGGCGTTGGTTGGCTACGAGGATGCTACTGTGCATATGTGGGACCTGGACGCTGGCATTGCTGTCCTATCCAAGACTATTCCACATTGCCAGCCGTTCTGTTGCGTGAACACGGTGGCATTCTGTCCCGTGGGAACCAGGTTCCTTGGGGCGGGTGGTGCTTTTTTCCAGGAGGACTTCGAGCAACTCATCAATCCAACCACACTGGATACACCTGGACTATGGGGTATATCTGTATGGGATACCGGCTCAGAAGAACACATTCTTCTCCCTGGCCACCTCCATCCGATTGACTCAGCAGTGTTCACCCATGACGGGGGTAGAGTTGTCTCCGCGTCGAATGACGGATCTGTTACCCTCTGGGACCTCGCCACGAGGAGTAAGCTGGCCGAGTTTCATCCATCGATCCCTTATTACATTGGACCTGGTTTTCAATTTCGTGGTGTCTTTGTCGTCGTCTCACCAGATGATCGTCGATGCCTTGCTTCTGACAAGCAAGGCCACGTTCACGTCTTAGATCTCAACACTATGACACTTCTCAGCACCCTGTCCGACGGGTCGCGGGAGGCTTCTCAGACCATAGTGAGGCCCTCGTTGGAGAAGCGCAGAGTTGCTTCACCCACACCACTTCTATATGCTCCTGATGGCCTCACCTTCCTTTCAGCCCGCAGGGACGTCATCCAGGTTTGGGATGTCGCTTCAGAGACAATCAAAGCGGTGTATAGTGGTCACACATACAGCATCACATCTCTGGCCTATTCTCATCGTGCGAAACGCATCATCTCAGGATCCAACGACCACACAATTTGCATTTGGGACGCCGCCATCAGCTCACCTCTCAGTGTCGATCAACACGCCAGCCCCGAGAAGAAGTACCACATGCATATCATCCAATTCTCGTCAGATGGCAAATACATTCTCTACGTGCCAGATCTCATCTCCGTTTGTGTTCGAGGTGTATACGATGACACTATGATATCCTACTGCGGACATCGGGACCAACAGAAGAGCCAGGTATTAAAACATCTCATTGTATCCATAGCCAATTCCCCTGATGGACTATTGGTCGCCTCTGCATCTTCCGACAACGTCATCTGCATCTGGTCCACCCTAACTGGTGTCGATCACCTCCCATCGCTTAGACACCCTGAGTCGCAGGCCAGCGACACGCCACACTCTAAATACTTCTTCGCCGTCACATTCTCGATGGACCAAACACGTCTGGTGTCCGGCACCCACGAAACGGTCATCATATGGGACCTTGATACTGGTCAACAACTCTTTTCCTACCCCCAAAATCCCAAATTATTGCAAGGCACTCTGCTCACCTCCTCTGATGGCCTGTGTTTTGACGAATCTAGTGATGACTCCCATAGCGAAATCCGAAAATGGTACGACCCCGCCGCTCGGTCTGAAATCCACCCGATACTCCTTCGTTTAGCTAATCCACAAGTCCCTATGTCACCTCTACGGCAGAGGGTGTTGCTGTTGGAGGGCGACGCAGAAGTTGTGGATGACCTCTCGCCCAAAGTTATCATTCATCGGTCCACACGTCGAGTGTTTGCAAGGATCCCCTCTTGGGTGCAAGCCAAGTGGGTATGGGATTCTTATGATGGCGTGGTAGCGTTTGCGACGGTACAGGGTGATCTTCAGGTTATACATTTGTCTAATTTCCCTCGGAAAATAGATGGTGTAGATGACTCTCCGCTCCATGTACATATACTGTAGTCATTTGATTTGATTCGATGCTTCGCGTTCAACGTTCAACGTTCAACCCTCATAATTACTTTAAATTTCAGTGATCGAGAGCCCTTCGGTGGATATTGTCCCAGCACGAGTTTGGATTATCCAGACTGAAGGTCACTGCTCAACTTTCAGACGCAGGTCTGGAGAGTTCATTCAGTGGTTGAGCAGTAAGGCATTCGTCAACATCAATGTGCATACCAGGCTGCAGACCCGGCGCGTTTGACACCGCCGAGCAACTCTCCTCATTTCCCCAAGACTCGAGGTTGCTACTAAACACTTTTTTGATACCCTCCACGGCTTATGTTTCGATGTTTCTGGAGATCACTTACAGCAAAATCTGCCGATGGTACGAGCACTAGTACGATTTAAAACTTATAGCACCGCTCCGCTTGCTGCAGTGGCTAATTCTGCGATGGAGATCCCCTCTTCTGCACCAGAGAAATCGGTCATGAAGAATGACAGGGCCGACATTGACTCCAATGGCCCCTAACTGGTGGTTCACCGGTCTATCGGTCAAGTGCTAGCGAAGCTCCCGTCTTGGGTGCAGCCCAAGTGGATATGGGATTCGTATGGTGCGTGGTAGTGTTTTCGACGATTAAAACGAGTTACATCACTGACCCCAATCTCCTTGGTATGCTTCCCCCATGTCCCTTCAAATCCGACCTCCCACCCGCACGTTCGTCAATCCACCGCTCGCGTCCTCGCTACAGCGAAAAGAACACAACGTTGTCCTGAGCACCCAGTTAGTTCAAGTTCGTGATTGCGCCGTCTGATTCTAGCAGTTGTATATTGATTCAATAGTTTGTTTCTATGATTTTGCGTACCGAAGTTGAGAGCTGCGAAAGATCGGCTTGCAAAGGCGACTGTTGAAAGCAACGGTGTGATTCCGAATGTGAAGCAAGTCCTGGATCACCTGAAATATCGCTAGGTACGCTCATGATCAATTGACTTTGAGTTTGCTAGGAGGTTCAAGTTGTTTACGGTGGCTGATTTTATGGATATCCAAGCCAGTTTGAGGCTCGCTTCTTGACTGGTGACAGCAGTTGTGTCATGGGTGGATACGAAGGGGCCAAAGGCGACCAACAGCTCACAAAGGTGCAACAGCAGTCGCCTTGAAGTCCTCTCAAAAAGTGAGGGAGACGAGGAGGTATGGTTCCCACAGCATTCTGGAGGCCTTTGGCGAGATATTGGCAATGTTGGGCAAGATATGTAGAATAAATACATGTGTGGATGCTAAAGCTATATAGATGAGTGTCGCGAGTGAGCAGAGACATCTGGTAATCCTTAGTGGTATTTGTGCAACAATCCGTCTTCTCCAAGCAAAGGTAGCATGTGGCCCATCCGAAGGACCTTCGTCCGTAGGTACTTTTCCAAGTCATCACCGTACACCGCACCTCCTCCAATCATCGTAGCTCCCTTCGGTGTAACTTCTTCTCCTGGTGTAACGATGTGCACGTCGTCGTCGTCGTGACGACGAGACTGCCAGCTCCTTGGGACCATTGGAACCCTCTCCACGATCCTCACGCCCTCCTCCTGTAGCGCCTGAACCTTGTCCGGGTTGTTCGTCAGTAGCCTCACCCCCTCTCCTGTCTCCGAACCCAGCCCCAAATCTCGTAGGATAGCCCCAGCAATCTCGTATCCCCTCTCGTCAGCCTTATGTCCAAGCATGAGATTAGCTGTGACGGTATCATGCCCCAAATCCTGGAGGTTATATGCACGAATCTTTGAGAGGAGTCCGATCCCACGACCTTCCTGACGCATGTAGATGACAGCGCCTCGACCGGGGATAGTGATTGGGGCAGCGGTAGCTGATAGGGCCGAAAGTCGGATAGGCTGAGCAATCTGTCGAATCGCTTCGTCCAGCTGCTCACCACAATCACACCGCATGCTTCCAATGGTCTCCCCAGTGAAGCATTCCGAGTGTATGCGGATGAGCGGTGAGGGGAGTGTATCGGTGATAATGGTTGGTTGAGCGGCCGATGGCGACGATGGCTTCTGGGACGCTGCAGACAATCGTCCGACATACGCCCCGCGCGTTATGCGATCCATCTCGGTTTCGGTTTCGGACCAGATCGCGTCCAAAGACGCGCTCCGGATAGCTGGTGCATAAGCAGGTGATTCTGCGTCTAGTTGAGCGGGATCAACGACGATGGCAAGATGTTCCTTGTTGTCGCGGTTATTGTGGTATAGGTGAAGGAAGACAGGACCGTGCGGGGTGGGAACGCGAGTGCGAGCCATGCACTTGACTTCGAGCGGGGGAGGGGTTGAACCTTGTGACGTCGTGGAAACCGAAGAAGTAGTGGCCTTGGTCGTGGAGGAAGTGATTGAATTTGTCTCTGCATGCGAAGAGGACTGTGGGTCCCTGTGAGAAGCGGTTGGAAGATTTCCTGCGTCCCGTAGGGGATCCGTAATCTCCCTAACCGCACCGTTCTCCTTCTCCTCGACCCGCTGTAATCCCAGCCGTTGGCTGCGAGGTGCCTGTCTGCTCACATACTTGAGTCTCGGGCGACGCTGCTCCCTGTCCTTCGAGGTCTGCGCCTGCCATTTCGTCCAATCGTATGCGCCTTCCGCGAGTGGGTCTCCAACGGCAGGGTAGAAATCGTGAGCGTAGTGGTTCCGTGTGACGTGTGGACCTGACGCAGCAGCAGCCGCAATCATGAGAGGGTCCAGTTCGGAGTCCCTCCGCTTGTACCGGCCAGTGAAGACGGGAGGGCTGGGCGCGGTGAGCATGTCGAGGAGAGCAAGATCCTCCTCGAGACCACAACACTCGCACTGGTCCTGGTGGTGCATTGCGGTGGATGCTGTGTGATGAATCAATGAAAGAGGGAGTGGATTATAAGTTACGGAGAGGGAAGAGTGAACGTGAAAACATTTGGGCGGACTATAAGTAGACGAGGCTTCGCACAAAATTCCCGGTGAGCAATCCGGAGACGCCCGCAATTTCCCGCGTAAGCATTCTTGCGTCAGTCCTGATTGGTCCTTGGTCAGAACTCTCCTCAATATCAGACACAGTCCCCTCGTCATTCATCCGACGTTCGCAGGGTCCGAACGGAGAGCATCATGTGCAGACAGCCACAGGTGATTGTGATTACCCTAGGACGATATTGGCTCTGCAAAGGTCTACATTCTCCCTCGCCCTCCGTTGCATGACAGCATCAGCTGTCTCCTAGTAAATCACATTCCCTCAGCGATATGATGACAGGTCAATCTCGGTTTACTGGGGTTGGTTGGCGTGCGTGCAGGTGCTCCGCCTCAGCGGCTTCACTTGAGCAGTTGATCGGAGTTAACTTGGCAAACGCTCCGGGATACAGAGCAACACGTCGCTGTCAGTGACAGAGCCCACGGAGGAGCGACGCTAAAGGCCACCCGCCCGTATTGATTCTGAGTAAGCATATCAATATGAAATTCTTGAATCAGATGTGGTTCATCGACTGACCCATTTACCGTCCCCAACAGGCACTTCAATATGACAATTGCCTGATGCTGTGTGCTTGACATTCTGAGATGACCAAGCCACTGGCAACTGACGAACGACGTCTATACACTGACAGAAAAGCTGCACATAGACCTACATACTTCACCACGAGAAGGCGTGATGGCGAGAGGATCTACAGCTATTGGGCTAGCTCGGATCTGGCGTAACTTCCCAATTCTGACTTGAACCTGATGTGAAGCGATTCTGTATACCATATTTACCTGCTAGTTTGGAGCGCATCGCCGACTCGAGGTATGTGTCTTCATTATTCTGTGGGTTCATTTTCAAGTTGACGCAATGTCTTATTTTGTTCCCCATCAATGTCACTAACTCCACAGCGGGCGAAGCTCTCTTCAAGCTTTTCGTTCATTTCGAGCTTGATATCCGTAAGCAAGGCGCGAGATGGACGACCTTGAATATACGGATAGAATGCTGATACTCAGTCAATCGCACGAGCGTTCCGGTGGCACTCCAGTGATTTACGGCGGCGGTCTCTTCGAACACTCCTTGTCGGACGGAAGATCAATCGTCACGGGCAGGGAGAAGCCCCGATGGCAGGTTTTAGTCAGTGGTCCTTCTACCACTCATAACACCTACCACTCATAGCACCTATCGCTCATAGCATCAACACACGATATTTGCACGCTACATCGATGTGGCATCCTTGTAGCGGCCTTGATACCTCCTACGAAACATGAATATGGTCCAAGGGTCTGACATACTCGGCTTCTGCTCTCAACCCGACGGGGCTAAGCAACACCGCAGAAGTGATTAGGCCAGGGAATGGAATGGGAATGGTACTCGCGCTACATGCGCATAACTGTCCCCGCTGTTCAGTAAGCATCTCCTTTGTCTCAACGCGAATTTGACATGTCGTTTTCCTGCAGCTGGAATTTCGCGGGGGGGGGGGGGGCGTCCAGCTAGGCCCTGTTATTATACGAAATAATTGTTCAAAGCGATTTTGCTTGGAAGCATTCGACCTCTGTCAATATGACCGAAAAATGGCACAGGAATTTGAAGCGAGAATAATTTGGTCATAGTGACCTGCTGAATGTATGTCTCGTCATAAAACATCTACAGTATGTACTGATACTCTATGCAGTGCGTTTTTTCTTCACAGTTTGTGGTTATCACGCGGCTTCAGATGGGCTGGGAGCCTGGTTGTCGCTTCATGCTGGTTTTGAGCATCTCAGATGAACACACCAAATTGTTTGCTTGTGCCAAGTGATTCTAACCATCCCACATTGTGATATCGGTGGTGGAAACGCCCCCCTGTGAGTCCCCTTACTATGTACACAGCCACATTATGATTGGCCTGTCAAGACAGCGAAACATGCCAGGTTTTAATCGCTGTGTTTCAGCTCTCCTCACTGTAACCTTTTCCACGCTTTGTCAATCTTTACAGACTCCTCCTCGAGGCTTGGAATGTTCCATATGCTTGAAATGGTCATCGAACGCCAAGATCTCGAAGATCTGCCGTGTTTTCAAAGGTCGGGCTTTCAGACGAGATTCCGCGTCTTCATCTTCTATTTTAGGGCAGGTCATCGCAGACGTTTCTCAACTCTGTCTTCTCCATCCCTCGGGCAATGACTGTCACTCGAATTTCCATACCCATACTCCCCATTACTCTGCTCGTATTTTAACATCCAGCGTTTCTAGACATGCGTTGCAATAGGTGTTTATTGGTGTGGTGTCTCTTTAATACTTCATGGTGAGTAAAGCAGGTGAATGGTATTCAACGCAGCTTATAAGACGCCTCATTTAGTTTCACCCTGGGAGATGACCGTCATCATACCCTTTATGCTGTTGGAGTCGCCCTCACAGTTATGGACGGCAGTGTGCCGCAATCAACTGCAGGAGTTAATCCAATGATCCCGCCCATGCGGCTTTCCATTTCGAGTACCATCCCGCCACCGCATGAACAAGCGGATCGGGCGAAACACCTTACCTCTGCTCCTTCAATAGAGACATATCAAGGACCGCCATTCCCTTCACCTGTGGAGCTAAGCGTCCCCTTCCTCGTCCAAACCCACCAAGCACAAATGTCAGACCTCCCTCATCCCCGCCATCCCCATAACCACCAGCACCACCAACACAACCACCATTACCAGCACCCCCGGCCACCGAACGCCGGCATTATCTTCGCCTGCGTTGCAGGGTTGACTGTGCTACTCACGTTCCTTGCGCTGCTGCGATCTTACTGCGCATGGCGCAGTACCCCATCGCGAGACAGGATAGCGGGGTATCTCGAGCGACGACAATTGGACGAGGAGATGGCTCATATCGAGCAGCAAGATATTGCGAGACGGATGCGCCAGGTTTGGGAGAACTCGAAGCCTCCGCCGCCACCATATGAACTTGCCCCGTCGTACGAGAGTGTCGTATCCGGCCCCGAACTCCAAGTATGAGACCATTTTTTCGGATAGGCGCAGTTTTTCTTCCACGGTGGTAGGATCATCTCCGTTTTTTATACCTGCGCACTACCCCGGCATTTCCTGTTGTCGTTATCCATTCGTTCTGCGTTCTCACTCACTGTGGTCTTTTCGGATATTGAATGATTTACGATGCTGTCTGGTCACGCCCATCCACACGAACTCATCGCTAGAATATATAACAATACTATCTATCCTTCGTCGTCTTGCGCATTATGTACTCTCTTATACACTATAATTTATCTCAGCCGCATTGACCACGCACGCATATTTGAACCATGGATTCAGTAGACTTCCCTGACTAGGAATTGTGCTCGAGTATACCCAAAGTATCAATTCCGAGATAATAAAACACAAAGCTAATACACAAGCATTTACGTTGCGGGGACCGACGCAACCGGAGGACCGTCGTTCACTGACGGTGGTCTTGGGGAGGCGGGCATGAAGGATCGTCTGAAAAAAACGAAGCAGATGAGCCATGAAGGTCGAGTTTCAACGCATGAATGTCGTTGCTTACCGGTTCAGCACTAATCCCTTCAGTGCTCTGATCTCCCTGCGCACGTCTTCCGCCTCTGGAGACAGCAATGCACCCATTCCTAAACGGAAGTTTGTAGGGATGCCGTATGTTTGCGCAGCGATGTACCCTGTAAAATCAGACAATGCCTGCATCGTGTGCTGGAAGCGTGGCTGGTTGGATGGTGGTTGGGGTAAAGATGATCGAAGGTTTGACAGCGAGATAAACGAAGGGGGCGGTGGAGGAGGCGTCTGCGGAGTATATGTCCACGCTTCTTTCCCCTCTGCCTCCCTTTTCACAAACAGCGGGGTATTATTGAGACAGTTCCATAAACATTGCTGTACAACGTAAAAGTCAATATAATACTGATCCTTTGACAGCACAGGTTACTCACAGCGTACCCTGTACCCTCCTCCGAACCAATCCAGGCGTTCCTGGCCTCCAAAGTCTCAAACAACAGGTCGGACGTGACAACATTCTCCTTATGTGAACCGAGCTCTTCAAAAGCGCAACGAAGAAGACTCAGAGGGGGTATATCGTCCACCTTCTCTGATGCAGCAAAAATGCTCTCGAGTGAATGGCAATCCCGGTACTTCGCTTCCTCCTTGTAGGAATCTGGTATCGGAAGCACGGGGAAAGTTTCCTTCTGTGCACTCCGGAGGTCAGTGAGGGACGCAGATAATTTACTGAGGAGGTCCTTTTGGTGGTTCCGTAGCGAAAGACGAGCTTGGTACGACTGTGTAAGACGAGGGTAGATGTATCTCTACGAAACGAACACATAAGTCACGAATATCGCAGAGCATACATGCAAGAATAGACTTACAAAATATACAAATAGAAGGGCGAGGGATCCGCCAGCAGCCCAGCTCAGAATTCGCGCGAGCCCAATGAAAAGTCCGGGGAGATTGGACGGAGGTGGTTGGGGATAAGTCCGAGGAGGGATAGCGGGTGTATGGGAAGGCTGCAGTAACGGGTTGGCTCAGCAAGCAAGGCAGTCAACGTTTCAAGCTCACCACCTCGTTGAGTAGGCCATGAATCTCGACCTCATTCAACCCCTTCTCCGCCAAGAATCTGTACTTGGCTGCGTAATCTTCATTGCGCACTTGGGGAGAATGAAGGAAGGTGCGAGCCCGATCCAACAACTGAGCGCGGTCACTGGTCGTTGCAGTGGAGTCCACGGCAGTTTGTGCGTCGGGAACTTGTGTTTTATGAGATGGAACGTCCGCCTGAGAGTCAGATGCGACTGGTATCGTTGGTTGAGGTTGTTCTGGGTGAGAGTCGTCGCTCATCATGCGCGATGATTAGGCGCCCTTGATTTCCACGGCTTTGGGGAAGTTGGGAGAATGTGATTATCGCCGGCTAATAAACGTCGTCCCTCGAAAGTTGCAGCAAAAAGACATAGAAATGAGATACTACATACGACAAAACACATGGGGAACAGAAAAAGATAACAACAAAGTCTATCGTCTACCCTTCTTGCCTTTCCCGCTACTGACTTCTCTCCTCAGTGCTGCACCCGCTGCACCTTTTGTTGCTCCTCTGACCGCCTTGCGAACGTTCAAAACATCACCTTTCTTTTTCGGCGATGGTGCTTCTGTTGGCTCGGAAGCTCTCTTTGCCTTTTTAAGTTGAGGCTCACGGTCCAACTTCGATAAGATGGCAAGATTGTTGGACTTTTCTGCAGACGAGGAGACTTCGGTGGGATCGAACTGCAGAAGTTCAAATAGTCAGCATGAACCAATTCGCAGGTCGAAAATTTACGTACCTTTCGCTTAACTCCCTTCAGCTTTTTCTCTCCCTCCAAAGACCGGTCAAACCTGCCCATACTTGCGGTGCTTGCTCTTGTCACTGCTAATGTGCGGTCGATGTCCTTCTTTCTTTCCGACTGAAGCCCATGCCCTGAAGACGAGCTGGATGCTCCTTTTTCTGACTGTGCACGAGCAAGATTTTGTTGATGCTGACGCTCGTTTTTGGCCATCTTGGCTTTACGCTCGTCTCGTGCAACCTTTCTGGGATCAAAGTCAATATCTACGCATTCAAGGTTTCAGCTTTATGTTCGAAATGAAAAAAATCTTCTATTTGCTCACCAGCGTTGGCAGGCACCTCTGTCAACCATTGCTGCTCCTTGTCCTTGTTCGCTCCCTTCCATCCCCATCTGTTCACCCACTCCTGCTTCTCCTCATCCCAAACCTTCCTGTCTCGCTTTTTGTGCTGGATACCCTTCGCATTCGCAAACTTCTCCCACTTTGTCAAAGGTTTTGGCTTTGGCAAGGGTTTCGAACGAGGCAGCTGAGTTATTGGGGGAGGTAGTTTTGCGATGGGTCCATCTGGCGAGTGTGTGGCGGGAAGGGACCATAGTGAGTTGATGAGTGCCTGAGCACCATCCCTGGCGGTGGACATGAGATATTCCTCAAGGTTTGCTCTGCCAACCGAGTATTCAGCATAATGAATACGAATAGAGTAAAATTGAACGCATACTCATAGCTCTCTACATCAACGGGATTCAGATCTGTAACAGTCAACAGACCCACATCGATGTCCAGGGGGATTTCCTTGTCGACAACTGTAGCTTGTCTAGAAGATAGGATGTAAGCTTCGTGCATATAACACTCAGAACTGCGCGTACTGTTTTGATGCATGTTCTGCCAATATGTGAGATACATCCATAGTGGAGTGATGCGAGGAGGACCTACACTGCACAGAGTTGAGTGTGAACCTCGAGCACACTTTTCCGTTCAAGGCGCTAAGATCGAGATCTACAGCTGGAGTACTTGCGATAAGATTAGCCTGTCTCGGGCTTGATCAATTCATGTTGCACGCTTATTCCAGTTCATGCACACCTCCTTTGCGCAAGCAGCAGCATCCATATCTCCACCCTCATACACGAATGTTTTGATGTCTGCCGCTACATCACTACCGCATCACACGCTCGGTGAATCCCCCAATTCACGCTCCATCGAAATCGGTGAATGGTACATCAACTCTACCACCAATCCGATCTCCAACGCACCGCAGTGCAATGCCTTGCAAGCTTCATTGCGTGGTATTCCCCTACCGGAGATGACATTTGGTAGCAACTCACTAGAGCTTTCCCATAAATCGAGTGGGTGGAAATATGCCTTCGGGACGGAAGAGGCGTTGAAAGGTGTGAAGAATGGTGACCTTGAAGATGGCGACGGTGGTGTGAAGGTTGGCTACGCGGATGCATGGTTGAGCAGTCGGTGCGTGAGGCAATTTTGATTCCTTTGAAAAATGGTTGATTATACATGCAGAACAGGCCCGTCGTCTGAGTTTGGCATGCCAAAGACCGTGGCCACCAAGCCTTACGACTGGACGTACACAACCTTATACGCAGGTCACACTGAAGAATCCTCGGCTAAATCAATAGTATGGCGAGCAGCCGATCCCCAGAACACGTCACATTCAATACCTCTGGCAGAGCTCACGCGACAAGATCCTATTTTGTTCTATGCGGAGATCCCCCTTTTCGAGGACGAACTGCACGACAATGGTGCATCCCATCTACTCGTGAGGATCGTAAGTACTCGAGCCTTTCAAAACTATGGCAGTGCCTGATGCGCCGCCATTTTTAGCGTGTTATGCCCACATGCATATTTATCTTGCAGCGGTTCACGTTGCGAGTTGATAATGTTCTGTTTAGGACGTTTGATACTAGGATATATCACTCATTCGCTTCCAATCCCCCTCTTGTGGTACGAGAAACCAGCGGGTGGGAAGCACCATATGATCGAGTCAAACGTGTACGTCTGCCCCATCAAGCTCCCCCGACAACCATACTGATCGCACGTACAGTTCCTTCCTAAACGCGACGATCTTACACCTCTCACTGACCCTATGTGGATCGCCAAAGTTTTGACCGAATTTCCCTCTCATGTAACCCAGAAGGAAGGTGCTGGGACCGGTTGGAGAGGGATGGGAACAAAGCTGGAAATTGCCGTTCTAACGAAGTGATGAACGGAAATGTTTAATACTGTGCCGCACTGTATGGAGGCAACTAGGCGCCGAGCGTCACGCACCGGACCGTAGCAACCCATGAGTGGTGATGCGTGACGCGACCAAAGTTGGCAACCACATCACATGTGGCGACGAAGTCGCCACCAAGATTTGCCCTTTGAAGGACTAACAAACGAATTTTAACTGCGAATGGAGTGTTGATTTGCCGCAGAAATCTCCAAACCTCGTTCATATCGCGAACCTTTGCAGTTGCTTCGGATGGGCGCTTCCCATGAAAGGGAGAGGGAAGCAACCGCTCTTGCGTTACGCGTTACGCAGACGCCCAAAATAGCCCACCAAAATGGACCTGCGTTATGCGTTACGGTTGCCTCCATACAGTGCGGTACAGTAGTGTTGTAAAATCAGTGGATAAAGAAGTGAGGCTCAAAAAGTATTTGTTACCAGTCAGTTATCGGACAAAGCTGTTATCTATAAATATTGCAAAAATAATCACGCAGATTGTCACGGTCCTGGTGATTCCTCTCAAGTCTTAAGTCCTGATTCGTTTGGCATTTCCCCTCTACTATCAACTATGGACAATTCACGGCCATCGTCGCCAGAGGAACCTCCACAAGATCTCTGGTCGTCCATCCTAGATTCCGTCTCGACCTCTCGGTCAATACCGTCAAAGCAGATCCTCATACTTGGGCAACCATCTACAGGCAAATCCACTCTCGCAGCTGCCCTACTACAAAAGTCATCTACGGGCGAGGTAAAGGAGGATGAAAGATTAGACTTCTCCTTAGGGTACGATTGGGCGGACGTGAGGGATGATGCCGATGAAGGTATGTGTTTTGCGAGCGATCCATTGAACCATTCATCCTCGCGTCGCTATTCTTGTACAGTTGGCTCAGTTACGCGTCATTGAATTTAGATACCATTGCAAGATTATCTGTATACACGGTGCCCTCATCGGCATCATCATATACCGCGCTGCTCCCTCATTTTCTCCCACCAAGAACATCACTACCGCATACTGTTGTTGTGATCGTCTTGGATTGGACGAAACCTTGGAAGTTCCTGGAGGAACTTTTTACATGGCTTGCCTGGGTAGAACAATGGGTTCGTGGAGACAACTCTCGTGAAATTGTCATTGCCCGAGAGGAAAACCGTGAACGATGTACGTGTAAAAGCTTTCGCCAAAGATCCAGTTGTACTGACTGAATCGCTGGTTATCATCACAGTGCAAGCACACTTACAACACTACACCGAACCATCTGCAGATCCTTCGCCTGCCACATCTTCGCTCTCAAATACACTTCTCCCTTTGGGTCCCGGCACCTTCACGCACAACGTCGCAGGCGTTCCAATTATCGTAACCTGCACAAAGGCAGATCTCATCGACGAAGGCAACGACGTGATCGGTGCTGGAACATCAGGGATGGGTGGTATGGTGAAAGGCAAGGGTGGTGAGTGGGAAGAGCGGACGGATGGTATTATGCAAATCCTACGTACCGTTTGTTTGAAATGTATGTGTGCGTATTCCATCGACCCGTTTATATCACACTTAAATATTTGACAGATGGTGCTGCGTTGTTCTACACGACGCCTCTTCCTACTACTTTGCAGGTTGTACGACAATATGCACTGCACATGCTCTTTGCGCCACCCGCACCATCACCAACCATGGCGGGAAACGAAGCTCCGGCACCTATCCGAAATCCTTTCCCGTTCTTGCATAAACCAAATACTCTGGATCGTGACCGCATTGTTATACCCGCTGGCTGGGACAGCTGGGGTAAGATCTCTGTTCTGCGGGATGGGTTCGATGCAAAAGCATGGGGAGAGGCTTGGGAGCGCGATTTGGACTGGAAGGAAGGAGATCCTGAAGAGGAGCCTGGGGCGAGGAAGCTGTTTGCCTCGTTGGTACCCGATCAAGGAGTGAAGGTACGCAACAAAGGATGCTATATGATTAGTCTGACTCAGAACTTCATTTGTGCAGCCGCCACCATTACCGCCATTCAACAACCCTACACCCGAGCAAGTATTCTTGGCGAAGAACTACGACGAGAACTCAAGGCGAGCCGACCGCGACCCTCGAGGCGCATTCAGGAATCCCACGGAGAATTCAGCGGCTGGCATTGTCGGCCCTATGGGAAGCAGCAGTTTCAGTCTTCCAAACGTCGAGAAAGCGCTGAGCAACATGGAGAGCGGCCTGAGCATATCCGGGTCATCTACACTCAGTGCGAGTGTCAACGGCGACCCATCACGCAAGACCTCAGGACGCACGTCGGGCAGGCCAGCGTCGAATTTAACCGTTCCAGGTACGGGCGGGGCAACGAGTCGTTCCCCAGTCGCCTCGCCGACGCTCTCTACTACTCCAAGTCCAACAGGTGGTCAAACTCAGCACGAGGTTCTGCAAAACTTCTTCCAGAGCTTATTGAGCTCGAAAGATAGGCCTGCACCAACCACGTCCGCCCCTACAAGGTCGTCTGCTCCTCCAAGTGCCGTACCAAAGCAGAGCGGCGGTGGGGATGCTACGGATGAAGGCAATTGACGGAATAGGTGTGGAGGAGGTCGTTAGGATACCCGGTTGGTGTTCGGTGCTACATACCATGGATGTACACGTTTAGCTTGTGATACATTATCTTCCACTAACTTTCGCAACTTTGCATCACATGGGAGCCCATAGGAACGTGTCAAGCAGATTTCGACGCGTTTTGAAAGTTGAATTTGGTAAAGAGATAGAGAGATAGCAGGAGCGGCGCAACGCCAAACAACAATATTGTACTCCGCAGCGAAAGACAGTCACGATAACCTACTGAATATAAGAGGGACCATGCCTGAGAGGGATTCAAGAAAGCGGATGTGCGCCGCGAACAAATATGCAACGAGGACCGAACAGAAATAGTGGGGGAAGAAACTAGAGAAAACATGGCGTCACAGATCTGGCCCAGAGAAAAAAAGAACATGAGATATGCGGGGGAAGAAAGGAGATCATTCAATATCAAAGTCGTGAGAGGAGAGCGTATGGGTGTGTGTGTTGTGCGTATGGGCAGAGTGTATGGTTGTGAGGCGGTAGTGCAAAACATGATGGAAGCAAATGTAGCAAAAAAACAGCGATCAATGCAATGGGAATAATAGTGCACGGGAAAGGAGAGAAAAGACATGAAAGGTGGCAAAGAAGCTAGTAATATATGATGGGTTGGTGGGCTGAGGAATGGTTATGGTCCTGGCGATACATATCGTACTGCATAACCTGCGTAGGCATATGTGGATCAATGTATGTGGGGTAACCATACTGCTCTGGGTAGTAGTATTGCTGATATTGAGGGTAGCCCATATTGACCTGCTCCGCATGGCGTGGATCCGTCTGGGACTGAAGGTATTCATCGACACCAGGTACAACTTCTTGAGAAGCGTTGGCTTCATAGCTGGTATTTGAGTCCGCCGACTCCGCAAAGTACGCAGAAGAGGTATCGCCATTTGACTGAGATGAGGTGTCTGAACCGGACACTGCCGCCCTCAGACCTGACGGGCCAGGTGCCGTCTTATGTTTGGTCTCGCTTCCAGGGGCGCGAATCTCAATTCGACTGGTTTGCCTTGCTGGCGTGAAGATCGGTACACCCGTCATTGGATCAACAAACCCGTTCACCGGTGGTGTGTGAGTATGTGAATGGGTTGCAAGGAAATCGGGTGAAGCGGAAGCAACGGATGAGTGGTGCATGTGGCCAGGCATGAACGACATGCTACCAGAGCTGTGGTGCGAGACATGGCCATGCATCATGGGACGAGGTGTAAACATAGTTGGTGGAGGGTTGTGTTGCAAATACACCGCACGGCCGGTTGCAACCTCGTAAGGATAACCATGGTGGCTCATTGCGATACCGGGAGGCAACGCGCCGTAGGCGTACGGAGAGCCATACGGTGGTGATGAATGGGGGACAGGAGAGAAGGATGTCTGAATGGGAGGGAGCACAGGCGGCGGTGGGCGGTACTCTCCCGATCCCTGTGGAGTAGGCGCATGTATTCCTGGGGGTCCAGATTTACGCATCACGGTCTCCTCTATCTGGGTGCTGACAGTCGTGTCACCAGAACCACTGACTAGAATCTGCTCCAGCTGCTGCTGTGCATGCGGTTCGGGTAAATGAGAAACTTGCGGCAGGGGACTTGGCACGTGAGAGGACGGCTGGGTCAAAACAGCGGGGGAGGTTAGGCGAGGGGCGGACGGGTGATCCGCAGCGATTATGGGAATGTGAACAGGTGCACCATTTGGACGGACGGTGAACACCTCCTCAATAGATAAGTCGGCCGTAGGATCAGTGGTAGAGGTTGGTGCGGGAGCGGGGAGTACGACCGAAGGTGCGGGTTCAACTGGCTTCTTCGTAGCTGCAGGGATGCGTACGACGAATATTCGATCACCATCTTCGCTTGGGTCAATGGTTGAGGCGGCCCGCACGGAAGGTGGGCTTTCTGTCGAAGCAGCAGCTAGACGAGCGACTTTGGAGGAGGGTGCACGTACAACTTGTTCTGTACGTCCAGGAAGCTTGACACGGAATCCCGGTCCTCGACCTGGTCGAGGTTTAAGAGCAAAATCGTCATAGAGTGGGCGGTCCAGATATTTCGTCCAAGACTTCTCCGGTGCCATAGAATACCAGACACGTCCTACTCGCTGTTCCGAGATCGAGTTGGAACGGGAACCAGGAGACATGTGTGAAAGAGAGCCGCCACCTCGTGCGAAGCCACCCCTGCCACGGGCGCCTATGAATCCTCCTCTTCCCCGTAATGAGACACCACGTTGTGGAGGGCTGGTTGCGCGGGAAGCTTGTTCTGCCTTCTGCTCACCCTGCGTGCGTCGGTGTACGTCCCTCCGCATCATCTCCTCGAACCCATCGTGGGTCCACGCGCGTTCAATAGGTGGCACCTCGACCTTGGAATTATCGCCATCGTCTGCGACGTTTGCGTCTGTTGTATCCTGCTGCACACGACCTGCAAAAGACCCCCCTCTACCACCTCCTCTCCCTCGCATAGAGAATCCACCCCTACCTCTACCCCTCGACTGCCAGCGGCCCCTCCACCATCCACTGAGACTCCGAAGATCCTTGTCCAAAAGACGGTCATCGTGCCCCCAAAACTCACCAACAGTGGGAACATATGATGGATCGGATTCTAGACGTTGCTGATAAGCCTGCCGAGGTGTGGGTCCCTTCGAGCGTGACGGTTGACGCTCCCTGGACGACGGTCTGGACGAAGAGGCTACAGGTTCTGGGACAGTCATCGCTTTGGGCTCATCGTCCACTCGCGCGGCTTGCGAAGTGACAGTTTTCGCCGCCGCCGCGGCTTTCTTAGCCTGTTTCTTCTGCTTCTGTGTCCGAGGGGCGGTAGGGGGAGCGCGTTGGGCAATGACATGTCCATTGAGTTCTGAGAAATCGATGATAGGCAAGTCTGCACCTCCGCCAGAGGTCTCATCCGCTACCATCTGCGCCCAATCTGTCGTACCACTAAAGGGACCTGACTCCCCATCCAGAAGGGGTGATTTTATGGGGAGACCGTCGCTGGAAGTGGTAGCATCTTTGACGTGAAGAGGGGGTGGGCTTTGTGTTGTACTAGGGGTAACAACTTCAAAGCGGTTGGTGGGGTGACCCTCGTCATCTGAGCCGGAGTCGGTTTCAGAATCGGAAAGAAGAGATGAGTTGTCATCCGTCTCGGAGTCGGTCCTCGCCTCGCGCTCGATCTCATCCTCATCACTCTCGAACCCCTTCTTTGCCCTACCCCGACGCCGAATGGTCCGAGTCCTCTTCTGCTGTGAGTTCGGTTTCTCAGTGACTTTCGAAGATCTCCTGGCGGTGGTGGTGGCGATAGCGGAAGGCATGATAGGAGACCTGAGGGGACGAGCGTAAGGACGAAGGTAAGTGGAGTTGGAAAGAATGACACGCACTCGTCAACAAAGAATTAGCGGATAATAAGCTGCAGGATAGTCGTTTGAACGTGAGGCGTGAGTAAGCGTATCGTGTGTATTGTGGTGGTCGACGGTGGGAACGATGTCGGGAACGGTGGGAGTGGCGAGGAGAAGGTGGAAGACGATGAGAGCAAGAGAGAAAACGCTGTTGGCTTTCGTAAGCAGACGCTGCCGGTTGCGGCGGAGTCATATCCCGGGAAGGCAAGAGTTCCCTTTTGTGGACGCCACGTCGTTGCTATGCTCCGAAGTAGCGCCGACCGCAGCATCCTCAAGGTGACGGTGATTCGTTCAAGAATCAAGAACGTCGTTCAGCAGATCAGCAGCGATATCTTGTCGAAATAATTCCCATAACCCCGGTTGATTACATGGCGCTCGCTCTTCATGATTAACGTATGGAATAGTCCGTAAGAACTGTACTTTTGCTGGTGCTAGCTTCATACCGGAGCAATCTGTACATAAGCGGAACTCTGTCCAGAAGATAATGTAGACAGATGTATTCCGTGCTGACTGACGCTCTCATCGCTGCCTAGTAGTACTCAGTACATACTGCTGCTGGATTTTCAAACCGCTGCAAGTGAAGCCGGTTGAACCTACATAGATACCTGCCAAATCTGGACGAGTGCTGATCGAAGTCGGGATTCTGATCCGAAACTCGTGTCGCGTTTGTTGAACTCGTATCCTCACTCTTCACTGACATCACACACTTGAGCCACAAGTCGAGCTATACTGAAAGTGACATGTCCAGCGCAAATAATAATGGCAAGGACGAAAACGATGACATCCCACCTCCTCAAAAGCCCCCGTCGCCACCTCCTCACACAACTTTCACAACCAGAGGCATCCATGTATGCGTCTCTAAGCCTTGTCCCATGATCTTATGAACAACTGTCAGTGATCTAGGCACCAAACTTTGCAGCGTTCAAGCCAAGGGACATTCGCCTCACCTCCCCATACGGCATGAATCACGTTGCCTGGAATTGTGATGGACAACGACTCGCTGCGGTAGGCATTGACAGGAACGTCCGCATCTGGTGGCCGGAAAAAAGTGTAAGTTGCGGAGGGTCTGCTCTATAATTGTTTGCACTCCCTTACTTGGACGAGCCAGATGGAAGTGCGTTCTGCCTCATTATTCTCTGCTGGTCACAACGACGCAGAAGTGGACTATGTATCTTGGAACCCGGCTCATCCAGACCTATTCTGTACATCAAGTCAGAAAGACAGAAAAATCGTCTTCTGGGATGCTAGGAGTAAGTATGCTTCTAAGCACGTTCCTCGTACATGACCCCAATTATCCGCCTCCTCTTCCCCCCGGCAGTCACTCGCCCTGTACAGCAAGTCAACCTCAAGTACTCTCCAGCAACAACAAGCTACTCCCCAGACGGCCGGAGTCTAGTATACACTACCACTGGGAGGGTAACGAACTATTTGCTTTTGGATAAAGCTTCGGAAGACGCAAAGGAACAATGGTCAACTTCTACCCATCAAGGTGTGCGTATGGTGAACCTAAATACTAGTTGTGGAGGATGACCGTGTATTGCTCTGATCAGATTCCAGGCTCAACAGCAACTTGGAATCACGTCGGAGATGGCCTAGTGTTGACAAACGTCGGAGACACGTCAATACGTGTCGTTGAATATCCGGGTCTTTCACTTATCATGCATTCCCCCGCGCATGTGGGTGGGTGTATGGCTGCAGCACTAGACCCGAGGGGAAAGTGAGTGGTGACGATTTTATATATATGCTTGATGGCTCAACGGTCATGCACCTCAAGATACCTTGCGTCTGGTGGAAATGATGGTATCGTCAATATGTTTGACCTCACTGATTGGATCTGCGCAAGAACCATCACAGTATGCGAGTACGTTCTGTTATAGTCAAGTGCCCGCATCGTCACTCACATGTCATAGCAACGCCATAAATCACTTGAGCTTCTCCTTTGACGGGGAGTATCTTGCGATATCCAACGCAGGGTCATACATCGATATCGTATGTGGCTGTTCGCTCTTTGATACCGCTGGAAACCATCTTCACGTCTTTTACAGTGTGCAACTGAGACAGGCATGCCATTGCACCGGATTCCGGCTCTGGGTCCATCAGCGACAGTACAGTGGCATCCATCCAAGCACGTTATTGCATATTGCGGTCAGACGCAAATTCGGGAAGGCGGACCCCCTCCATCGGCATGGCTCAGTCTATTTGGTCCCGGGATATGAAGCCCACTACAATTCGCCGCTCGCCGACGAGTAGTCAGATGAAGGTTATTGTTTCTACGTACCCATGGTTCGTTGATCTCTGCGACTAGGAGGAAAATCATTGCAAACCATATTTACATATACACGATGTCCCTGTCAACGATACCAGTGTCCACCGCTCCAAGTTCAAAACGATTTTTGACTAGAGCTTGGATTGATCGACCAAGACAGGACTCTCAGCCGCCTCGATGTTCACAGGACCCTGTTCCTCATCCTCAAGGTGGATAGGGCCGTGAACATCAATTTGTGTGATGTTGACGTTCCAACCATGCGCTTGTCCGCGGAAGAAAACAAAAAGACCGATGATTATGGCTGCAATATTGAGTTAGACTCGGAACAATGGTGTTGTCATTAAAAAAAGAATCCCCTCGACTGACCAACAGAGCATATGATATAAGCGAAGAGGGCTCCGGGGATGGACAGATTGCAAGCCAGCTCATAAGGACCCTTGACCGGGCATGTAGTCGAGGCGGAAGTTGTGAGCAGAATCGTCATGGCTAATAGGACGACGATCAGTTGGAGGTTGAACCTCTGGTTGTATAAAAATATACGTACGGAACCAAGACTCCGCGATCAAGGCCAGAGCGATGACATGGTATTTGAGCTTCGCCAGGAAGAACTCGCTATCCGGACGGTTGTTGAAGATGAGGCTATGGTAAGGAGGTAAGCATACAGAGAACGGAGATGGGCTCAGCAGTAAAACGCACAGAAGTACGATGATAATGAGCGTAGCAATAGAGAGGCCCAAGTTGAGAAGGAGAATAATAGCTAGTTAATGCGATACTTCAGCGGTTGATCCCCACGGATATAATGAATCATCGGCTTACAATGAGCGAACGTCGCTGCTGCGATAACACCCAAGATCCAGTTGCCAATGGTGAAAAGGAGGATGACAGCTGTATTGCAGAGGTTGAGCCTCATATTGTCCCAAAGGGAGAGATCAGTGCGTACAGTAAGCGATATAGCGAACAGTAGTGTCGTTCATCTTGAGCTCAGACATTTGTCCGTGACTATGATCAAGCTTCAAGGGTTGGAGGGGGAAGAATCAATCACGAAGTGAAGGGGGAGGGACCGTTCTTACTCACAATTATATTATCGGAGAGGGGCGCTGAGAAGCCCTTCTAAATTTCAGTGTGGTCGGACACGACTCGGACGCGCAGCAAGGGGGAGTGGCGACTAACAGGTCTCATGGGAGATATCTCCTACCCGAATGAAACAAATCGATGCAACCGCGCGAGATTCCCACATATCCCGCAGTAAGCAGCTGCGCAATCCGTAGCATCAGCCCGAGGCCTCTCCTTCATTGTCACAGTTTGACAGTGCTTTCGGGTCCGCAGTGCCACGCACTGTGGCAGCCTCATGATTTGAGTAGCGCATAATGAACACATAATGAACACATGCCAATGATATCTCGAATATGGGTGGCGAACACTAGCCGACTGTCCTACAGGGAAATTCAATCATTTCCCCATTATTGGCCACAGTGCAGATTGGATGGTACTCACGACTATTGGTGTGTGACTAAAAACTGGACAGTAGGTGTCAGAGTCAGCACCGTACACGGTACCACTGATCGGCGATTATCTTGGCGTGATCGAGATCATGATCATCCTGGTCTTTTAGCTTTCAAGGGAGGGCTAGTGAAGGGTAAACCTGTTGCAAAGTTACAGCAAATACAATGATGTTTCACAACCCCTACCGATACTTGATTATGCAAATACTCAACGCTTCCACCGAGGCCAACATTCCACCCCATTTCTATAAATTGGCTCATCAGCGCAAGAAGGCAGATCAAACCCGTCGGGGATGTTTGCTGCGAACTCTACCACCCCCACCACTTCCTTTAACTCGCTGACCCCCATGCGCGGCACGAGGCCGCCTCCGCTTCCGTTCCCACCACACCGCCCCCCCTCACCAGGTTTCCACTGAATTCGCAACTCTCGTAAGGGCAATACCCTGTCGCCTGCCGCGAACCGCCCTTGCGCACACTCGAGCAGAGGCAAATATGTGTCCGCCCAGAAGGTGCGTTCGAAGTTACGGATCCACAGTGTGTCGAGGTTTGGACATGGGGTAGACGGGGGAGCGAAGAAGCCTCCCAGGTTTACGAAGACGCCACCAGTTTGGCTGTTGGATGCCTCGCTGAACCGTGGGTTTAGCTCTGTGATGTAGGATGACAATAGGCCATCCAGAATCACCAGCTTCTTCAGAGAGACAAGCTCTTCGAAGAGAAGCCGTATTCGGTGGTTCCCAATTGTAGCCCCGGATAGCCAGAGTTCAGTGAGGCGTGAAGTGAATGGCATGTACGTAAGACGACGGATACCTTCATTGTAGGGAAAGGGTGGATCAGTGCGCGTGGGTAAGTAGAAGTGAGTTTGAGCATGAAAGGACTTCGACGGCCCAACGCCAGTGACGAGGCTATTGGTCGCGAAATGTATCCGAAGGGATGTAATGTCTTCTCTCAAGAGCGTAGGAGTGCCTTCGCTTGGATCGGGGTACCAGGAGAGCACATCCCTTTGGCTTGACGTGGTTTTTGTGCATCCAAACACCATGCTCAGCTCATCAGGAAGAACGAGATTTGAGAGAAGTTGTCTGACATGCGCGACGCTAGCGTTTCCAATGAAGAGCTTCTTCAGCCGGGTCAATTCCACTGGGACTATCCCGTCAGTGAAATTGATATTGTCCACAAACTGGTGTTGTGGGATCCATGGATGTGGAGAGCGCAGCATGAAGACTTCCAGCGATGCATTGGATCGCAGAAGCTCGATCAAGCGTTCATACGTTTCGCGGTTCCCAGGCCCCGACTCGAGATATCCAGAAAGGTATAAATGAGTCAGATTCCGAAATGAATTGCTGGACCAGGCGGCTATGTTCTCCAAGACCAACTTGCGAAGACAAGGTGTTTCCTGATTGAACAGCTCCGGGATATATACGGTGTCGTAGTTGGTTGGATCACCGTCACAGATAATATCGAGGGATTCCAACAACAGCGCAGGACTGGACAAAACCTCAAGGGATTGCCCAGATCCCTGCGCTTTGATACGAAGTTCGCAAACTCGAGACAGATGTGGGACGAGATCGTCTATCCAACTGTCCGAGTTTGTATAGATGCGCAGTGGAATTGAGCCCGAATTTCCCAGAAAGAGAGTGAACAAGGCTGGAGATGGTGCAAAAATGGTGCTGCAGAGGTCTGGGGCAGCTAGGATCGTGTGTCGCCAGCATTGGCAGACTTGCAAGAGGCCAATCCAGCGGAATGCTGATTGGGTGAGGTGACCCTGCGGTGCATCAAGAAAATAATAAGATGGAAATGGATCACCGCCAAAGTACGTTTTCGAGAGGGTTTGGATGATGTAGATGAAGATCTCAGGTGGAAGACGGTTTATGGGGCGTAAGGCATTCTGGCAGCCGTGTATTATCCTCAGCGACGCAGCGACAGTAGTACGAAGTGTCTCCAGTTGCTGACACAGAATCTCAGCGTCAGGAGGAGGTGAGGGTGGATGGCTCTCACCTGATCAGCGTCGGACACGAGTTTGAAAGCTGACGTTGATTGCAAGAGCAGGACCTCAGAGAGCATCCCATCCGCTGCATCTTGGCTGCCAGCAAACAGGTTGGGGCTCATGCGCTTCATGCGCTTCATCGAGCGTGGTCGCCAAGGTCAAGTGGCGGGCGTCTGCGGAGACAGCGCGTGACGCTCACGTGCTTGACGCGTCGTGTGGACCCACAGATTGCGTTTTCTGTCGCCATCGAGCGCCAGCCTCTGTCATCAGCACCTCCCGACAAAATACAGAAAATCCAAAAAAAAAATGCAGTCCAAAACACTCTCATCGTCGCTTCACGTCTACCGGAATGAATGCGCTCAAAGTCTCTCGGAAAGTCATAAAATCCCCCATCCGGCAGCCTGTTCGATACAGGTCTTCCCGCTCAGCCTCAACCTGTCCAATCCCCCTTCGTCTCCGCAATCTCCTGGCCCCTCATTTCCGTGCGTCGACGCACACGCTGCCAGGGAATCTCGTCTCTTGGCCTCGACGCACAAGAACCCTCTCCCCAAACCCTCGTCCGGCAACAGTGCCGGACCAGAACCCCCCTATGCCCGCCCAAATCCAAGCACCTACAAGGTCTACCGTCATAATGCACCCCTACCTCTCACTTATGCTTCTCCACTCCCTGCGTTTGACGTTGCATATGAGACATGGGGGCAATTAAATGAAGCAAAGGACAACGTCATCCTCCTCCACACTGGTCTATCCGCGTCCTCGCATGCTGCCTCGACGGAGTTGAACCCATCAGATGGTTGGTGGGAGAAGTTCATTGGACCTGGAAAGGCCCTGGATACCAACCAATTTCATATCATCTGCACGAACGTCCTAGGAGGATGCTATGGATCTACTGGCCCTTCATCACTTGACCCCACAACGGGGAAACCGTATGCTACACGATTTCCTGTCCTCTCGATGTTTGACATGGTCCGCGCTCAGTTCTGCCTCCTCGATCATCTCGGCATCCAATCCCTCTATGCGAGTGTTGGCTCTTCCATGGGTGCTATGCAAAGCCTCGCAGCTGGCTGGCTGTTCCCGGAGAGAGTGGGAAAGATTGTTAGTATCAGCGGGACAGCAAGGAGCAGCCCCAGTGCCATTGCGATGAGATATGCGCAACGAAGTGGTGTGTCTCAGAGTTGAACCTGTCCCGCCGGTCACTGACGTCATTTTGCTAGTTTTGATGGCCGATCCCAACTGGAACAAAGGGTTCTATTATGATGGCCTACCGCCTCACACTGGCATGAAACTTGCACGACGTATGTGGTATAATTTTCTTGAAGATTTCTACCCGTCTAAGTTCATCCTACAGAAATTGCAACCATCACCTACCGTTCTGGCCCTGAGTGGGATCAGCGCTTTGGGCGGAAAGTACGCGAGGAAGACGTCCCGAAGCATCCCTCAGTAAGCTCGGACGGAAGAATCTTACCAAGGGTTCCAGCGTTGTGTCCCGACTTCTTGATCGAGACATATCTTGATTACCAGGTACGTTCTGTCTTCAATGTTCTTCTACAGCGCGTTGACTCTCGTTCACAGGGAGAGCAGTTCTGCCTCAAATATGATGCAAACTCTCTCATCTATATCTCCAAAGCCATGGATCTCTTCGACATGACTAGGTCCGCATTAACTGCCCTCCATCTCACACCTCCACCTCCACGTTCTTCTTCTCGCCTTGCTTCTTCTCCCAACCAGCCGTTATTTCATATGCTCTCTCACTCAAAATCACATCCGCCGCCGACAAACCCTCCGCCACATTTGGAGGATCTTGCAGCTGGCCTGAGCCCACTCACTAATACACCAGCACTGATTCTCGGCGTACAAAGTGACATCCTATTTCCCGTTGAGCAGCAGAGGGAGGTCGCGGATGCGTTGAGGATGGCAGGAAACGAAATGGTCAGTTATTACGAGTTAGGTGGGGTGTGGGGTCACGACACTTTCTTGTGAGTTACTTGAGTTGCTCTGTTTATTCAACATGATAAATTGAGCTATCTATGCAGACTCGATGTGCAAAACGTCGGAGGTGCGATCCGTGGATTCTTGTCGTGACCGTTCGTTTGGATTTATATCTTTTGGACTATTGGATCTGTACGGTATGCTGTATTGATATGTTTGTGGTTGTATGATATACTGTATAAAAGTTTATCTCAGTTTACAGCGAGGGTCGGGAGTGACGCGTATTGCTCCGGCTGCCATTAAGATTAAATACTTGTGAAAGTTAGTATAATGATTGGAAGGGGTATCAGTGTCCAGTATCCATGCAAGATCCAGCACTTTCCACACGTGCATTACTCCAGCTCGACGTGATCGGGCGGGGCAGGCGTATGTAGTGTCGGCCAACTAGACTCAGGATCCAATTCAGTGATATCCAGTGCATCCGTCTCCGTCGCCATCGCCACATGGACGCTCTCACCGATCCCAACCCCTACCTGTCGCTTTATCGTATACTCTGCCACAGGTTCGGCGTCACTGAGGAATGTGACCGTCTTTAACGACCTGCACCGCACAGCGAAAAGCTTAACGACTGATATCCAGTCGTCGTACGAAGACTCTGGTTCGGGATCATCCATTTCCAGCTCGTCCAGTTCGTATGTATCTTCGTATGGGGAGAACGAAGTAGCCGCACCCAGTCCATGGAATTTGGTTGCGGTGCGATTGTCGAAATCGTCAGACCATCCTGCTTCCATACGCTCAAGGGTATCGTATGGATAATCCAACGCATCGTAACGCTGATTCCAGATGAAGTGCTTCAACTGTGGGAAGCGACTCAGCGATTCAGCGTATGCCGAAGAGGAAGCTGGCCAGTACGCGCATGTGGTATACTGCTGGCGGTGACTTTGCCGGTATTGGATGGAGAGAAGGGCGAGACGAGGGAACGTGGTGGCAATGCGGATGATGAGCTCGGGGCTGGCGAGATGAACCCCATCCAGACAAAATGACTGGAGAGGAGATCCGGCAAGAACGTCCAGAAGAGTAACAATCTGCTCCTCCATTAGACCCATTACATCCGCGACCAGCTTGAAGTGCGTCAACTTCAGCCTACCATACGTCATTCTAGCGTGTTGTATCCATGAGATAAGGTCGTCCACCTCCGATGCAATAAGGTGCGATGCGAGGAACCGTTCAATAGTCTTGAACGGGTTCGCCGTTGTCCGCACCTGCGCCGGTGGGAGGATTGATATGCCCTCCGATTCAGGACGACATGTCACGGAGAACACGCGGAGGTTCGGTAGACATGGTAAGAACCTCCAGGCGTGTCGGTCCTCGGCAGACTCGCAGGCGATTCGTGCGTTGAGGATGGTCGGAGACAAGATGCGCGGCATCGTCTGCGCTTGGACAGTTCGGAAGATAGGGCAATATTCGACATCGAGAGTTTGGAGGGCGGGCATTGAGAGTATGGTGTTAATGTAGTGCTCGGGGAGGTCCCAGTTATTGATCTTCAGCGTCTTGACGTTTGCAGCTTTGAGAAGGACTGCGTTCAGGTCTTTCAACAACGGTAGGTAGAACGCTCGTCTGTTAGCTCGGGAGCCAAAGATGTCCTCGTCCCCGATCTCGTCCTTTATGTAATCGCCACGGACGAAGAGTGATTCCATGGATTTGATGAGTCCGGGCTCGCCAAGGATGAAGCGCATCTGCTCGAGAACACGTTCCTTGGATGCATTCAGAGTGGCAATCGTGGCAGCTCTGCATTCTTGCAATGAAGAGTCTGCAATCTTGGTCCAGTCCAACGCCTCGAGGTAAAATGTCCGGTGCTAATGGGAGAAATGAGCCAACTAGGTTCGACAATCAGTGATGGTTAGGCCCTTACACGGTTGATATACGATATCGAAAGATTCCGAAATAGCCGTGAGGTAGCACCTAGATGTCGAGCACTGGTATGATCCAAAAAGTCCAAAATACAGAACAGTAGTTCTGCGGGCAAATCTTGTAGGCAAAGTTCCTGAAATATCGGTTGGTGTCCCCTGTTCAGTGTATCAGACAGTTGGTCTATAGAGCAACAAGCCTGTTAGAAATCCTATTGTGTACCACAAAGACGAATCACATACCCATCGCAGCGCATAGTTTGGACAGATACTCCCTTTGTGTTGGTATCCGCCACCGTCTCTCCAAAACGTAGTAATCGTCCGAGGGAATCTCGTCCCAACGGAAATCGTCCTGGACGACATCGATCTGCTGGATAGCCGGTGGTCCCAGAGATTGTCCGCTGTTGGCTCTTTCTACCACAGCAAGCACATGCGCATAAGACCTCTCGTCGCGTGGAAACACGGCGATATCGTCCAGAAAGTCCTTCCAGCGTCTCATAAGTGACTGAAAGCGTGGTTTATGTCGACCAGTCAGATCAACGTTACGCTGTCAAGATAAGTCGGATCAGTCATACATAATCCCAAACCAGCGAAGGGGGCGGAGGGGGCCGACGAACAGCATAAAACCCCATGATCGTCTGAAGGAACCTGGGAAGTCGAAACTGACTGAGAGCCCAATCATTTACAGATGGGTATCTTGCTACGTATTCTCTCTCTTCATTTTGATACGCTTTCAGCTCAGGCCATGTTGGTTCAATTCTTTCCACTGTATTAAGTTCGAAGATTAGACATCGCATCTAAACCCCGAGGAGATCCTGGACTTACAGCGAACTTCCCCACGAACCCGAATGTCCTCATCAATCTGGTCGGTAAACCGTTCGTCGTCGGAGTCCATGACACTCGGGGACGCAGTTGGAACTGTAGAGTGGTTTCGACGGTCGTTCTGTCACTTCTGTGATATCGATGAGGGAAAGAACGTTGAGGAGGGGGTGTTGATTTTGTGCGCCTCGTGTGAGATTCGATAAGCAAGCGGTTTAGCGATCTTCAAGCGCCGCCGCTCGTTCTCTCCGGTGGATTATCTTTGGCAAAGCAACAAAAGCAACAGATGAAAACGATGTGCTGTTCTCATATGAATGATGCGTACGAAAATTAGGAGCGTTCTGTAGGTGCGAATACAAGCTTTAACATACGATACCAAATGCGATATGTGAATGTCTCTCCCGCCATTGCCTCTGGTCACTCCTCTTCTCGAGCTGGGGTGTTGACTTCCTCCCAAGTTCTTGAGAAGGTAAGGGGATCCAGAGATATAATTTTGTCTCTGATAGAAGGCTGAGAAGGAGTGCAGGCTATGCCACCTGGCCCGCGTGTGATGGTGTAATGCAGAATAGGGACGCCTGTTGTCACAACGAAAGCGATTGTCTCCAGGGACGGTGCATAGGAAGCAAAAAGCTTCGCAACGCTATCCCACCCGAAGAACATCTCCACCTCGTCAAAGAGCGGCTCATCATCAGGAACAGTTGGCCATCCATCTTCCATACGCAACAAGATATACGACGGTGCCTCCAGCACGTTGACCGTCTGATTCCAGATGAAGTGCTTGAGCTTGGGCAAGCGATGTAAGACCTGGGCGTAGTGCCATGTCGGAGCTGGCCACCATGCAGAACGTGTGCGGGACTGTCGGAGACTATGGCGATAGTGGAGAGCGAGTGATTCCAGGTCGGGAAAGGCGTCGGCGATCTTGTCCAGTAATTGAGGGTTCGCATTATGAATACCCTCCAGGGAGAAATGCCGCATCGGCGCTCCAGATAGAGCATCGAGAAGAGCCCCTATCTGAACCACATACAGACCTACTGAATCTGCAGCGATCTTGAAATGCGTTAAGCGGAGTTTGCCATAGGTCACTTTGGCAGAGCGGATCCACGAGGAAAACTGATCTACTTCGGTAGAGCAAGGGCAGGATGCAAAGAATCGTTCGACTGTCTTGAATGGGTTGGTCACGTTTCGGAAAGCCACCGGAGGAAGTAACGATCCATCATCGGTTTCTGTACGTGAAATGGATAGCACACGAAGACGCGGCATGCCTGTGAGAAGCCTCCACATCCGTATTTCCTTGCGACTGTCAAGTATGAAGTGTGCGTTGAGAACAGGGGATGGAGGGTAGCTGGTGATCTCTCCAGGCCAGATGCGAGAGTTCATGAGTTTAATGCTCCGGAGCAGAGGTAATGAAAGGATTATGGGGACGAGATCTGGGGATAAATCCCAGTTGATGATCCTCAAAGTCTGAATATTGACCGCTTCATTGAGGATGACTCCCAACGACGCCAGCAATGTTCCAAAGTACTGGCGCCGCTCGTCCGAGCCTTCACCAATGCCGGCAATAGAAAGTCCATCATGAGGCATCCGAGTGCCAATGAATAGGTCAAGCGACCGGATGGCCTCCAGCATACCCGGATTATCTATAATTGTTTGCATTTGCTCCAGCAGCCGTTCCTTTGCTGCTAAGATCGCCCATTTCATCCCCTCAGCCATTTCCTCATCGGGGGTGGAGGGCGTAGTATTTTGCAGCTGAATAGACTTCAAGACCAGTGAACGATGCTATAAACGTCGCATCAGTCACTTGTCAAGGGGAAATCATTGGTGTCATTTACGGACTCTGTATATGTATGTTATTGATATCTGACGGAACAGTCTTGAAGTCGAACCAAGGTAACGAACGCTTTCGTGATCCATGAATTCCACAGTGTAATGGAGTAATTCTGGTGGTAGGTGCTGCAAGCATCGCTGTTGAAAAATAGGCTCAGGGGTTTCAAGAAGAAACGATGCTAATTTGTCTGCAAACGCCCTGGAGTGAGATGTTGAGCGGTATTTAACATGTTCAGCACGCACCAGCAGAAGCGATGGTCATCGAGATCATAAAATATGATTCTGCATTGACTCTCCATCTCTTCTCGAATGCACGGATGAGTTCAGTCGGGATTTGCTCATAAGGATTAGGTGCGGTGGTTTCCTCGTCAACATCCTCTACTACGAGTTTGACTCGAGGGAATGGTTGCAGATCATGGTAGAGCTCTTTCCATCGCCTGATGAGAGAGTCGTATCGAGGTTTATGCCTTCCAAGCAGGTCAAGAGTGCCCTTTAACAACTGTTGCAGCAACTTCCTTCGTGTGCAGGAACAAATAACAGTACCGTATGAAAACCACGGATGGTGCTGAAGAAACGTGGAATGCGGAAAACAGCGAGCCATTCGACAATGTGACGATTGTCATGGTTGCCTCCTCGTTTAAGGTATGCAAGAATGTCCCTTTCTTGAGCATGGTCGAGCCTGAGTTCTGGCACTCCGCGTTGCACATGCTTCAGTTCTGTGGTATCATGGTCAGCCCACTCTGTGTGTAGCTGTAGGCATCTGACATGCTTGCCATAAGCTACGTTCGCATCATCCGATTCGATCGCCTCGATGAGCCTTTCGTCTTCAGAATCCATGCTGAGATCGAGAGTGTGGAACAAGGAAAGCCAGCGAGAGCAGTCAGGAACACTAAACAGAGCGCCCGAGCCAAGTATTAGCCGAAAGTCGTCGGTCGTCGTCCAGGACACTTGAGCTCATCGTCTCGTCCGTCTTCACCCGTTCGCCTCTTTTCTACTAAGTACTCTGCTTTTCTGAATGCATAGGAAACTACCGAACCAGCCAAGGACAACACCATGTCAGCTAGCATTCCATCAAATATGTCCTCCCTTTCCTCCCTCGCGCCATCCTCAACGTCTACATCCCAACTGCACTCCAATGCTCCCGTGCTCACCGTCCCCGCACGGCTCACTCGCAGTCACTCCGCAAGACACTCGAGAGGAAGACCGCTGGGTTTGATAGACGCTGCTCGTGTGAGGCTCTCCAAAGATGTGCGTTTCTCAACACGCTTCATCCTGGATTCAAAACTCATCGTGCCTAACACGTGTTGACACCGACTTGTCCGCCAGTTTCCTGCACTTCTTCGCTCATCCAGTCTTTCCAGCCACACCGGTTCCTCACTGCCCACAGAGGTAAGTACATCCATTTGTCCGATCTCGGGATTCCATCATTCTCAACTCGCGGTGCATATGACCTTACACCAGGCAGAACACTCCGACGAGAACAGTGAGGACTGTACAGACTATGCCCACGATCCCCTCCCCGCAAGATCCGTAGATTTTGCAGTCCCAACCATGGAAACTCGCCGCGAGGAACGCCATGGTCGTAGTTTGGGAACTCGGGTCAGTACAATATTTCTTCCCTGCAACCCTTTTCCAGTCGCTCAATGACGCTCTCTTGTCTTCACTCACTTTTGGCGCGTACCGCGTTAACCGCCAGATTGTTGACTTTCTCAGTCGGTCTCGCTCGCGTTCCCAGTCGAAGAAACGGCGATCGCAATCCGTTGATGAAGCACCCATAAGCGAAATGCCGACAATGGTTCATGGAGGATCACTGGGCCGACGACATCAACGACAATCCAGTTCAAACGACGACTATCCTTCTGGTTCATCTTCAACATCCAAACCCTCTACCCGCTATGCATCCCGACCGTTATCTTCGACAACTACGGCGACAAATACCACAATTAAGCCTCGCTCGAAGAAACCAGCAGAATTAAAGTCTGTCCCAGGACCCGATCACCATGTTCACATTCAGACCGAAATTCTTCCGCTCGAGGCAACAGGATCGAGTTCGTCGCGCAAAGGCAAGAAGCTCAATATCTTTAGTATGGCGATCCCTGTTAGGAAAACGCCTGCGAGCTCAAGGCAAACTTCCCCTGCTCCGGATAGAGGTTGGACTGGCCGGTTCCGTTCAGGCTCGAGCTCAAGCCAGGTGGCGACCAAGCCCTCGGTGAAACGTGACCTCAGTAACAGTAGTCGTGCCAGCGGTGTTACCCCTTCACCTCACGCGACTTCGCATTTCACTGCAAGCCCTCCCCCATTACCTCGTCAAGATAACTTCCACCAAGGATACACTGAGGACCGGGACGAGGAGGACCATGGTGGAAGGTGCTCGCCTCTGTGTGGTTTGCCTTCACCAACAGGGCAAAAGGATTGGAGGAAGGAGCGGGAGCGGGAGAAAGATGGAGCGGTGAAGTGGAGGAACGAGAGTGGTGATCGAGAGCGAGAGAGGGCAAAGGAGAGAGAGAAGGAGAGGATCACGGGACCTCGGAGGGTCGGCTCGCCTGTACTGCGGGAGCGTGAACGAGACTCACGGACAACCATCACGGCCGTCGCGATGGAGAAGGTTCCCAGCAGTAGTGGCCATAGCAGACGCAGCTCAAGGGACCCAGCTTTGGTTGGTGCGCCATCTTCTGCCTCGGCAGCGCTGAAAGCGCGACAAATCAAGCATGGGAGCTTTGACTTCGAGAAACCTGTTTCAACCACTCACGGTCCTGTCCACGTACGAACGGCGTTGAGAGGTATTGGCATCGGTCCATCGGGTCCTAGCGCCATTCCTATACAGCGCAGCACCAGCTTGAAAGCCACATCTCGAGCGACTACGTCTCAGGCGGATCCATCGAAGGGGCGGACACTTCCTCAGTCATCCAATGGCCATCGCCAACACGACTCATTCGGTAGGAGTAGAAAACCACCACTTGATTTGAAGACCGACCCAGCGAGTATGCGGAGAGGGACAGATAGTTCAGTAGGCTCCAATCCACCAACAAATGCAAACGCCTCGCGGGGACACGTAAACTTCGCCGAGCCTGAGACACCAATCTCTTCGCAATCAGGCGGGGGAAGTTGGGGAAGAAATACTGGGAAGCACGCTATTCGCGGGTCGCATGGTGCATTCAAGTTTGAGCCAGCTGTCCCTCCTATCCCCGGCTCTCCTGCGGATGAACAGAAGGTGAATCCATCTCGATCGACTCCAAAATCCCCGTCACCGCCCTCTAAGTTGCGACAAGAACGGGCCGCACCGACGGGCACTGGTCGTTCACTCGATTTAAACTTGGGTCTTTCATGGGCACCATCGAAGGTCAAGGAGGAGGCGGTATTACGGTACGGAGGAAGCAATACAGGGAGCACTGGCAGGGCCCGGGCTCGGTGGAAGAGTGGGTGGGTTGACGAGGAAGGTCGGTTGGGGTCGAGTACATCACGTCCTGCGGGATCTGATGTTGCAGAGGCCTTTGAAGAAGCTCTCGGACCGGCTGCCTATTCAACATTTAAAACCTGTAAGCACACTTTCCTGCTCTGTTTTCGACAAATGTATTCACTTCGAGTGATAGATGTTCACAGATTTGACGCGCACGCTATTCCCTTGGACGGTCCTTATGGCTTGATATCCCATGCCACACGGTTACTGGATGCCTCCAACTCTTTATCGGAGCGCAGGAAGCGAGCCCTCATGGAACGGTTCATTCACTTTGTGGAGAACAATCAGTGATACCCCCATGCATGTATGATGCTTATTCATGCTACCACATCTCCTATCCGCCTCGGGTACCCTCATCCTTTGTCACTCCGCCTTGCTTGCTTGCACTCCCTATCTTCTACGCCTGGAGGACGGTTAGTTCCATGTTACTGTTGCGATCTATTACTTATATCTTAGTCTATACCTTAAAGTCATGTCAGGTGTATGTGTTTACGTTCGACTTCTGGTTTGGGTTTCTATCCTTCACGACCCTCGCGACGTCCTCCTGCTTCACGTTTCTTTCGCATTGTTAGTCACGCCCGTGTTTTCGCATCTGCATGTCCCACTAATGTTGCAATGTCATTGTCTTGCTGCTCAAGCCTTGAATTCATATCCGTTCATCGACTTCGTGGCTTAGAATCGTGAAGCGAGATATTACAACAACATGTTGTTGTCATTTACTTTCTGTCTTTCTACAGAATCCGCTTATCCTAAGATTTACATACAAAAGGTAAAATCGCAAAGAAGAAAAGGATGTATAAGGATGTGAAGATGCATGTTGTGGTACGAAGAAGTCATGATGCAGGTCGCAATGCCCTGAGCCTTGCTGCCAGGGTATCGTCCTCTTCTCTGACGGGCTCCTTCTGGGTCAAATCTGGCACACTAGCAAGATCCTTCGACGCCAGATCGTGCTGGAGTTCGATGTTGGCTTCCTCGGCAGTTCGCCTCATCAAAGTCTCCACCTCATCTTGAGGCGTCGAGGTCGCCGTGGTGTTGGCCATGGTCTCCTCCATGTACGACGTTTGAACATCAAGGTCTGAAAATTGTGATTCGAACTTGTCCATGACAAGGGATATCTAACGGTCAACAGTAAGATACTGTGTTTGGTGATAGTAACATTTCAAGCACCCACCCTATCGAGGTTCATACTATCCATCGCCTTGTCCATCCCTTTCACGACCGCGGTCATGTTGCCCGTCACTTGCCGCATTGTGACGGCGGTCTCCACACGGCTTGCAACAGCATCTACACGACTCGAGAGTCGAAGGAGATTAAGTGCTTCGTGGTTCTTCCGGATGGCATTGGCTGCGTATATCCGTGCGCCATCGTTGTTGCCTTGTTGCAGAGCCTACGCGGAGTGATCAACATCCGACGGGCCGCTACCATTCTCAGCAGCAGGAGACATACCTTCTTCAGACGAGTCTTCTCTGCTGCCTCATCTTTCTGTGCTTTCTTTGCCTGCCTGCTGAGCGTCTTCGCAGTGAACTAGTTCGGAGTGGGCATGAGAACCGCGTACAAAAGCTCCACCACGGCGAACTCACTTTGAGCTGGAAGAGAGTCTCTACGAGCAGATTAGATGAGGAAGGAAATCGTTCAACATCCAATCACTTACTCTCTAAGTTGCTCATTGCAAGTAGGATTGAAAGAAATAGATGGAGTGGATGGGAAGGGGATGAAGCTGAGACTCTGACTACGGTGCTCCCCGTAGTCGCCGGATTAGGATGACGACACACGTGAACAAGACGCGTCTGATCATAGACGCCCATGGTCAATCACGCTAAGCGCCAGTTCTGGATTCGGATTTGCCACGCCGGCATTTCCTTCCACTTGATCTTTCGCGGATGCTCTGGCAGCAATAACTTCAACAGCCCCTTTCTTTTTACCATGTCGCTGTTGCACTGGCTGAGGTAGAGTTGTGTCTCCTGAAGCCTACAAAACACGCTGACAGACGACGTCATTGCAGCTTCGCAGGTGCTGCTGCTGCCTTCATCTTCGTCACCCTATCACTCGGTGAGATGCTCGCCGGAATCAAACGTATTTACGAGACTTACAGCAGATATATCAGCAAGCGGGCTGCTGTGGTTGTCTGAGGTCATTGAGGAGAATTCGCGCCTTGCGAAAGTGGTTGGTCAGAGAGGCATCTATGTGAGTTGTCTATTCCTCATATTCAGTCACCGTCTCACCCTGGATTTGACCACGTTTTAAAGGCCATCATACTTCTGCACATTACCCTCTATTTCACCGACTCCCTCCCCTTCCGGCACACTCTCTTCTCGGTCGTGTGCCATGTTGTTTACCTCCAAAACATTTCCTCGAGATGGCCATTCATCTCCTTGACCTCCTTGTCGTTCATTGCGTCGTGTATCTTGGTGGTCATCGACCACTTTATATGGTTCTTCCACTTTGCACACGTCACCCAGCAAGCAAGGCAACGCGCTCGGACAACATATCACTCGCCGAATTCCATCAAAGCACCAGGCTTCGCGGATATCGCCACCTTTTTCGGTGTCTGTGTGTGGCTTGCACCCCTCTTTCTATTCCTCAGCCTGAGCGCGAATGACAACGCGCTTCCAACCAACTTAGGTGACTGATCTTCGTGTATTACAGCGAAAGCGCTTCTGACCAATATGACACCGCATTTAGGAGCAGGTAGTGTTCCAAACACACCCACTAAGGCAACTATGCAGCAACCACCCGCAACTCACCAACGTGCATCTCTTTTCAAGTCCATTTTTGGGATCATTCCGATTGATGCACTGAGGTCACGACCTCGCTCCCGCCTTACAGATACGACACAGGGTATCCTCACCCCTCCATCTCCAAATTTGCGGCCAACCCGCGTTCCCTCCCCTATTTCCTCGCCTCGGATACCATCTGCCAACTTACCCCCACCTCCATCGCCAAACATGCGAAGAACGTCGATTGAGACTCCCAGGAGAACTAGTGCTGGGTACCTCAGCCCAGAGCCAATAAGCTGGTCGCAGTCTCACCCCCCTCTCGAGGGATTCGTCCTTAGCTCTCCCCCGCGGAGAATGTCGCAGGGTGTCCATGATGCCCCTAGTCCTGTGAGACGAGCAAATGGGTCAGGGTTGAGAAGGGCCGTGAGCTCTAATGCAGCATTGCACACCGAATGATTGCCAGTAGGATTTGGTGTACAATTGCCGAGATGGACAGACGTATATGTCAAACGCATGGTCATGTAGCTTATGAGGAGATACCGCTGTTTGCAGTAATCAATGGAGGATATTTATTGGCCCTGACATTGTATAACGTTGATTTTTCGAGTTGGACTGACAGAAACGGAAGCGCCCAGTGTCACTCGGATAGTGCTTTCACTATCTACGTCCACGACCGATCCTGACGAGCTCTTCCCTCCGCAATGTTGTAATCCTAGTCTATCTACCAACTCAGCCCAAGAGATCATCCCACGTATCTCCAGCTATCCCGCCAAAACTTGCACCACAACCAATCTGCATAAACCTGTACAAGAACCGTCATCTTCTCACCAACACTACAGTATTCTTACGCCTCGGACGACTCCTCTGAAATGTATCTTTATCTCAACGAAGTTCCCCGTGCACTATATTTGGTCACAAGTCAACAAGATGAACGGCAAGGCCGTCCAAGCAGGGCACTGGTCTTCCGCGCTGCGCAAGGGAGAACATCTCAGGCCGTCGTCGAGTTCCTACCGAAGGACGAAATTGACTTGAGTAACGCGATGAAGCTCACCGATAGGATCGTGAAGGGTTGTCTGGGCCTGATCTCTGTCTCAGGCGGTACGTCACTCTAATGCCTCTCGTAGCTGCAGCCACTGATAGTTCACCCACCTTGGCTTCATGGTGGATAGATTTGTTTCTTGCTGTCATAGTATCCTCCACGGAAGTGGGGAATATACGACCCTCCGCAAGTCAAGCCGAATCAATAGCCAAAATACATGAAGTGGCCTTCTATAGCCTGACATCGGCGGCTTGGGACGACACCATTAGTACGAATGAGGCTTTCGGTGGCCACGCATTCCCTGACACAGATGACTATCGTGAGCCTTACCCACCGCCTAACTCAGCGGGACCATCAATCCTGGAACATCCCTGTGCACCTCTGGCAAAGATCATCTCTACGGGCACTTTCTACTATGCTTTGGAACCATACTGGGATCTTTCATCACGGCTGTCCCAGCGCCTTGAAAGAGACCAAGCCGCAGCAAGGGATGTAGGGACCTACGACGAACGCTTTGTTTGGAACGAGTATATTGCTCGGAGCCTACTAGACTTTCGAGACAGATTGGATCCCGCGGAACGAGCAGATTTGGATCACTGTCAGTTCATTGTGCGCTGCTTTTACTTCTAACTGCTGTATTTGTTGCTCACTTCATTGTAATACAGGTCCTGGCTATCCAAGGTTATGTCGGCGTGTTCACCTTGCCCTTACCCGCGCCACCAACAAACGGCTCGCCAATTGTCGCCACGGTCACGCTGATTTCACGATTGGGTTGGAAGCGTGCAGGGACACGCTTCAATACGAGGGGCGTCGACGACGACGGCAATTGTGCAAACTTCGTAGAGGTACTTTGTCGTTTAGAAAGATTGTCTGTATTGAATATTGAATTCTCCGATAGACGGAAACAATATTCAGCACAGACCAACACTGCTTTAGCTACGTACAAGTGCGAGGGAGTGTACCATGTATGTACTTCTTCACTATCACAATTACGCTGTTCCCCTCAAGTTTAACCACTTTCAACCCCCCTCGTACCAGTATTCTGGGAGCAACAAGGTCTACAAACCTTTGGCCAGAAAATCCAGATCACGCGACCACATGCATCCCAGCCAGCATTCGAACGTCATTTTGCTCATCTCAGCGAAGAGTATGGTCTTGTCCACGCCATCAATTTGTTGGGTACGAAAGAAAACGAGGCGACTCTTACGAACGCATACGAACGCTCCTTGAGGAATGCACCAGAGCTATTCGCCGGCAATGTCAATTTTACTAACTTCGACTTTCATCACATGGTCAGAATGCATGGTCATGATGCAATTTTTCAGATCTTCAGGTGGGCGAGACACGACCCAAGCGGAAGATGTTCGCTGAACGTTGTCATTTAGACGAATCGATAGCGTGGTTGACAGCATCGACAAAAGCGGGTTCACTATGGCGGACGCATCTACTTGCGAAATTATCACCCAGCAGAAGGGTGTCTTCAGGACAAATTGCTTAGACTGGTATGTAACGCGTTTAGAAACATCCCCTAATGCGATCTGACCTGCCGCCGACGACCGTTCAGCTTGGATCGGACGAACTTTGTGCAAGATATTATCTCACGAATAATGCTTGAACAGTATCTGTCTCTGATTCGTCGAGAGTGGCTTCATTCAGGGACCTTGTGGTCTTACCACCGAGAACTCTGGGCGGAGAACGGAGATGCGCTCTCCCGCATATACGCAGGGACGGGTGCCCTGAATACCAGCTTCACTCGCAGTGGAAAGCGTACTCTTGCTGGTATTTCTTTTTCTGCGCAGCCACCAGACCCCAAAATTGAATTGCTTGCAGGTGTCTTGTCCGATGCGACGAAGAGCGTATCTCGTGCCTATATCAATAACTTCCAAGATAAAGCAAAGCAAGTGGCGATTGATGTGTTTTTGGTAAACCTCCGACCTCCTGAACTACTCGTTGGATACGGGGTACTCACTGTTGTTCTCCAGGGAAACCTCAGTACACAAGAACAGGTTACGATATTTGATCCCATACATGATCTTGTGAACGACGCTTTGAATAGGAGGTATGTCATTCCAAGGACGATGGGACGCCTACAACTCACGTTATGATAGATTGGGGGAGTACTCCACAACGCAACCATGTACGATATTTGCTGGAACTTGGAATTTGAACGGCAGGGTGAGCTTGCACGGTGTTGCCGTGTGAAGTGCTAACTAAAGACGCAATAAACTTTAAGCCGCCTTCTTCGGAATCTCTCCTGCCGTGGCTTTTCCCTCGAAATAGTGAGCACGGTCCTGTCAATCTCCCTGAGTTCATGAAATCTCATATGTTTTCAGATGTGCCTGAGTGTGTATCTCCACATTCACCGATTCCACGTTCGTTCACAATCATCACGATTCAGTCCAGATATCTTAGTCCTTGGCTTCCAAGAGATTGTTCCGTTGACTGCGCAGCAAATCGTTCAGACTGACCCCGAAAAGAGGTATAACAAACTATCGTTGCGAGGTGCATCCGCTGATATCGCTCTCGTCTCAGACGCGTTTGGGAGACCAAAATCGTCACCACGTTGGCCCGTCGCCCCGATCCTAAGTCCGAATACATCCTTCTTCGCAGCCACCAGGTCAGAAATTCCCATACACCCATATGCAATGAAGGGCAACACTGATGCGATACTATTCTGTAGCTCGTCGGCACCGCGCTGCTGGTACTTGTCAAGAAAGAACTCACCGCGGTGATAAGGAACGTTGAAGCAGCTTCGCACAAGGTTTGTGCGGTACCGTTGATATTTGCTGCTCATCGATCGGCTCAATTTCATCCCCGCGTTCAGACTGGTCTGCGAGGCATGTCAGGCAACAAAGGCGCAGTTGGCATTCGCCTGGACTACTATGATACCAACTTTTGTTTCATCACTGCTCATTTGGCGGCCGGCCATTCCAATGTCGAAGAACGCAACATGGACTACAAGACGATCACAAATGGGCTCCATTTCCTACGGGGTAAAACAATTGACAGTCATCAGTATGTCTTCTATTTTCAGATCATCTAGGCGCATGTTTATGACATAGCGTCCGCAGGAACGTGATCTGGCTGGCAGATACGAACTATCGTATCGATCTTCACAACGAACATGTAAGATATTTGGCGCAAACAGACGATTACGATGCACTCCTAGCCGCGGATCAAGTAGGTCCATACACTCTTTACTATTACCCGGAAGTTGACAACCCTTGCGTAGCTCAAACAAGTCATGGACGCTAGGGGTGCATTCACTGGCTATACGGAAGGACCCCTTCTATTCCGGCCGACTTACAAGTATGACTTGGGGACGGACAACTATGACAGTAGTGAGAAATACCGTATACCGGCATGGACAGGTGGGCGGGCCTCTGATGCTCATGTAGCCAAAGTTAAAGCAAGAGCGCATTCCAGATCGGATATTGTACAAGGGCGATACTCTGGACCTGTCTGTGTACTCCAGAGCGGAATTGAAGGGGTCTGATCATCGCCCTGGTATGTTTGCTCGGTGCACCCCCAACTTTAACGTCGAAATTTTCTGACGCTCTTGTCGACCTATAGTTTTTGCCTTATTCAGGGCACAAGTTCGGATCGTTGACCATGCCCTTCGATCTGCTTTGGCCCGGGTACTATTCGAAAATGTCACCTCAACAGCCCCTGGCGAGAAACTGGATGAAAAACTTGCATCTTTGACTTTCTCAAGTGATGGTGCATCCGACTGTAAGCTTTCTTACATCTTAACTTCGGGTACAAGATGATCAGACGGTACCGGACTTAGTGCCACCCCCAAGTTCCGACAATGCGGCGTGGTGGAACGATGCAGGTATGGATTATCTTGAGACTGTTCGCTGTGTGCTGCAGCGCTGAGTCAATCTTAGATCATCCGAACGGTGTTGTTCCTCCGGAACGACTGACGGACGTGCCGCCACAGTCACTGGCACGGCCCTACAACCCCTTCGACTCACCCACCGATTCCCCGCTGTCCTCCTCACCTTCGTCATCCGAGGAGGAGCTGTATCAAGCGCTATCTTTGCAAGCACCCATCATTCCTGAGCCTGCGCAAGCACCCATAGCTCGGAGGGCCCCACCGCCTCCGCCACTACGAAGCACAAAACCACATACGTTGGAGCAGCAATCTAGTCCACAATGATGCAGCAATAAGAATGGCATATAATACGAAGAATAGACTAGGACACACGGAAGACAGTCCATCATGCATATTGACAGTCTAGATGAGGCCTTGCTTCTTAAGATCCTCGTATGTCTTCCTGTTATACACATTACCGTCCTCATCTTCCAGCTCCTCCATTGTCTCTTGTTCGAATATCTCATTGCGACCTTCTCGCTTGAGTTTCTCGGCGACTAATCATAAATATCGTAAGATATTGCCCAGACATGATCATCACGGAAAAGACAACATACGAGCCAATGCATCTTCGATCCGAGTAATCTCGTGAAAATGCTTTGTATTGGGCAGTCCCAATGCGCGCATGCCGAAGGCATGTCTGGATTCCTAAAAACCGGTTTCCGTACTTTGTCAGACATGTCGCTTAAACTTGCATAATAATCTGAACTTGCCTGGAAGTGTCGATCAAAGTTTTTCCTGTCGGAGATATGTTTGTTCAGTGTTCTGGAAAGTATAACATATGGCTATATGGCGCACCTTCCCATGTAGACATGGTCCGAACATATCTCGCATCTGTATTCTACTCCCAGCCCATGGAGTTTGTACAGCCAGTAAGGAATGGGCTTTCCGTCCCAACCAAGCGGAAGTTTCAAGGGGTTGTAAATTCGCTCCTCCTCCTCCTCTTCCTCGGCGCCGTTCTCTCCATTTACACCGGACGAAGGAGGCGGGGGCGCTTTTGGTTTGGATTGTTCCAGAAGTTCTTGTTCTCTTTCGCGAGCAGTTAACGAGAACCGACGCTCCACATTGGACTTTGTCTCATTTAGTACTGGAGCAAGCCCAGCGAGCAATCGCGTACAGAGGAAGGTGTAAAGAGCGGCGTTTCGGTGTTTGAATATCGCAGAGGATTGCTGTGAGCTTCCATTCTCCGCGACTGACGACGAAGAGGGACCGTTAGGGTTCGAGGGTGGCAGATCAGAGCTAGCCTGTTTTGCTGTCGCCTTCACATGCTTTTTTGATGTCAGATGAGCGTCATAAACGGTTTGCTTGGAATACAACTTTTGACCTGCCGGAATGTGTGAGCTTAGGCTGCACCGAGTAGCATCAGTACCACTCACAAGCTGCGCACCAGATGCCTTCTCCGCTTGGGGCACTGGCCTGACGAACCTCGGCCCAATCTCCCGTCTCTCCAGCCTCCCACTTTTTATCGAACTCGGCCTCCGCATCTCTCTGTTGTGTTTCTACGTCCAGAAGTGGCTGGGCTCGTTTGATGAAGGAGGTCAGATACGTGTGCAGAGACTTGACGTAGCTGTATGGAATTGATTAGCCTGTAACCAAGGTGGAGATGTCGCGGAAGCTTACAGCTCGTAATCTCTACCTAGTCGACATTCCTTCGGCAGTTCCAAATGCACTTCGTTAGTTTGAGCGGCGAGAAGCGCGTCAAGGTAGTGCAGATAGCCCAAACGTTTGCCGATGTGCTTCAAATTGTTGTAGGCTGTATGGTTGGCGTAAAGATCAAGGTATTTGCCATATTGCTCTTCACCTGAGAAGAGAAGGGCGATGGCTATATAATAATGATAATTAGAGTGGTAATTATGTGCAATTGTGCGGACGTACGGTCGTCATCCTCATATTCCTCATCTCCTATATTGTCTGCGGTAACGTCCAAGAATGCAGCAAGCTCCAACTCGAACCCTGAAGGACCAGATTCAGGATACTTGGCATAATGCTCCTGGATTTTGCCCAACCGTGCATAGAACTCGGACAAGTCGTCTGGTCGCGCTGAAAGAGCATCAATCTCCGCACTCCTCGCGTCTTGATCTTCGTACGAGTTCTTGAGCGCGATTGCACGGGAAGAGACACGGTCGAGGATTTGGGACGCTTTATGCTCTGTTTGAAGTCTTGTCTCGTGTGTCGGTTGTGGCTTCGAGAGGAGAGTGTACAGAGCTCTCTCGAAATGCTCAATTTCTTCGTGTGTTTGCCTTTGAACTTCGATGATAGAATCCATAATGGTGGATAAGGAGAGAGGTACGACGAGGAGAATGGGCTCAATGAAGAAAGCTTCGACGACGAGAGGGCGCCAAAGCAGACAAGTGCGCAAGAGAATTTCGAAGTCCGCCGGTCTACTCTCCTCCATCCTACCACAACGTCGCAATGTCCGGAATCAACGCAGGTGACGAGGTATGCCAACGACAATAGTTTCCCAGAAGATGTTTAACGCTTATGCAATTGTTTGAACACCAGAAACTCATCTTTGAGTCGTCAGAGGCGGTGTCGGTGGTCTCAACCTTTGATGACCTTGGACTGAAGGAGGATTTGCTTCGCGGTATCTATGCATACAGTAAGCATGGTGTCTTCAATTCCTGTCCTATCTACTTACCCTGTCAATGAAGACTTCGAGAAGCCATCCGCCATCCAGCAGCGTGCAATTTTGCCTATAACGCAAGGTCGCGACGTAATTGCTCAAGCCCAATCCGGTACAGGAAAAACGGCCACATTCTCCATTTCCATCCTTCAATCCATCGATGTCACCGTTCGAGAAACTCAGGCCCTCGTTCTCTCCCCCACACGTGAACTGGCAACCCAGATCCAGTCCGTTGTATTGGCGCTTGGAGACTACATGAACGTTCAGTGCCACGCATGCATTGGAGGAACGTCCATCGGGGAAGACATCAGGAAATTGGAGTACGGGCAACATGTCGTATCTGGAACACCTGGGCGGGTCTTCGACATGATCAGGCGACGGAGTTTGCGAACCCGGAATATCAAAATGCTCGTTCTCGATGAAGCGGACGAGTTGCTGAACAAGGGTTTCAAGGATCAAATCTATGAGGTCTATCGATACCTTCCCCCTGCGACGCAAGTGGTACTATTGAGTGCCACATTGCCATACGATGTTTTGGAGATGACGACCAAGTTCATGACGGATCCCATCCGCATCCTCGTGAAACGTGATGAATTGACGTTGGAGGGTATCAAACAGTTCTTCGTGGCGGTGGACGATGAGAACTGGAAGTTTGACACCCTTTGTGATCTCTACGATACTTTGACCATCACCCAATCTGTCATTTTCTGCAACACGCGACGAAAGGTGCGCCGCCCCTTCGTCTTTCAAAATCATGCTTACACTTTTCTAGGTGGATTGGCTCACTGACAAGATGCGAGCTGCGAATTTTACAGTCTCTTCCATGCACGGAGAGATGGTTCAAAAAGAGCGTGACGCGATTATGGCTGAATTCCGTAGTGGCACTTCGTACGTGTTATTCGACTTTTTACCAGTCTTTGTTCTCACTGTGTCATCACAGTCGCGTTCTCATCACCACAGATGTTTGGGCTCGTGGTATCGACGTACAGCAAGTATCTCTTGTTATCAACTACGACCTCCCTGCGTAAGTATCGAGGATATGACAAACTCTGCCATCCAACTAACTTTACGTGACAGCAAACGTGAGAACTATATCCATCGTATTGGTCGGTCTGGGCGGTTCGGCAGGAAAGGTGTCGCAATCAATGTTAGTGCATCCTTGAAGCGTGCTGAAAACCAGCTGATTATTATATCGTTAGTTCGTCACCAAGGACGATGTCCGCATCCTTCGCGATATCGGTAAAGTGCTTCCACTTCGCGACTAATTGCATACGGCTGACTGTTGTCATGTCTCTTAGAACAATTCTACAGCACACAGATTGTGAGTATTGGTTTTGACCACGTATCTCACAGCTGCTGATTCGTTTGATCCAGGACGAAATGCCGGTTAATGCTGCGGAGCTCATTTAACTTGTCCATTACTGTATTTCTGTACTCGTTTGTGCTTTCTTTCTTCCGTTTTGCCTGCATCGACCTTTCGACTATCATGTACATAGTCGGGTCAACCATTTGATGAACCCCCACAGTATCTTCATAGGTCCAAAAGGAAGATGACTCCCATGGGGGGACGATAGGCGACTTCCAAAATGATGAATCCGAGTAAGCACAGCCCATAGTGTTGGTTCAAAAGTACTGCATACTCCGAACCCGCCACTCTGCAGATTTACAACTTTCGCCTGGACCTTACTGCGCCTTACTTCCGAGGGCGTTGCTCGGGGTGGCACGCTGACGACTTCTCCATCGCGATCAGTACGCTGAGATGTACCTCCTGATCAACACCCCGATTGACTCGTGGTGTGGAATGCTTCAATGCTACCTGTTAGATCGACACTGTATCTGGCGCGGAGTTCGGGAAGGTGTGTATAGCGTTCACATGGACCACTACTGATGCATATGACCGAGAAGGTGCGTTGTGTCGCACTCGCCACTCGCCATCGAAACTCTCTGAAGCCTCAGCTTGAGGAGAGTTTCGATGGCGAGCTCCATCACGTAGCTGCTCGCACAAACAGAACTCCTGTTTGTGCCCACTTGAACATGAGGTGAGATTTTTGCAGATTGCATCTTATAATAATCTTGTTCTGAACTGTGGCGAGTAGATTGGTCCGTCACGCGTTACTTCGTGTTACCAGTCACAGCATTTCTACGTGACCGGCTAGATTTGGATTGATGGATGTTCGTTATTCAACACCCGGCGCCTGTTTGCTCAGTCAACCACTCCAAGTGTCGCTCTCCTCCATTTGTCTTCCATCATCCAAGTCATAGTCCCGTATTACGACACTCCAGTAATGCTCCGCTCAGGTCCTCTTCAGGAACTCCCGTTGGCCCAGTTTCTCCCCCTAAATCCCAACATCGACTTTACTCCATCGAAACCCACCCACCTATCAAGTAAACGACCTCTATCACCGGGAACAGCCTCGTTCTATAGCCCTGTTAAGCGGCGAATCCTGACAGAAGACGGCATCTTCACTTCTGAGTCAAAGCCGAATGAACCCATTGTATCATCTGCACGAGGCAGAACAGCAACGTCCTACTTTCACGAGCTATTGCAAGGTCCGGATAGTCCGGTGAAGAAGCTGGACTTTGGGTCCACGAAGGCAGGATCAGCTCAAGACGCCCCTGCGGAGTCGGATGCAGCATCTCCGTCCGAGACGATCGCTTCGAAAGGGCGTTCACAGGGTGCTTCTTTACAGCCCAAACTATCCAATTCACTCTCCCTAAACTCGTCCAAGCCATCGCTGCCCACTTCGTCCACGAGCAGCAGGCAGCTGGAAGTAGTCAAGGATGATTGCTTCAGTCCACGAAGCAACCCAATCAATCATTCAACGCCGTCGACGCCAATTCCAGCCGTGACTCCCCGCAATCCCTGCGACCCTCAATCCATTCACTTCCCTGGTTTTGCCGTCTTTATTGACACGCGAGATCATACCCCTACTGCCGACCTTCTCGTTTCGGATTGCGGGACGGATGAACTATCCAATTTGAGAGACAACGAAAAGGAAAACGTTGCTCCAGGCTCTCGCGCACCGCGTGCAAAGACTGGCGCAGGATCGTACGGTTCACCGCAATACTTGCGGCCTAATGGAGGTAGTGCAATTTCCAGTGCTCAGCGGAAGCAAAGAGAGCGGAGTATTTCGCCCTCACCACTCACTGGGACGAACAGTCTCGAAGGGAAGGATCATAGGTCCGGGCGATCGTCGCTTTCCAAGTTGTCACGACACCTGTGCAACACAGGTACAGCACGCGATGGTTGTCCTTCGTTAACGTCATCTCCATCCCCCGCCCCTTTCAGCAGGTTGAAAGGCAAGGGCAGACGAGCTCTATTTGAAGACCAAGTTGATGACGATTGACGACGCCAACGCGGCGTCCATTCGTATCCTCACGCCATTCGCCTCCCCATGTCCCTCATGCTCGTTTTTATTTATCTTCATTTACAACATCAATGTACGATTTCCATGGACGTTATCATGAAATAGTGTAGTATGTGGCTGTCTGTACCTGATGTTTCTCTCCCATCTCCTCAACCTACCCTTATGCTACGTAAACCTCTCTTATTTCGTAGTGATACCTCTACTAAACTTTATACCTATGTCTTTGTATTCCAAGTAGATGCACAACTTTTCGACATGGAGTTGGTCCAGTGGTACTCCCAGTTCGACCGCGCTGTTTGGGCTTATTTACCCGTTGACCACGTGGCATAGCTTTCATAACCGTTCTCAGTCTGTTCACAATCTTGTTCGTAGAGCACCACGAACATCCCGATCTCAGATATGTTGCTGCACAGTATTTGGCTCTTCCTGCTTGTGTCACTCCTACCACTTGCACAGGCACAATTCCAGTTCTTTGAGCAGATGTTTGGCCAAGCGCCACCAGGACACCACCAGCGACCACCCTCCGGCCACCCAGGGCAGTGGGCTGCGCAAGCCGATGCAAGTATGTCGTATATGCACTATTCTGACGGTTGAGTTACTTTGCTTACTCATTCTCCTGTATCTCGTATCTTTACTAGTTCCATGCTCCGAATATCTCTGTCCCAAGACGCTCACATGCGTCTCAAACCCTGCTCAATGTCCGTGCCCCGACGCCCAGGACATCAAGTGCATTATTCCAGATCTGGCTGACAAGGATGCTGGTACGGTGGTCTGTGTGCGGGGAGGAAGTGACTGCTCAGTAGTAGAACGCTTGGCTGGGAAGTGATAACATGCATCGTTGCTTTACGTGAGTAGGTTCAGACATCATCCCCAGACTGTGTCTAAAGACGTCTGTCATCCAGATATGTATACATTACAGATCACTCCACTTGTCGCAGTTTCAACCCTTGCAATGCATGTCGGAGTCTTGAACGCAGCGAAATCCGAACTATGTTTAGTTCGCTTTCCACCCTGTGTCTTCGGAATTGGCTCTGAAGGCCCCATCGATCACCGATATTCCGAGCACAGGGCCCAATGTCTTACTATTTGTATGTTTGGTCGACCCTGGTCGCCAGGCTTGGGCAAACATGAGCGCCACACTTTGAAGTAGATCACCGCAAAAGCCGTAGTGGGCACTAATTGGCTGTTACACATTACTAATGTGAATGTGTATAGGAAACAAACAGCCGCCTCCAGCAATACATTGTGCCACACAATGGCGTCCATCCTTCGGGAAGAGTGCCACTAATCGAACGCAGTAAGCTCCCGTGCCGGTTATCAACGCTATAACACCGCTCTAAAAGGGTCAGATAGGAATATTGTACCACTGTGGTGCTATTCAGAGGTACGAATTGCTGACAACTTCCCGTGCGCTGTCCCGCTCGCCACCGCTTTGAGATACAACAAATATCAAGTCACTCTGCATGGTTTTCTGTCTGTCTGTGATATACATGGGTGCGTCCGCCTTGTATCCATCACTACGACTTTTTCCCGCTTTCATCGTTTCTCGTAGACGCCAATGCAGGATGGTTTGAGGGCAAACAGGCAGTTCTGCATTCGTATCGGCGCCGTTGCCGGTGCTCAGTTTTCTTGTACCCGGTTCCGATGCATCGCACGTTACTCAGCTTTATCCTCCATAGGCCGTAAAGGTCTCACTGGCCACGGAGATACGATCACTCCTGAGGAATCAGTCTGATTCGCTACAAGCACTTTCAAGTGAACGTTCAGTGCCTTCTGGGACTAGGACGAAGAAAAGTACTAGCCTCGCGTTGAAGGTGAGTATTTGAGTTCTTATGCCTTAAGCGCGACATTCGACCGACTGCGCCATTTGAGACCCGCTATCGGAATGAATTCCGTTCAGGTCCTTATTACGCGTTGCTGGAGGACAGTTACTGCAGTCCACCAGCTCATGTTCGGATTTCAGTGTGGGCCTGACATATCGTCGGAGGGTTGACTGTATTGAGCAGGTCAGGATAATTGCAGTCCATCTGTCGAAACTCACACTCGCATTTCAGGCAACGGTGCGCCAGGGCTTTGTTGAAGTGGGTCCGAATAGACGGGTGGCAACACGAGGTACTCACAGCATTGCATCCTGTGCAGCCGTACCACGCTCACCCCAGCAGAAAATCCGGCCACATTTCACCCCAGTATGTATTTCAATTCTTTGATCACGACCGCCGTTTCAATTATATACGGCTCCAGGCATCCGATGGTAACTGTTTGCAAGTGCCACCCGCTATAGACCTCATCAGGGCTGGCATCTCCGTCCCTACAAGCCCATGGTTCACACAACGACCATTACGACTGTCTTTACCTCATGTGCAGCTGTAGTTCTCACCGTGAGGACACCACCGTCGCTGTGAACCGACCCAACAGCAAATTGGGCGGTTGATATTGTCATGCCTCATCCTCTTATCAAACCTTCCACTGTGCTTGTGAGTCGGCCGGGGAAGAGTATCTTTGTGCCTCGAGGACACGACCCTAAACCTGCATCAGTACGACAACGATTGGAACATCTTGCCTCAACCTACTAACCATGCGGATGCCTCGTGCCTTGCCACTGCCAATAATCGAATGCGTCCGAGGAGCTGCAGTTGCTGGTATTATTTTCAATGACGTAGTGCAGATTTCTATCTACAATCCCCGGCCACGGTTGTACACCGACTGTTGATTTTATGTCGAGTGCGTTACCAGGTATTACCAATATCACATTATTCACTAGTGCACTGGGCTAAAACAGTGCTTCCAATAAGTTTAGTAAGGGTCGGGAATTTGGGCATTTGGTTGGCTCGCCCTAACAAGTACCTCCGAGTCAGACTGACGTCGGATTTGCTTTGCTGGTAAATCCGGGGTGGCTCATTGGTCGACCTTGTAAAAATACAATGACCTTTGATAACGTATTGCACTTGCTACGGGGCGTCACTGACGGATGCTGCTCACAATGATCGCGAAAAGAGCCGTCGATTCTGTTGTTCTATCTTGAGACAGCCTCAGACAGGTACACGATTTGAACTCCGACTCATTCCTGTCACGTGGATGTCCCTTGGTTGTCATTGTGGCGCTTAACGTTGTGGTGGCCTCCTTCACAGCAGTCATGTCCATCCCAGGCGCAAGGCCGACGGTGCGTCCCTACTTGCACACTTTTAAAGGCCGTAGCTGTGCTTACACAATCTTCAGACAAAGCTTCCACCCGGTGCCAACCGCATTCTCTTCGTCAAAAATTTAAACTACCAAATTACTGGAGAGGACTTGTACGACCTCTTCGGGCGTTATGGGAGTATCCGCCAGATACGCATTAGCAACGAACAGAAGACACGTGGTACAGCCTTCGTTGTTTTTGACGATGTGATGGACGTGAGTGTCGAAACATACGTCTTAATCAATTATACGCTCATGCCGTCCCAGGCGAAGAACGCGTTGGACCATCTCAACGGGTTCCATTTACAGGAACGATATATCGTGGTCCTATATCATATGCCTGCCAAGCAGGACGCCGCTGCAGCCAAAGCCGAACTTGCCCGCAGGGAGGAGGAACTGGCACAGCTCAAAAAGAAGCACGATATCAATGATGATGCGTAGCAATACTGTTCGCTCCTCTGTTCCGTCACCCCCGGTTTTTGGCCTCCATACCAAAGGGTATCAGCAATTTTATCACTGTATCAATATATACGGATTATGATTTTCATCAAATCCACACGTGCATCCAGAGTTTCCCCTTGGGTTAGAAGTGTCCAATACCTCTGGCCTCAGTCATATTAAAATCCATACCCTAGAACCCCAACCAACGGTCAGTCAGGTGGTCGTGTTTTTTTTGCGGCGAATGTTTACTATGATTTATGTCTTAGGTCATGGTCAATACACCATCGCAAACGGTCGGCACCACGTTGTGACGGACATGCAAACCATACAAGATTCAACATGCGGATTTAGTGTTTGATACATGCTCAGCTCATTGCGTATTAACAGCCAAGAAACTAGGTACAAGATATACAGAGACGCTGTCTCCTACTAGAACGCACAATGCTACTTTCATCGGTACAGCAGGATGCCAGATGGCGACCGTAGGCGAAAGGGCTCAAGCGCATGTCGGGCACTTTCCCTCCTTGTGCGGAGCTGAGAGAGAAAACATGCATATCAGCCGTGCTCTCAGGCGTTTGGAAAAGAGACGCACAGTATTGCTGCGGGAACTGGTGACTAGCGACAAGAATGTTGTGAGCGTCATGCCTAACGAGTTTCGCAGCAAACTCACTGCTGAAAGCATTTCTCTTTGCATGCTCTACCTTGGCAAGTAGGGGGATGATTTGGGCTGAATATGCAGTTCTTCGCCCCGCATTTGATCTGGTTGAAATCTTTGATCAGATTTTGCAGACAACGCCTTCAGACTAACTTACCTCCTCGTCGGGCTGGACGATGATGTTCTGGTATTCAGCAACGTTCCGATGAATCATGAGAGACGACGTTTTACCTTAGGAACACCATGGCCGCATTGACTGGCAACAGAAGTATACGGTGAGCTAATCGACGTCGTTTGCCGATCAAAAGCTGAAGAAACATACACATAGAAGTTCGTGACGCTGCCCACAACGTTAGCGACAAGTACTGCAGTAGAGACGGACTATGTCACTTACCGGCGGTATGAGCACATTGTTGGCGCGAAGAGGGCTGTATCGTTGGGGTGTACTTCGGGGTGAGTGAGACGAGTGAATCGACGAGTTCAGGTGGGTTGGATGGCAGCTCTATCCCTAATGACCTCCTCTTTTATAGAGGAAAGAGGGGAGAGGTGTCATCCCTGCACCTCCAAACTCAGAAATGCCACAATTTTTGCACCGAATCTGAAAACTGTGTCTTCTCATCTTGACGCTGACCCTGGGACACAGACCAACAAATAGACAGTTACAAGATGCGTTAACCCGTTTGGGATGCATTGCTGAATGTGCTTCGCAACGCAAACAAACCCGTCTCGCAACGAGATCGCCATGCGAATCTACTCATCACTTCCCCTTTCGTCTTCACACTGTCACGGCCGATCGAAAGCGCCTTTGAGGCTAATCCCATCTGAGAGGATGCACTGTAGTAGCTGCTCGATCATCGGTTTTGCGTAAAAGTGGCTGCCGTTTCTGACAGTACCAATGAACCGAATCACACTCTTCTTCCAACCACTCCGTGGCGCCATCGTAGGAGGGATCTGTCCCAACCGGTGTTCTACTTTCCGTGCCGTCCGGTCCTGCATTACATATCCTCAAGACGGAATTCTGTGATTCTTGCCTTTTCATATCGCCCAGCCTGAATAGCACAAGGGCAATGTATCATCCCAGATTTCGAGGTCAGCTCGTCCACTACCGAGACGATGACGACCCACTTCCTGCCGGACCCTCCGCCTGCACCCACTGACTCCTGCTTGCCGTTGTCCGAAACCACACAGCACGCGCGATGAGCATTCCGGCCGAATCTATCATTTTAGCTATCGATACAAGGAGGAATGGTTGCTGCAGCAGCCTGAGGGTGGGTACCAGGGATATCGATGTGAAATGACGGAAGCGCATGCAAGTGGACAGGAAACATGCAAGATACGACAGCACGATGTTACGATGACGATAACATGTAAACGTTAGCACGCTCACAAGTTTGTGTAGAGTTTTATGCAGCTGAAGAAACGCCACGGGGTCCATATGGGTGATCAAACCTGACTGAAATGAGAAGGGAAAAAACGCTGAACCTGAGGCGGAACTGCATCGACGATGCCAAGATGCATCTGTATCCTAAGTCTCAAGCCTCAACACCGATGACCATGCTGTTTCCAGGTACCGCAATATTCGGCACCACCGGCATCACCACATCGAATACCCCTGTGCCAGTCAAGTTGAGCCTGCCCGCCACGATATTCCCGGAAGGTGACTTGAGATCGTCAAAATCGCCATGCAGGGTGGCGTCAGAGAGAAATGCAGCCGTCGTTTCGAACGATGCTTTGAGAAGAGGCGAGGAGTTGGTGGCGATTCCGGAGCGATTGAACGGCTTATAGCCACCATCGAATGTCTGAAACACGTCTAAGTGGCAAGCTGTGGACGAATATTACAGATGCGTACCATGTAGTCGGCTATTAGCTCCAGATGGCGTGCATCTACATCAATGTTGTACACCTTGAAAACGCCTCCGACTTCATGTAAGATGGTGGTTCTTGCAGCTTCAACACCATACGTAGTCAGGATGGCGTAGATGTCGTTGGACTTGATGCTGTGTTCATCGATCATGTCCTCTTCGTCGCTGCAGGCGAAATGCCACAGACCGGGGATATTCGAACCATTCGTCGTGATCTATACAAAAGGTGAGTGGTGTGAGAACACAGCGTGATGAAGGCCCTCACCCGATAAAGCGTCCCGCCCCCGCCACTCTCCTCGTTCTTAAAACAGTCCGTGATTCCAGGAATTTCACGAATCACTGTTTTCAAGCAGGTTCTCTCCACGATACCCACTAATAGCAGTTTGGGCATGTCGGAGCCGAACTAAAGAGCGGGATTCAGCAATAGATAAGGCTAATCAATGCCGATCCATACCTCGATACCGATCGTGCATTCAGAATCGCTGAATGCAAATGACGTGGCGCGGGAGAAGTGCTGGAGGAACGACTCCTCCACAGCGCCGACTTCTGCAGCAAGACTACCGGATTGTTGAGGTGCGTCTCCGTCGCCTTCCTCTTCAGAAGCATAGGCTGCTTCGATAGTTGCCTCGTCGTATTCACTTGGGTTCTCGTCTTCACTATCGTCGTCATCATCGTAGGAACTCTGTTCCTTGGTCTGTCGCCGTCGTTTGGCCGACGACGCATCTCCATCCCCGACCTCGCTCGTCTCGTCATCGTCCTGATCGCGCCTTCCGATGTCGCCCTCTTCGCCTTCATCACCACCGTCGCCTTGGGCTTCATCGGATTGCCTTGGGGCGGCCTTTCCCTTGCCGACGTTGGCCATCTGTGTCTTCAAGTCCTGGTCTAGCTTCTTCAGTTCGTTCTGGATCTCCTTCTTCAGGATGAGCGGGAACTTGGTGCTGAAGGCCGCAAGGATCTCTGACGGATCGACATCGTATTCGGACTGATACTCGCCTTGGGGGTAAAATGCGAGCTTAACACTATAAGCCTTCGTTCGGACGCCACCAGTAGATGCAAGAGTCTCCTTGACTGTCACCGCATCCACGACCTGGGACAATGTTAGACGAGCCGCCTTCTTGCAAAATGCATCAATAGCCGAGACGGACACGTCCTTCCGCATCGTGAGTGTCATAGAGGGTGTCTTGGGTTTTTTGGATGCAGTCATCACGATTTCTCGAAGACGGGGGATACCCAACGTGACGTTTGCAGCACCATGTCCTGATTCACTATCTCAGAGTGATTACACCAAAAAAGCGAACCGACAATACCTGCGAAGTGGAATGTGTTCAAGGTCATCTGAGTGGAGGGTTCTCCGACGCTGATAGGGAATTTGACATTCAGTTGCTATCTGAAAACCGGAATTTCATTACCCACCCTTGAGACGCGAGCAAGCCTACGGCCTCCCCTGGATCCACTAGACTGCGCATGTACTTGACATTCATAAGGGTCCGAAAGCGCTTCGAGGAGAGGAGTTCCTGTCGCCTCTTGATTGCGAGAGTTTCGCCCTTGGTCTTCAGCAGTCCGTGTGGGTTTGTCCTTACGTACTCATCCACCTTTTCTGCGAAGCGTTCAGAAGTGCTGCCCAAGAATCGGCTCGGTTCGAATAGGGACAGGGTAGGCTCTATGTCGCAGTCACCGGTCTTGCGCTTCCTCTTCAGTAAGTTCTTCATGTACTCTTCGGCATCGTCCTTGACGCGGTTTAGTAGCGCTCGTGGCTGATAGCGTTCAACCAGAGAGTCTTGATTCTGCGCAATGAACTGGAACTGGTACAGGTGCTTCTGCTTCGTCACGTCAAGGGCATCGCCACCATAATGGAACTGGTAGATGGCGGAATCACTTCCTCTCACAGTGTTGTCGTAGTGAACCCGCAACCCCTCCAGATGTTTGATAAGACAGCGCTGAAGGTATCCGGAACGTGAGGTTTTCACCGCCGTGTCGATCAAACCCTCGCGGCCGGCCATACAATGGAAGAAAAACTCCTGCGGCTTGACCCCTGTCAAGAAGCGACTTGCGACGTAACCGCCAGCAATAGCTTTCGTTTCGAAGGGCTTGAATGAAGGGAGGGTTTTGCCACTGATCATGACAGGAACACGGCGACCTTCCAGCTCCTGCTGCCCAAGAGCGCACGAGATCTGTTGTGCGTTCACACCACTGCCTTTTGCGCCGGACAAGGTCATCGTCTGCATGTGGTTGTGGGGGAACTGGCGGAGAAGGCCGTGAGGCATGCAGCTATCAGCGATGGATTTTGTCAGCTTCGCCAATTTGCCTTTGACCGTAACATCCAAACCAGCCATCTTGTTGTCATCCCGCAGCACGTCCTCTAGCAGCGACCTCAGTGTCTCCGATCTGTCCTCGGGAGGGGCGTCGTTGAGAGACGGGAAGTTTTCCATAGCACCTTCAGTTCCCAAGCCAGCACCCTTGGCAAGAAGTTCCTTCCGCTTAGCGTTCCCTTGTGGAGTGAGAGCCAGGTCGTCCATACGGCAGGTGAACGCTCGGTGCTGCAAGAATTTGGTGAACAATCGACTGAGGATGCCGAGGAGTTTACCAGCGATGTCAGCGCCATACAACTCATATACGGAATGGACAAGACCGTAGTCTGAGGCACCAAAGGCTGACTTGTCTAAGACACCACACAGGAGGTCGCCATCTACGAAGAGTACCTTATCTTCCTGGGAAGACCTGCCCCATAAATGGCCAGGAACTTTAGCCGAGGAGTTCAGATTCAAGCCTTTTGCGTTGGTTGGTGTGATGTTCCTCATAACGGTAGAAATCTAATTCCAATGACGCATCCGGCGGTCAACTGTACTGACCAGGAGAGGTTAAATGAACACCGAAATGCACGTACGATCTGCTTTCCGGTCCACAGCGGCTTTGGTTTCCAGATGGTGGGCGGGAGCGTGATCAGGCGACCGCCGTTATGAGATTCATCTTCTGGTCGTAAGGCCCCATAAAGCAACTGATTGTATTCTTCGCGGGTGAAGAAAGAGTCTTGGGCGGTCATCCAAACCCCCGCGACGACATGATCTTGAATTAAACCTCGTAAGGGCTTCCCCGACGTTGGTACCAGGTACTGATTGTCCGTGTTAGCGATGAGCATGGCTTCGGCCCGAGCCACCTGATTCTCTGTGAGGGATTCAGAGTGAATACATGCTGCATATGGATTCAGGGTGCTGGACTCACGCGGGAAGTGAATATTCATTTCTGAAGATAAACTGTTAGTTCCGGACAAGATCGCAGACTATGATCCACTGACCATCACCGTCGAAATCGGCTAGCGCAAGCATATTTGGGAGTAAGATCACAGATCAGGGCGACTTCTAGATAACTATCTCACCATTGTAAGAGTTGCTAAAGAGGCGTTTGATGAGTAGGTTTCAGGGCGGCTACATGATCTCACTAACCAGTTGGCATAGTGCATACGAATCGTCTTCTCCCCATGCAACACTCGGGCCTTGTGTACCATCATGCTGGGCTTGTGAAGGGTAGGCTGCCGATTCAGGATCAGGAAATCGCCATCTCGAAGATGCCTGTAGACCTTCTTGTTAATAGAAGCTGTACGGGTATACAACCCCGACCGACTGGGGCCATGGTCGTTGCCTTGGGGAGTCAAAAGCTGATTTGCAATAGCTGTTCGTTGCTCCACGGTTAATTTCTCCTACGGGCGTGTACTACAGATTAACGTCATGGTGTGATACGTAATCAGGGAGGAACAAACCAAGAACTGGAGGTGACCATCTTCGAACTCCACCATAGTCGCGCCTGGATACGATCGCGGCCCGGCGATTACCAAGGCACGCATCTCGTGAAAGTTGGCAGGCGTGACCGGTTCAGGGAATGTGAGCTTGCGGGCGAAAACGGGAGGAATGCCGATCTCGTTGGGTTCAATATTGACGTCAGGTGAAATCACTGAACGAGCCGCGTAGTTGACACGCTTTCCCTGTAACAAGGTGAGTGGAGGATCAGAAGAATAGTAACGCATGGTGCTGACCATCATGTGCTTCCGGAATAGACCCTCTTTCTTCTCCAAGAGCTGCTTAACTCCAGAGGGCGGTAGCTTACCCTGACGCATTGGAGTGGGGTTCTTGCTACTATCAATGAAGCTATTGACGTCGACCTGCAATTGGACTAGCGAGTCCAAGAGTGATTGCAAAGCCCTTCGACGAGCTGCCTCATCAACAGGGGACTCTTTCAAGGACATCGAGCGCAAATTGTCGTTCAAATCGCGTAGGCGGTACGACGTATTAAGGACTTTGGCCAGTAGCTCGTTTTGGGGGTGTTCGAATAATGCACCATTCATCTTCGCAGGGGGGCGGAAACGGGTAGGGGGAACAGGTAGAACGTCCAAGAAGAAGATATCTGCGGACGCAAGGGAGATTACTGCGGGGTAGTTCGCGACGGGGTGGGACACTAGTGGTGCGAAAGATCCGTGTCGGCCAAAGATGAGGGAACAAATGACCGCCTCGTTGGTGAATAAACGACGGAGGTGTGCGCGACATTCTTCGGGGGCCACCACCCGCTCATTTCGCCCCCGTGTGGTCTTGACCTTCCCACTGGCAGACTTTGGTAGATGCCCCGAATGAGGTTGCGACTCCTGTTCCCTATCGCTGTCATTGTCGGACATGATGTCGTCGCCTTCCCCTTCGTCATCGTCATCCATCTCGGCATCTCCGTCTCCGTCAAGTTGCCTTTCAGAGGGGGCTTTCCTTGCACGCTGTTGTGCAAGAAGGACATCCGGACGCTTCATCCCAAGCATTTCGTGGATTGACTTCTGCTTCGGGGCAAGGTCATACTCGACAATCTTTGTGTACTTCTCCTTTCTGAACGTGTATGAGAACCTGCGGAAAGATAAATCCAATGTTTCGGAGTTTCGACTTAGGACACTCACGCGCCACAGCTCGGATGTGAGCATTTCCTTCGTTGAGCAGAGCGTAGGAACTCATGAATCACTGCCTTCCGTTCTTGATACACCAAGCCATCCTTGTAACTATCGCGTTTGCTGGAAGATGCTGCAGAGCGGAGGTGGTTTTGCACCCAGAGTTCTACTCGCATAGCGAAATCGTCAATGTCTTCATTAACGACATCGTCCTCCGCCTCCTCGTCTTCATTGGAAGGCCTTGCTTTGATGTGCATATCATCCACAAGCTTCGCAGCCACGAGCAAGCCTGCATCCAGCAAGCGGAGCTTCGCAACTGTCTTCAAGAGCTAGAGCGGGCTCGTTAATGACAGGTTGTAATCTATAAATTCGTGAAACGCACCTCAGCCCTCGAGATTTTAAACCTATGGCAGAACAAGCACGTTCCCCGCAGTAAATCATACATCTTCCCCATGAACAGCGGGTGGAAGACTGGTACAGGAAGTTCGATGTGTCCAAAGTGTCCTGGACAGGTGAAGTATGTGAGACGGCATGTCGAGCATCTATACATTTGCTTCCTTAGTTCTGAGGGTATGTGAAGCAAAGATAAACGTACATGTCTTGTTTTTCACTAGGCCCGAGAGCAGGATCGTACAAACCGCCAATATTTGGTCGATTTAGGTCGTCGAGAAGTACAGGATTCACTATTTGCTTCACAGATATTCTGCGGACGTCTTGGGTAGACAGAAACGAAAAGGAGATGCTTGAGACAGTTCCAGGAACGGAATGAGAGATATTCATGCCGGATGAAGGTGAGGGAGGATATGGTCACGACAAAAGTTCGGATTACGGGAGGGGTAATGGTGGCTACAATATGTAACCCCTTCCAAGGCCTTAAGGTGAGAGGAGAAAAGAGGATATGACGGACTTTTGTGAAGCATAAATGAAGACTGAACCATCCATTCGACGAAAGCCATAAATTTTGAGCGCTCCATATCACGTGATATGTAATTACGTAATACTTATTGGGTTGCACTCACTGACTCAGTTGCCGACGCGGCATTGGAATACAACAGTTATGCAGATGTAGTCTGCCACCGTATTGGATCCAGGACTCGGGTACAGCACTAGCTACCATCTATTGTTGGAAAGCCCGGTTCAGGCAAGCATTGACATGCAAAGGGGCCGTTTAGAGCGAGAGAAAACGAACTCAATCACATTCCACTTCCACGTCGGCCAGATACACGTTTGTTTGTCTTTATCTTCTGGGCCTCTCCCACCATCTCTGCAATCAGTCGGTTGTATGTCTCCGAGTCCTGCTGTAATGCATCCCTAGCCTGTAGCAAGTACGTCAGCAAGGCGGACACCTGCGCAGTCTCTTGCTTTAGCGAATCGAGATGTGAATTCAGTGTCTTGAGAGGTATTAGCGGCAGGTCGTCTATGCGAGTACTTAAGCTATGTGTATGGTACAGATTTTACGGGATCACATACCTGACTCTAGATCAAGCAACTTATTGATTTTAGCTTCATCCAATTCGGGACGTGGACCAAGCCGGACCAGTGTTGGGGGCATGGAGGCCGCTTTGCCCAGTTGCTGAGGCGTTCCTGGACGCGGTGTCCCTGCGCGCGAGTTATTCGCAGTCTGTGCCGGTGGTTGTCGGTTGACCGGAGCCGTCTTCGCCCCTCCTGGAGGCGCAGACATGGGACGTGTAGTTATTTCTAGGGTAGGAAGCTTGCCTCCCGTTGGCGGGAGCACTTCATCTAAGTTGATCGGAATGCCGAGCGTAATAAGATGTTGTCGGCGGATGCGCGAGCGTGTCCAATTGACAGGCTTGATGATGGGCGGTGAAGGTGGAAAGAAGTTGTCATACAGCTGACGACTGGAATAATCTGTGACTTAAGATGCGAAGTTACAAGAAAGAGTACGAGATAAAATACCTCTCAGGAGTGATCAAAATCTGGTTCAGTCCTGCCGCTTGTCGTATTGGTCGGTCATGGAACATGTCCGGGGTAACATCATCCCATAGTGAATGCAGCAGTTCGTCAATCTGCTCCTCAAGCTCTTGACGAGAAGGATATGGAATCAATCGTAGGGGATGAATTTCCCCCCTAGAAGGTCCTGCGATGGGTTCCGGCTCCGCGACGAAAGTAGTTTCTTCGCCGAATGTTGCAGACCCAAATGCATCCACCTGACCTGCCTCTCCAAAGTCTCCAAAATCCCCAAAGTCATCATCCATCTCATCTCCTGAAGCAGCTACTGTCTCCGCGGGGGTTCCAAAGTCGTCAAAGTCGTCGAGCGATTCAGCTACCGACGAAGGTGCTGGTGAGATCATTGGTGGAGCTTCCAGCGGCCGTGCGGTGGGAGTGGACAAATCGCCGCTTCCCCATACTGAAGCACCGATGTCAAAGTCTTCGTCCATTTGGACAAGCGGCGAGTAACTAGAGGGCAAGGACGAAATGCGGAGATCGTCGTGTTGTGGTGCAAAGTTAAGCAAGCGCCCTATGTAAACCTCTTTTGATCTGATCTGCAGCACCGCCGTTTTCGGCAGGCGACGTTGTTTGTGTACGCTCATGTCTTCGAGCCAGAGGGCATTCTTATTCGAGTCCCTCGAGGGGAAACAACCTCGAAACGCGCGGAAAACACATCTTCGTCTGCTCTACGATGTGTTGCACTTGAGCTTACAACGTGGGGACTTTGCTCGCGCGAGAAGAGCATGGGGCATCCTCATCCGCTGCAAGGAGATTGATTGGAAGGCGATGTGGAAGACAGGTCTCCTACTTGTCGACGAGTTTCATGATGTGGGTCCCGAGGGAAATTCCAAAAAGCTTGAGTTTCTCTCAACCATGATGTTGCAATGTCCGGATGCAGTGAGTTTTTTTATACCTCGTTTCATTACATGGCCCCACTGAACTCTTCACAGAGGCAAGCCATTTTCCAGGAACTGGTAATCAGGTACATTTCAGCGGGCCAATACCGGAAAGCATTGGATGAATTAGAGCTGTGCGTGCTTGGTCTTCAACCGTGTAACTGGCAACTGAGGCACCTGCGAGCAGATACTTGCCATCCCAGCCATACGAAAGTAACCCTGCCCTTCATGTCTATGCCGGGTTGATCTGCCTGTATCTAGCTCAACCACAACAAGGTATTCCGATGTTCATTTACACCTGTCTTACTTCCCTCATCCTCATCATTTAGAATCGGGAACAGGCTGGAATAATATTGTCTTGCGGGACGCTCAAGGGTATTTTGAGAAAGCCAAAGCAATCGACTCCGAAAATCTCGTAGCAACAGCGTGGTTAGAACAGGTAAGTATTTCTTCTGCTACAAATTAAATCATCGACGACGACCAAACGATCAATAGTTCTCTACTCTATCAAGCCAATGTCTAGATTCAACGAGAGCGACTCCTGAATCCGACAACGAAGAGGAAGTCCGCCATCCCGACACTCGCAAGAGCAAGCGGGCCCGAAGCTAACTCGTCATAATTTCAATATTGCGCTAAGTAGGCCCTTTGAAACAACGACCGACATCATTCACGCCGAATCGTCTTCATCGGAATCGGAGTCGGCATCAATGCTCGGCATTGGCTCGTCGTCGTCATCCGCACCGTCTGGGACCATCTGAATGTCCACTGGCGTAATACGGGCTTCCAAATCCACGCCTAACGTACGCACGGGTGGTTGTATCGAGGTAGTGGCCACGTATTGATGTTGGTTGGGGGCAGGAACGGAAGCCACTTGCGCTGGTTTTGAAGCCGGAGATGGATTAGCTACCAGACTCGGGGGTTGTGCTTCTACAGGTCGGGCCATGACTCTTGTGGGATCCACCTGGCCCGAAATGGCGGGCCGTACTGTAGATAGAGGGGGCAGCTGTATTGGCGGAGCTGTGGGAGCAGTTTGAGCGAGGGTCGACTGTTCTGTTGTGTCTATTGATGAATTCGAATTTTGCGATTCGTGGTTGGCTCCCAAATGCAGCGCCTGTCGGGTGTCCGACTCTTCTTGACCTTCTTCCGCACGGAATAGCGACAGCATCTCCACATGTGGGAGCGACCGGACCAAGGGCGGGACACGAGGGTGAAGTAGAAGGTCGAGGTCGGCGAAGGTCTCCTGAACGAAATCTCATTATTCAGTGGTCGCTCGGTGCTACCAAAAGCACTTACTTGAGCAGTACCGCTTTGCACAGAAGTGCCAACCACTAGCCCAAGGCTCTTGCTCGTTGTGCTCGTCGTGCCAGAACCAAGCGCGACACAGATACGCATCACGACGTCATTCAATTTGCTATGCAAAGAGAGGTCGAAAGATAAGAGTGTCGGAGGGATGTGCGGTATTGTTAGGTATAATGAGAGCATGACCCGTGCAACAAGTGAGTGAACCGCAGGGGACAGAGGCCCGGTGCTCAGGAGTAGTTTCAACACTGCGATCAAAATATCAATCAATAGTCCGCCATTGAGAGATGAAGAACTGGCCCACCATTCAAAGCAGCAAGAACTACTTCTCCGTCTTCGGGCGTTGCGCAAATGGCACCTCTTGTCATCTTGAAGACTTCATCACCTTCGTATCCCCGGGCTCTCTTCTTCCCTTTCCGGGACTTTGCAGACCCTCCAGATGCTTCAGATTCGGATTGCAGATCAGACTTGTGCGCAAGAATACAAGTAACCGATGGCAAAACCGCTCGCGCTAGTCGAGATGGGAGAAGGCTGTCATAAAGAACACCACACTGAGTGAGGAGTACTTCAGCTGTTCGCATGAAGTGGAGGCGGTGAGACCTGAAGCAAAGTTAGTATAAGTTGACATGTGAAAGGTGCATATTGGATAAGTTCACCGAATGTACGGCTGTTCGAGGTGATGCGTTATGTAGAAGAGAATTTGTGGATAATGTGGGATCAGCAGGTGCAACGCGCTAGGCGATATGTGGGTAAGTCACTGTGCATGCTTCGAGATTCAAGCAGCTTACCAGCGTGTCAAAGCATCAACAACAATACAGCCCAGTTGTTGTATTTTGGGAGTCACAGATACTTCCAATGTCCGAACCAAAGGATCGATGTGCCCGTTCACCTAAAGCCAGGAACGTATGTTTGTGAGTTCAAGAGATAGGAAGGCAAATATCAACCTACAATATCAGTCGTTGTGCAACGCAGTAAGGCAACACAAAGCTTGACAATAGACCCGATCGGAAGAACCACAGGACGTAGGTTTGAAGAGCTGAGAGTGTGTTATTAGGGATGGAAGGCAAGTACGAAATCACTCACTGCATAAGTTCCTGGAGTACTTGTACACCGACAGATAATCGGTCCAAACCCAGAGGGACACCTACGACAGGATCGCCTTGGTTCGAAACAGAAACCGTACCACTGTTTTCTGTGCCTCGGAACGTCAGCACTCAAAAGCTACATGTGATAAATGGCGTACCTGCAGGGAATGTTGTTCGAATGCTTGATAGCGCATCCCAGCAAAATGCCAGAGTTTCGTCAACAGCCTTTCGCCATTGACTGGCACCACCGACTTTCCCGCCAGTATGATGCAAGACAGCATAGAATCTTGACGCTGCCTTAACAACAGGGGCAGGAAGCGACTGAGGGGCCGATCCATTTAGGTACAGCATTGCAAAGTTGGTCAAGGCTGTTTGCGATGCGCGATGTAACGCCGGGTACGTCGGGATCAAGTGAGTGAGTGTGTCAAACACAACCACCTGCCGAGAAATGAGATAGAGTGTCAAGGCAGCAAAAAAAATATTCACGCACTTTTAGTTCTTCATCTGCGGTCGTCTCTCCTAGCGACGCTATTGCCAGACTGAACTTGGGAACATTGGGTGTGCACACCTGGCGTTGGTACTCAGGTACGTCCATAGCACCCGTAAACACGCGTCTCAGGAGACGAATAGCAACCTTGTGCGTAGGTATTGGTTCGCTTCTCTTATGACAAAACACTCCTTCAGATTGCAATAACATTGATTACAGGAAAGCTTGTACGGACAGAGAGTAGAGGGATTGCAGCTCCAACCCATGTTTGTGCACATTCCACCATCAGGTCTCGCGAAAGGTTTGCAGTTTGCAATGCTATGCAAAGTCCAGCCCATCGAGCACCAGCATCCTTTGAGAGCATCAGCGAGCTTGTGCGAGCTATCCATTTCTGAATATGCTCCGAGGATTGAAGCGCCTCCGCGGTGAGTGTTGTAAGAACATAGGGGAGGTGAAGAGTAGCATTTGTGTCAGATGCGAGATGCACCTGAAGGAATGTCTTGAGCAGTTGAGAGGCGTCCATGGTCGACGGCAAACCAACTTTGTTGAACGAAATGTTGACCGCCCACAATTTTTTGGATTGTTGAACGAAGGAGATAAGATTAGATCCTCACTGCCTGTTGAGCGCTTGATCCGGGACACGGGCAGGACCACGGTTGCATCAACTTGCAACTGGACCACCATAAATCTGAACCACCCACAGCCACACTTTCCGAACCCCATTGCGAGAAACCACAGGCAATCATCAAGAATTTCGCATTGCCTCTCCTTGGTTTTCCATCAGAGCTCATGAGCAGCGGCGACCCGCACTTGCGACTGGAGGCATTTGAAGTGTGTATATAAATCGCCCAAGGAAATAATGTGCATCTGAAAACTTGTGTTTTAGGGCAAATTTGACGTCAAGGAGTTCGTAGGAGCAGTTTCAGAGAAACTAATCGCCCAGTCGAAAGCACATGCTGGGCGTACGTTGCGATACAACTTTCTCGAACGAAGACATTGCACTGATTGTCATTCCGCTCAGCATTTGACCCCAAACCGTTTATTCAAAGCTTTGAAACTGCGGTGGACAGACTTATATCCGTACGGAAAGATGTTCAAGCCAAGACAGAGCAGATGGAGAAGAGTGTCAGAGTTGGGGAGCGTGAATACTCGAAGAAGATGGCTGAACTGAACCGGGGGTTTGAGGTGTGGAGTTAATCATCCCTTTTTCCCATTATCTTATAACTGTATGCTGGGTTCTAAGGCTGTTGGCCAATCCTTTACTGGTATGGAGAACAGGATGAATGAGGTTGGGAGGACCGCTATTCGAGTTGGTAGGGGGATCCCTCGTATCCACAGGCCTTTCTGACATTTCTTCAGGCGAACAGCTGGAGTCCGTTCATCAACAGCGTCAAAGAGCACAGGCCGCATACGATCTCATCGACTACTACAACCAATTCTCAAGGAACGATACGACCCAGATAGACGCATTGAAGAAGGAGGGGAAGGCTGGGCGTCGGCAGGTCGCTGTGCTCCTTCGACGGTTGAACATTGTTGCCAAAGACGTTGACTTACCAATTGCTGAGAAGGTATGTTGCTCTTCATTAGGGTATACACAACACACTAATTGTGGTATAGACGAGGGAAAATATTGACAAGTATTGCGAGAAGTTCGAGAAGGACATGCTACACCTATTCGACCGTGCATACCGGAAGGGAGATCCCAAAATGATGCATGTGCGGAGATACCCCAACTACCTTTAGCATTGACTGAAGCTCGTTTTCACAGCACTGCGCCCAAACATTGCTGGATTTCAATGGAGGAACGTCCTGTGTACAGGTGTATGTCAACCAGCATGATTTCTTTATCAATCGAGTGAGAGAGACCAACCGCGCAGATGACGCACAGCTGTCAGTGCACCATAATTGGCTGCTCTCCAGATCTCTGACCGTCATCATTGCAGATGGGATACACTACCAGACCCTGACGCTGCCCCTCCAACCACCGAGCCTGGTCTGACCGAACTCTTTCAAGAAATACGAACCACTGTCGGCCAAGAAGCACAAATCGTACAAGCGGTGTTCCCTAACCCTCCGTATGTCATGCAAGTGTTCTTACAACGTGTATTCGCGCAGTCCGTAAGCCCTTTTATCAAACGGTAAGAAAGAATGCACCGTTGACATGTCTAACTAGATCCAACAACACATGGAGCAGCTGGTCAACGCGGGTGCTGCGATATCTGACCTTGCCTTCTTACGAATACTGCAGATGATTCATCATCAAACCACACTCCTGGTAGAGGACCTCAAAGGCTATGAACTCCCATCCACTGGACCCAAACCAGCAGCAGGGGAGACCGACTTCCAGCGTTCATTGACGGGTTCGTCAGCACCTTCGACGACCGCTGCATCGGTTACAACCATGCTGGAGACAGCGATGGAGGAGCTCTTCGTCCCATATCTCGAGGCAAATCGATATATTGAACGAGAAAGCAAGAACCTTATGGAACTCTATGCAAGCTTTCTCACTACATTCACCCGGTATCATGTGAGCGATGTACGTTCAATGTCGACGAGGCTTCGCTAACACGTCGAATTCTCAGGCGAGGGTACAGAAAGGAGGAAAATCATCCATGTTTGATCGAGTAGTCAATCAGCTCAGCGCTACGGCTGCCACAACATCTACGTCGGGTACGTCAACGACATCTGCAGCCGCAGCCGCAGCCATTTTGCGCTATGGTGGCCTCGGTGCGAATAAAGAGCAAGAGAAAGAAGAACCGATACGGGAGGAGGATGGACAGTTAAACATCAATGTTGCTGAGATCATGCTGAGGTGGCATGCTGAGGCTGTTGGCCGATGTGTGGAGCTCAGTGCGACAAACGACGCGTGGGTTGCTTGTTTGTCTGAACGTATCCAGAATGCTGACTTCAAACCCACACTGTAGGCCGAAGCATGCGTTTGCGCTCCTGCGTGTCCTTGCAGCAGCGATTGGAAGTGCTTATGTTGAACTTTCTCTTGATACGTGCGTTTTGTCATGCCCATGTCAGTCAAACAGTCTAAAAACGAACTAAACAGTGCGCAAGCCAAACTGGAAACATATGACGGGAAGACCGAACCAAATCTCACAGCCCTCGATCTTCTTTACGAGGCAGACCTGATATGCCATCTTTGGCAACAATACGTGAACATGGCAATCCTTCCACTCGCCAGCAGTTCTGTCACGATTCGAAGAGAGATGACTGTCTTCAACAACCAGACTGTAAGTCGGATTGAGGGTGCTGCAAACCAGATCACACAGAAACTTGCGGATTGTGAGTTCAATCATCAACGTCCTTCTCGTGAATACTGAAGTCTTTATTCATGTAGCGATCGTGACCTGGCTCGCCGGCCTGCTCACAAAGCAGAAACGAACAGACTTCAAGCCTCGCAATGACGATCTCTCCTTTGCACGAGTCAACACGGAGCCTTGCGAGGCCTGTTGTGAGGTCCTTGAAAAGGTTCGGGACGCAGCGAAAGCGACGCTCAGTGGGAAGAACCTCGAGGTGTTCTTGACCGAAATCGGCGTTGCATTCCATAGTCTGCTCCTCGACCATCTGCGAAAATTCCCCGTGAGTGCTACCGGAGGTCTTATGCTGGCCAAGTTCGTTCTCTCTCTAGTGTTCAAATATAAACTAGATTATTGAAACCCTCTGTTTCTGCACAGGGATCTTAAATCTTACCAAGACACCGTCGCCACCTTCGGTATCCTAGCCTTGCATGAACGTTTCGAGTTCATCCGTCAACTCGGCAACGTTTTCCTCGTCCGTCCTGACATCCTCAAATCCTACATCACCGAAGGTTACCTCGGCCGCATCGATTCAACACTCCTTCGTCCCTACCTCGCGCAGCGTTCGGATTGGGGCCAAGCTGAGAAAGGCTTCAACGATAGTACTGGCGAAGACGGCGCATCGGAGGTGAAAGGCCTAAGAGACAGGTTCGGCATGGGGAGGTTAAGTATGATAATGAAGGATTTGGAGCCATTAAACTTGAGGGACCATATGCCTGTGGCTATGCCGACTCTTTCAGAGAGGTTCTCTGGGCTGTCCATGCCCTCCAGAGCGGCCTTTGGCGGTGTTGCTGGTGCATAAGTAATCTTGTATGCCGTTTGCTCCCTCTCTCGTCCCATTCCTGCGTTCCTGCTGTTGATACCCTGCACTCGGATAGGATAGTAGTTTTATATTACAGATTTTTGTAGCGTTACATGTCCCATTGACCCCCTCAAGCATTCACTCACCCTTGAATACGGGTGCCCGCTTCTCCTTAAATGCGTTTAGTGCTTCAACCCTATCCTTGCTGTGCAGTAAGCCTTCGTAGGATGCACGCTCGAAGTCTAGTCCTGGTTCTAACGCGAGTTCTGGAGCTCGCGAGATGGCTTGCTTAGCAGCGCGAAGAGCCAACGGCGCTGTGAATCCGGTTGAGTTAAACAGAACATACGGCCCCGAAGCAGTTGCCATACCATTTGCTGAAATCTCCTCTGCCAACTCGAGTGCTCTATCAGCCGCAGAGACGTCCAACTTGGACACATAGTCTACCAATCCTGAGAAGAGGGGGTACTTCAGCGATCGAGACAAAGCAGTAAACAGAAACTTGTCGAACGTACCGTACTCCAAAGCCTCTTCGGCAGAGAGCGACCGGCCAGTAAAGATCAGGTTTTTTGCCTTTGAAAGCCCAAGAAGACGCGTCAACCTCTGGGTTCCGCCTGCACCAGGTATAATGCCCAACTTTGTCTCAGGCAGACCGATCTTCGTCACAGAATGTCCTACAAACACGCAGCGTTCGTCAAAATAGGTGACATGCAGGATTACGGGTCAATACGCACCAGCTACGCGCAGATCACAAGCCAACGCCAATTCCAACCCACCACCAAGTGCAGGCCCATCAATAGCCGCAATAGTCGGCATAGGCAAGTTCTCTAGTTTTCCAAGCGCGCCTCTCAGATCCAAGAGGAACTTGTCCACGTCCTGTTTACTCATCGTACGACGTTCGGCGAGGTCTGCTCCGGCGCAGAAGGAGTTTGGCGTCGTGGAGCGGACGATAAGGACGCGAATGCTTGCTTGGGATGGGTGTGTAATAAGCAAGGAGGAGTAAAGATATTCGCAAGAGAGCAACTCACGATTTGTCGAAGTGTGCAGCTTCGAGGCATTCTCTGAATTCCTTCCAACATCACAGGTCGCGAGTCAACTTGAGTCTAGACCACTGGCAAGACGCGACTTCTTACCTTCAAAAGTCTCAGAGAAATAGCGTTCTTCGCCTTGGGCCTGTTCAGAGAAAGGAACGACACGCCGGAATGCGCTTGTTCGAGGAATGCCTCTGCCTCTGGGTTATGGGTGGAGGCGGTCTGCAGATTCCTCAATAACGAGGAACGCAATGGCTGGATACTTCGCGAGAGGCCTTGAGTTGTATGCGAGCGAATGGCATACGCTAAAAGCGACATCGCTGGCTGTTTTGTGTGAGAGGGCGGCGGCGGTGGTGGTTGGTAGGTTGCAACCAATTGGAAGATCCGAGTCCAGCTGTGATGTGCGGGCGTTTGGAGCAAACCGACTCGGACGAGATCACAATCCAGAAAACAACTTCAAGTGGTATGCTCACAGACAAGAAATGGGTAGTATTTAGAGATAAAAAGTAGAGTCTAACTATCATATACATGTGCTAAATCTTCCAGAATGGTAAAGATTACACAAAACAACAAGCCTCGCCAACATATATGAATGTCAAAAATCTCTCAACGGACAAATGAGTTCGCCCGAGCAACCCATCAGAAACAACCAGAAAAATCATCACAAAACTCGGGAGGCGAACAAAGGTATAATCGGCCCAGTGGAGAAGAGAAGGGACCAGGGGGAAGTGAAGCATAATCCGACCACAAGGAAGTCTGATAGTGTCATCTTTGAGATACTGGAAGGGACGGTAACAATTCTACAGGGCACCGGACGTTCGTCATGAATCCGTCGAAACAGTCAGACCGGGGGGCGCCTTTTCAGTACGCAGAACCGGAGTACACTGAGTGTGAGTCCTGAGAATACGAGTGTCCAACAGGCGGAGCAGCACCACGTCTAGCGACGTTATTTGGGTCGGCGAAGGGGTGAGGGCCAGGTGATGTCCTGTTCTGACCGCTGTATCCCTGTTGAGCACTGACTCCGACTCCAGCTTGACCAGCATACGCGTATTGACTAGCCTGCGCCTGGCCACCGCCATATCCCGTATTGGGTGGATACTCCATGCCGTACGCCTGAGGGTGAGCATAATCGTCCTGGGGTGCCCAACCGTGGTGGATGGCGCGGTCAGGGTAAGCATCCACCCGGGCGTGGGTCGCAATATCATGCGAGCTGTCACCAAGACCGGGAATGTTGCCCAGAGTCGGGGAGCCACTGTCTTGAACGGGAGGTTCGTGGTACTTCTCGAAATAGATCTCGTCCTCTTCATCACGGAACCGGCTACGGCGACGCTTCCAAAGGAGAACGGCAGCGACGATCAAACCAATGATGGCGAGGGCAACGGCGAAGAAAGTGCCTGCAACGGCACCCTTGTTGTCCCAGAAGCTAGACCGTGCCATGGTGAGACTCACGTCGCGCTACGAATCTGGAGGGGAACTCACGTAGTACCCTTCGTTGCACCCGCGCTTTCAGGATCCGCGTCTTCTGGATCATCAGAAGGATGAACAATACCAGGCAAGGTATTGGTAGGACTCCTTCCTGTCGTTGCGACGTTGCGCGTAGGGTTCGCAATTAGGGTCGTTCCAGGGGTGGAAGTGGTTACGCTGGACAAAGTGGAAGAAGAAGTCACAGTCCTTGTAAATAACTATGAGACGAGAAAACCACGGCAGCCTAACAGAAAACTTACGACGAGGATACAGAGCTGGAGCTGGAGCTGGAACTGGAAGAGGTGGAGGATGAAGTACTTGTCGAAGTGGTGGTTGGGGTAGAGGTGGTGGGGGTCGCAGTCGTAGTCGGGGTGGTCTCAGTATGGCGTGTAGTGGTCGGTGTTGTTGTGGTGGTGGGAGGGTCAGTAGGAGTTGGGGGTGGAGGTGGCTGCGTAGGAGTTGTCGTGGTCACCGGAGTAGATGTGGTTGTGGTCGCCAAAGTGGTACTAGTGGTATCTGCGGTGGATTGAGCAAAGGAATGTGGTGTTAGGACGAGAAGAGAAATGAATGTGAGTATGCGAACTGCGGACGCCGAGCAGAAACGCATGGTGGTCGGCGGGGGGGAGGGCGGCGTCGAGGGCTACGGTGAGGACGTTGTTGTTGGTGGTGAAGGAGAGGACGGCGACGACGAGACCCTTGATGTTCCAAGAGAAGGCGCTTATGGACTAGCATATTCCTTTTGCGGAGTTGTCACCCTATATTCGGTATTTTCTGACACCATCTGTCCACTGGCACTCCCTGGACATTGGACAAGTCCCAGACACAACCTGTCTCGTGTACACCATCACCGAGATATATATCTTACACTATCCGTACTGTAGCATTCCCAACCATCCAAATCCGTCAATCCCGAGTCATTCTGATGTATTTGGCAATAGCAGTCAGATCCGGAACATCGAAAGGCCAATGACAAAAACACTCACCGTCCCATCTGCATCTCTACCGCAGACCATCATCCTCTCTAGCATGACCCCGCAAATCCACCTCTATAAATTGCTTTGTCTCTTCATGAAAGTTGTTCGGCCTGCTGATGTGGATATTGTACTGCACAAGCAAGCCGTTCCCAAGATTCTCTGCTATATCATCCGCATCCATACAGTCCCAGCTTTTCGCCAGGGTAGTTGTGAGAGTGTGACGAAGCTGTGTAGCTCGAAGGTCAGTCGCCGAAACAAGATTCTACAAACGTCTCCCAAACTCGCACTTACCACAGGGTTCCGCAGCAGCGGCCACAGCGGGGCATCGTTGAACTCTCGCCACTGCAAGTATCCCAAATACCACCATCCGGGCTATGAAGACCTCGTCAATTGGTCTGAGCACGCAGAATGGTCTATCCCATGCTTACATTTCCATCGTGGTACTGTTGCCGCGGGAATACAAAAGTATGCAAACATGAGCCATACACCCCGAAGTGGTCTTTCAAGAGTTCCCTTGCGAAATGGTTATATTTCGGTGTTCCCCAAGAGACTAGCAGTGTGTCTGGACCCGATTCCAGCATGTGTGGATCATACACGAAAGCTATGTTTTCGAACACTGAGAATCGGAAACGAGGTTTCTTCACCATGATTAACCTGAATAACCAAAATCGTTTGGGGGTTCAGATTAATCATGACGCAAACAACTTACCTGTCGATGTCCTCCAGCTAGATGTTACATTGTGGTGAGTTGAGATTGAAGGATGGTTGGATGCTGACATACGGCATCTTTGTTTAGCCCAAGACACTCTTCCAGTTCGTCACGGTCTAAGGGTCCTTCCGCCTGCGCAAGTCCCGCTTTGGGCGAACCTTCTCCTACGAACTGCCAAACCCTCCACTCATCACCGCTCTGCTCAAAGGAGTAGTCAGCAAGTAGACTCAGCAGATTGAGTGAAAACGTACATCATCTGTCTCGGAGCTCTCGCTAGCTGTCTGCATATCCCCATCAGAGTCTGTGTCAGGTTGCTGGCCGTCGGGCTGGAATGGCTGTTGCGGAGGCGACAACGCACGCTCTTTGCCTTTCGACAAGCGTGACGAAGATGCAGGACCGGCACCTTCAGTCCGCTTGGTCGGTGTCATGGACTTCCTTGCGGTTGAATGTCTTGACTTCACATGGACAGACACTGCGTCAGATTCCTCTGGATCGTCTGGCACATTCACAGTCGTCATCCTCTCTTTGCCCTTGCCTTTCGCGGCGCGGCGCAGAGGGCGAGCTTGCTCCTTGGGCTCTGGAGAGCCTCCACGGTCTGGCTCAGGCAACGCGGAACTCGTGTGTGACATGAGATCTGTCATGGCCATGGGTACCTGCGCATTAAACGTGTCGAAGTCAGCCCACAATACCCACGAGATGACCTCGACCTTCCCCGGACACACCTTCCGTTGGTCGGGGCTTGAGCTATGGTTGGAGGGAGGGCTAGCAAGCATTAACTAAACGATGAAATTATTATCAAGAACGCTCCGTTCAGCAGTAGGGTGACCGACCTTCCTCGGTTCTGTCCTACGTCCCGGACTTCCACCATCAAGACGTTCGTTGACCGTTGTCTTTGACGAACTTGCCGTAGCACGCCTCTTCGACGACGTCTGGTTCTTCTCTAGCTTCAGTTCCTGCACCTCCAAGACCAAAGACGCGACTTGCTCCTCGAGCCTCCCTAAACGCGTCCGACTCTCAAGGCCCTCCATCTCTGCTTTCTTGATCGCCAGTTCGTGGCGTTCTTGGACTCTCGTCAAGTCTTGGATGACGCGTTGGAGCTACGAAGAGAATACGATAATCAAACTCATCGAACGAGGATGATCGTGGTGGTTCATACGCACACCGTCGCGGACAGCATACAGCTCGGTGATTGAAGCGGTCTTTGATAGCGAGCTGCCGACGATAGGCAAATCACCTCTTGGGGACATAGCGGTTGGATGTTAGGAAAGGGAAAGAGCACAGATATGCATATAAAGGCGATTCAGGGTGATATAGAGGACGGTGGTGGGCAGGAAGGAGTGAACTGCTGCGTTCTGGCATGAAAGAGGGTCGTTGCCGCGGCGAATCTCGATTTCCCCTGCCAGCTGAACCGACGTTTCGCGGTCTCGGGTATCACTTTCCTTGGCCGGAATCCTCGTATTGCAGGGCTTGTTGGGGGCATATGTGCTTATTGGGACGGTGTTGTCGAGTGCTGTCTGATGACATGATTTTGGAAAAAGGAGAGTTTGCACTCATGATGCTGTGGACGATCGAGTCTCGAATTACATAAAGACAGACGTTCGCGGGAGCGTGTCGGCAAACAATCAGACTCGTTCACAACTCTCGCCCTTGCCGATCTGCAGGCAGCTATTTAGCTAGGAAACAGAGTGCGTGAGTAGGCGTATATCTCGCAATTCGAAGGATATCAAGAGGATACGATGTGACCGAGGCCAATGTACAATCGTGAGGCGCCTTGAGAAAACCAGCCGAGAGAGCTCCCCGGTAAGTTGCACTCGACCACCACCATCTTCAATATTAATGGCGACACACCGTCTCCTCGTCGACGTTCACACTCACGTCTATCTCCCTCGCTACGCGTCCTTCCTCCGCTCACGCACCTCCGCGCCAAGGATATTCTCCAGACAAACAACTGCATCCAATGGTTCAGTAACATCAGAAGAACGATTATTGATCCTTGACAATGAACCGAGCGGCGGAAGACCCGTTGGCCCTCAGGTACTATAGTCAAAGGAAATAGAGTGACTGACCTGAAGTGAAACGTGATAGGTGTTGCCGTCTGCGCAATAGTACTGGGATAGGGAAGAAAAGCTGAAGTTTATGGACAAGCATGGTATCGACGTTTCGATTGTAAGGTGAGTACAGTCTACATTTCACGCAAAAATTGCTTTGAATCATCCTTTGAACGAACAGTTCGGCCAACCCATGGCTTGACTTTCTCCCCGCACCTACGGCCCATAAGCTCGCAGAAGAGCTCAACGAAGATCTCGAATCATTCTGCTCTACCTCCCCAACCCTCGCCCAACTCCAGTTCAAACGTCTCTATGGCTTCGGTCTTTTACCGCTTGTTCCCTCCGCCAGCACTTCCTCTCTTCTCTCCACCATCGACCAAATCAATAAACTCCCCCATTTGAAAGGCATCATTATGGGTACCAAAGGTGTCGGCAAGGGTTTGGATGATGAAGCGTTGGAACCAGTCTGGGAGGCGTTGGCGAAGACGGGTCTAGTGGTATTCCTCCATCCGCATTATGGTGTAGATGGAAGTGCATGGGGGGAGAAGGAGAACGGACATGTTCTCCCACTTGCCCTCGGATTCCCCTTTGAAACAACAACGGTGAGCCTCAAAGAACCCTCCTGTACGCGTGATACAAATCTCATCCGACTTTCCAGGCTATCACCCGACTCATCCTCTCAGGTGTCTTCGACCGACACCCAGCCCTACGCATTCTCCTGGCTCACTCTGGAGGCACGCTTCCCCTTCTATCCTCTCGCCTTGCATCTTGCATCGCACACGATCCCATCGTCGCGTCCCGACTGAAACACGACGCCCGTCATTATCTCGGAGACCTCTACTTCGACGCTGTCGCGTATGGGTCCGAGGAACTCGGGTTCGTGAGTGATACCATCGGTCGCGCCGCTTCGTTCGAAGGGACACAGAGGGGATCGCAGAGTTTGGGCTTGGAGGCAAAGAGGAAGATCGGTAGCGGTAGGATGCTGTTTGGAACGGACCATCCGTTCTTCCCTCCTCTGAGTGAATCAGAGAAGTGGATGAGTGTCGTGGAAAATCTAGAGGCGATAGAACGCGTGGATGGGTGGACGGATGTTGAGAAGGACGCGGTGAGAGGGGGGAATGCAGTGCAGCTATTTGGACTGAGTTGAAGAAATGGCTATGGGGATCCCGACAATCGAATTCCGGCAGAAGTAGGAACCTTCGCGCAATATACTGGACTTCAAATGTCAAGTGGCATACATACTGATAGATACATCCTGCGGCTACAGTGCTGTTTGTACATTCTATCTTGTACATCTTACGCGATTATCCGTCTACGTCTTTTTTCATGTAGTCTTGGGTTTCTGGATCTTGAGGCTGAAGTCAACATGCGGTACACCTTGGTGAACCACACTCGTGCTCAAGATATCAATATCTTAAGCATGTCATTGAGCATATCTTAACAACAGGACAAGCTAGCTGAGCACTCACCATTGATCGCCCTGTCTTTCAGATTCTCCCCAGTGATGTTGCCACTGCTTTCGAACAAGAACTTCCTCTTCCCGGTCCACTTCTCCCTCAGCCTCTTGCTCACATCAGCCAACTGGCTACCGTCAATGTTGTCAAGCATGATGATGTCTGCGCCAGCATCGATAGCTTCGTCAGCTTCCGCTTCGGACTGGACCTCCACCTCGAGAAGGAGGCTGAAGCCACCGACTTTGCGAGCTTGGGTTATGGCCTTGGTGATGGAGCCTATCAGGAAAGACGACGGTTAGTTGATGAACAGCAAACCCAAAGAATAAAACGCACCGGAAGACCAGATGTGATTGTCCTTGAGCATGATCATACTCGATAGATCATGCCTGTGCGCATCGATTCCACCCACAATCATCCCATACTTCTCAACGAGCCTGAACCCAGGGGTCGTCTTGCGCGTACCCGCGATGATTCCTTTGTACCCATACCCACGAGCTTGGTCAAGGACCTCTTTTGATCTGTACAAACCGAAGGGATTAATCACAGTTCAATGAGAGATGACAGGATGAAAAAGCTCACTTCGTTGCGATACCGGAACATCTCGCAAGCATGTTCAGCGCGACCCGCTCGCCCAGGAGAATATACCTCGCCTTCCCCCTGACTGTCGCGACGTGTTTGACAGGCTTGAAAGTCTCGCCTTCCTCCAGATGCCATTCCACCCTAACAATCGCGCGCACCCGTCAGTCAACACCGTCAATGGCATCAAGGCATAGCCTCAGTCTTAGCAATGACTTACTGACATCCCAGATAGTTGAACACCTCTTCAAAGAACGGCTTTCCCGCTAGAACCGCCTCCGAGTTGCCCTTTCCGAGCAAGAACGCTTCACGCTCGATCGCTCCGACGACGAACCCTCCATAATCAAAGGAAGGGGTATCTTCCGCTAACCAGGCTTGGACTTGCGTTTTCCAACTCGGTGGGAGAAGGTGTTCGTAGTTGTCTCGTGTTGATGAGGATGTCGCCGTCAAACTCATGATGGTGGGGATTCAGATGGTAACGCTGACGGTGGTAAGACACGGAAGTGGGCGGCGGTGAATAGACCCACCTAAAATGTCGATCAACCTGATCTTGATGACACACACGGCTGAGTCTCCCAAGAAAACCAGTTTATGAACAAGCGAATGGCTGCGCTGATGAACACGCTTTACACTACAAGAGTCCACGAAGTCCGAAACAAATGGAAAGGTATGATACTAGGGTTCGACCAGTCATAGTGTTCGTGAAAATACTAGGAAGAGAAAGAAAGTAATGTAGGATACTCAAAACGTCTCTAGCGTGACAACGCCTTCGGAACGTGAACCCAGACATGAAGTGCACTCTAAACAAGTCGGGGGTATCATTGCATCGTCGCATGCGAGAAGAGGAACGTTTTATGTTTAAGCAAGGAAGCTGCCGAGGAGGGCAAGGATGGCGAAGACGCCGGCTTGCATGTTGAAGGTGGGAAGAGCACCGCTGGGGGTGTTGGTAGGGTTCAAATCGCCGTCGGTAGGGGTGGTGGAGCCTGAGTTGTTCTGATCACCGAGAGTATTTGTGCTGCGAGGTACACGTAAGTAAACTGCAACTAGGCCCGATTCGAATGGGGGAACTCACGGGGTGGTGGTGGGACGAGACGTGGGAGTGACGGTGAGAGCAGTGGTACTGCTGGAGAAAGTCGAGCTTCCAGTGCCAGAGGTAATGCTGAAATCACCGGACTGGGCGAGGATGGTGTTGAGCTCCTCGGTGCTCTTGACCAGGTTAACCTGATAGCCGGAGCCGGCAACCCAACCGCCACTAGGGGGGTTGACGGTAAGGGAGTTGTCCTTGGTGCCGTCGACGAGGGCAACGAGGACGATCTGCTGAGGGGGGAAGCTTGCCTGGAAATGCGCATCGGAGAAATGAGCATAGGTTTCAGAGGAAGGCGAAGACAATTACGGACCTGGTTGCTCAAGACGATAGCGAATGAGGCCGGATCGGTGTTGACTCTAGTCCAAGAGACAACGTTAGGGCCGGTGGTTGTCCATCCAGTGGCATTGGTGGGGCTGGTGACCTGGTAGGCGAGGACGGAGGCGGCGAGGGAGAGGAAAGTGGCAGCGGAGAAGGCACGCATTGTGAAGACGACGACGACGAAGAGAAAGGGCGAAAGGCTGAAGAAAGAGGGATGGTGGTGATGGTTGAATTTAAAGGAGAGACTGCAAGAATTGAACCCTCCGAGTCCAAACTGTCACCGACGTCGCAACCTGCTGCTGACAAATCAATCACCCCGGCCGATCTTTCCCGCTTTGGAAATCCTCTCGTCATTTAGGAAATTCTCGGCCGGCCTCTTCTTTGGCCAGATCCGGTGGCGATCCTCTGGGCGTAAACGAGGTGTCTCCCTGATGCAATCCTCGAGTCTCGTTAGCATAAATTCCGTTGCATATCCAGCATGGCGAACAGACTGACCCTTTCTTGATACACAGCCTTATCGCACTTAGGGGCCTGCTCGAACACTTGTCGAACACGGTTTGACATTGAAACGGTGGTTGTTTCTCGTCAACACAACGGCTCCCGCCAGGATCGCACTTTCGCTCCGATGCCACCGTTTTCGAGCATCAAGTGCATCATCTTAATCCTCCGCCACATTCGGGTTCGCATCTCGAATGCCGTTTCACTTCTTCTACGTTCAAAGCCCAAGCTGCAATGCCATTTTCTCTGGCAACTCTTTCGGGTTCGCCACGCCGCACTGGGAGGCATGAGGGGAATGAACGCTCGCGCTCACTGAAAACGTTGATGCAACCCTACTTTATCCGTGACATGAGATCTACATCCGGCAATGGCATCGCGGAGGATGTCCCTACGGTATTGAATACCTTTGTATAGATCAAAAGGAAGAGCAGTGACCCGAAATCGTAGGAGTTTGTGTGTGGCTGGCACGAGTGGCGTCGTCAAGAGGATACCGGTGTAGCAAAAATACGTATGTCTGGTCCTACGGGGACAGGCACGTAGAGGTCAACCCATTTATAATCCGCGGCGCTGTACCGCGGTGTCAAAGAGTCAGAAGATGCCGGAAAAGGATGATGGGCAACGTACCTAACTCCGTCGAACTGCATCTCGAATCGCCGGAATATATTCGCAAGACATAAATACACTTCGCAGTAGCCCAAGCTATGGCAAGCTGGTCAGCATTCATGAGGACGAGTGCGCCACAATGAGCTGATCCAGAACTCACTTCATCCCAACGCAACTCCGCGTTCCTTTCGAAAAGGGTACAAGATAAGGCTCTAGATCCTTGCCATGCCCACCCAACCAGCGTTCCGGCTTGAATTTGTATGCCTCCTCGAATACGGTCTCGTTGTTATGCACGAAACAGCAGCTCATGCCAACCACAGTCTGGTAGATGGCATATAGCTAAACATTCGATTTTTAGGGGTCAAGGTGCACTCACTCCTCCTGGAATGGCATGACCGCCAAGAATTCCCCCTTCTTCGGGGACAACACGAGGCAACGGGCTGGTAACACCGTGGCTCAACCGCAACGACTCTTTTACGACAGCGGTCTGTAACAACGTGGTTTCAGCGCAAACATATGCAACACATACGAACGGCTCTCCTCACCAGGTAAGGAAGTTTTTCAAGAGTTTCATATCTCGGCACATTACTCAGATCGGGCCATGCCTCCTTCAACTCCTGCTTCAGTGCCTTGTACACGCGTATGTCCTCAATGCAATGTATGACTCCAGTGGTGATTGCCGCGCTTGAAGTATCGACGCCCGCGAAAACCAAAACGTAGGCGTCATCAACGAGGTCGGCGAAGCTGAGAGATACGGTAGGGTCTTGGCTGGCGGGACTGATCAAGGAATGATAGATGGTAGGGTGGGGAACCGCTGTGAGGATTGCGGGATCCGCAAGGATGTCCCGAACCTGCTTGGCCAAGATCTGCAGCAAGAATCGGTTCCTCTCACACCTAAATGAGAAGTTGGCATATGAACGCACCTGACGTATTTCATTATATCCGTCCAGCAGCGTAGTCATCTTGAATAACATCGAGGGCGGAATCTTCCCCATAATAGATCTGACAACAGGGAAGTAGATAAATGTTTGCAGAATACCCACAGCACTATGCATGGCGAGTAAAACTGGAGACTTGAAATCTGGTGCGTTGATGGCATCTGTTGAAGTCGCGAAGCATACAGAAGTGATAGTGTCGAGCGAGAAGCATTTGAAGGCATGGGTGAAGTCGGATGACTGGCCTGCGGCGTGTTGGCGGGAAATGGCTGCGCAGAGGATATTGATCTATAGCCGATAAGTGAACTGGGTAAGAAAACATCGAGAAATACGTGCCCTTTCCTGTACGAGATGCTGTAGCTCCAGGATAGACTTCCGCGAGAAATGGCTCAGTAAGGTTTCTCTTCGTTTCTTTGCAGATGCATAGTCTAAGATGCTCCAAACGGATACACCATCCGTCATAGGGCCGTAGAGAAGAGAGTATTTGGGCCATCTGCGGTGAGAGTTGTAGAGTTCGTTGTAGACATCGGGGTCAGAAAAATGTAGCTAGAAAACCCGATACAGAAGTATTGGTGAGCGTGGAGGTTTGAATGTAGCACGAAGACAAACCTCGTTTGGAGAAACCCTGACGACATTTCCTACTCGATAAGCTCTCTATCAGTAGATACATCGTGTAAGCTCGAGGTCTGTCTTACCGTATTGCGAGTGCACCTCAACCATCCTGGGGATAAAGTCCCTCGCAATCATATACCGCCACATCTTCCACATTGTGGACATGGCTGCCAGTTTAGGTCCAGGAAACCTTGCTAAAGGATGAAAATAGGTGTTGTAAATCCATGTGTAAACTGTCCATATCACATAGAGCGAGGGAAGGCTGTAAAGTGCGGCTTGAATAAGCGCCATGGAGTGAACGGCCTCTCAAGGTGAAGGAGATATTAGATAGGGACTGCCCGCTATATGTAGTTCTGCGAAGGCAATTTGAGGCATTTGTGAGCTGTGTATTTCTGGATAGAGTTGGATAACAACCAAGTGTGAGAGGATACGGTGATTGAGAGGACGAAGTAGCACGACTTACTTATGGGAAGAACGCAACTAAGTTCAAAAGAACTCAGATAAAGTGGCCCATGAATGTATTGTGTGGAAAGACCAGCGGCATACTCTGTATAAATAGTCTCGAGTGAGGGCTGGGTCGCAAGCAATATGGTCACGTACTGTATGAGCGCGCCGAATGAGCTGGAGAAGTCGTCTTAACCCCTACTGCGCGTGGACCATACGCACGAACGGGGTTCGAACTCTCTTTATGGAGCATCTTGATGATGTGAGGTCTGTATGAACCCACAATCGATAGCCGACGAAGTCGGGAAAAATAATTGCTTCAGTCAGTGTCCCCCACGGCCATGTCACTGGGAACCAAAGAACGTGTGTTGGCCGATGTGAGGTTGCCTAAATGCCCCGTCTTTCATTCGTGACTATACAGGATACGTTGTGTCAGGTAGTAGGATACCACCCATCAACCTACAAGGCCATGCATCAGCAAAACTGACGAACGCATCGTATGAAGATACTTACATTCATCACTGAGGGCCACCTTTCTTCGCATAGTAATCCGACCAAATTCTTTCCAATTTCTCCGCCGGCCACCTTTCGTGAATACCCTTCGACGCCTCCTTCAACTCCTTCGCAACCTCACTCCACTTGAAATTTACCAGTTTACCGTGCTGCTTCACGATTTCGCCATTTACCATGACCAATTCGATGTCTGCGTCAGAAGCATGGAAGACAAAGCCAAGGAACGGGTCGAGACATGCGGCAAGGTTGGGAGATTCGGCGTCGAACACAAGGAGGTCAGCCTTCTTGCCTTCCTCGATAGTGCCAATAAGATGAGACATGTTAAGAGCTTCTGCGCCCCCTAGAGTAGCGAGGCGGAAAGCATCAGCCGCGCGCCATTTGTTATGGGAAGGGGGGACGGCTTTCTGTTGTAGTGCTTGGTCGAATTCATAGGCTGGAGCAAATCGATCATTGAAGATGGCCTCATTCCATATACTTACTCGCATTGAAGCACTTACCTCGCTGCCACTGCAACATTATCCTGAATTAAAAGTGACGACCAAACCACCTTTGAGGAGATACAACATGATTAGCCTTTACGGGGTATGAGAAACAGCACGGTACTACTATATGAGATTCAAATGTGTCGCACGCCAGTCGAGTTTGGTCATATGATAGAGCTTCAGCCAGCCTGAGGCTGTAACCTCGCCAGCGGAGTTATCGGCCGAGATTTAATTTTGGTTCTTGTGTACTGCATAACTCTTCAAGCTTCAAGGTTCATCCACTCATCGACCACGATAATACTCATAACCAACTTCGTTCGTACTAATACAACAATACTGCCATCATATAGAGGGATGTATCGCCAATCCTATGGTTCTATCATCAGATTCAAGGTTTGGCGATAGCTTTGGCGGTTGGCCGATAGTGACGTGTCCCCGTCAACCGTGACCCGAACTTCGCCTTCGTGCGCTATTGCGCTCTAAGGACCAAAATGTCCGAATCTCCACACAGAATAGACCCAGAGGTTCCTCCTGAAGTCGATGGTAAGTCGAAGTTCTGTGCTGCCATGAAGATCCATCATTGACGCGCTGCAGGCTCGCCACGTTCACAGCCAAGTACGTGTTTCTCAACGACTGTACACTGTTTTCTGACGCTTCATCATGTGTCCTCAGTCAATCCGGTCCTACCATCGGAATCAGGGGTGCCTTCAGACCGTCTTTACTCACTTTACCTCGACGAAGCAGAAAAGTATGACAGTGCACTCGCAACTCGCCTTAAAACTGGATCAGATGTATTACTCATTTATGTGAGCTCTGGTTTATATACGGTCAAGTTTCTAACTTGAATCGTCCCCTTGGATAGGCCGGTCTTTTCTCTGCGATCGTTGCGGCTCTTCTCATCGAGAGTTACTCCAACTTGATACCAGATCAGGGCGAGGCAACCGTGTTCTATCTTGCCCAGATCGCCCAACACCTGGCATCTACTTCGTCTGGCAACATAACGGCCATATCCTTTACCCCCTACCCCGACTTTCAGAGCCCTTCCTCTGCCGTGCGCGTGAATATCCTGTGGGTACTCAGCCTCATCGTCAGCCTCGCATGCGCGCTTGGGGCAACTCTCGTTCAGACCTGGACAAATCGTTATACGCGGCTGCTTGGCCAATATACCAACGTCGTTCACCGAGCGCAACAGCGCGAGTTCTACTTTGAGGGCATCAAAAACTCCCACCTTTTGGCTGTCGCAGAGGCGATGCCAGCCCTGCTCCATTTGGCTCTATTCCTGTTTCTCGCTGGCTTGGTCGAATTCTTCTTTCAGACACACATCGTTGTGGCATATGTCACCCTCGCTGCTGTCGTTGTGGTTTCTACTGCGTACGGCGCGTTAACACTCATGCCACTCGTTATCACATCCACGCCCTATCAAACACCACTCAGCCTCCGTCTTCCGAGGACTTTTGAGCCACTAAAGTTGCGACTCCAGCGGAGGCCATGGATGAAACAGCAGCGGGATAGGCCCTTTCAGTACGCGGAGGCTATGGAAAAGATATCTGCTTTACGGCAGAGCAGAGCTCTGCAGTGGTTACTGGACAGGATGAGGGGTGCCGAGAGCTTCGACCGGTTCGTGGAAGGGATCGAACCGTTCCTCGGGGCCGCAGAGCAGAGCACCAGGATCGTGTTCCAACTCAATGTCAATACAGATCCCGAAGGAAGACGTCGGTGTCTCTCCGCGCATATTGGCCACCGGTTGCACTTGTGTCTCGACACATCTATCGCCATAGACACTCGCCGTTCGCAGGTGAAATCAATGGCTGGTGCGCTATGGAGCTTGCTGATTAGAGTGCACGCTGGGGACATGGACAATGACATTGCACCAGGCGGCACAGACGACACAAGCGAATGGCGCCCTGTATCACAACATCTTCAACAATGGCTACATCCGTACATACTCCGCTCACTGCGTCGTCTCCGGCAGGACCCTGACCCATTCATATCGTTATATTCGATATGCACTTCAATAGTCATCCTGGTCCATACCGCACGCTTGCTCGCCACAGCCATGTTGCAGAAGGGGGACATCACTGTGCCGCATGGTTGGGGGTTCATCCAGCTTCTGGAGGCCTATGACTCTGGTGTCACTTACGAGGCTGTCGAAATGAGCTTCGAATTGGACGTCCTCGTCGAATGTCTTCTGGGACCTCCGCGTGATGAGATGGGCCAGAGGTCGAGGGCCGAGGAAAACCTCAGCCGCTTTTCAAATGCACGTGGTTTTGTCCCCAAGAGTAGTTTCGACTTCTCCGCATTAGGTTCATCCCCTAGTAAAGACGTGGAGCATTTGGATACGAAGGCCGTCAGCAATTCATGTCACCTGGCAGCACTCTGCGCCTTCCTGGAGCATCTGACCACAAAAACTCGGGATCTACATCCTACCCCAACCGTCATTGATCTCATCCAACGGACGTTCAGACTACTCGCCGTCAACACAAGTGCTGAGAATTCTGATCGAACCATACAACGTTCCTTTAATACCAACCTGGAAAGGGTCTTCCACTCTCACTACTACGCTGATCCACGAGCCGAAATTCTTGGTGGACGAGCGACCTTCCTTCACGAGGAAATCAGGGGGATTACAGCCCTTATCTCGAAAACTCTTGATCATCCTGTTTGGTCCCGCAATGCGGGTATCGTTGCATTTGGGATAACGAGCTATGTTCGCGCGGATGAGCTTGTTCTACTGGACTCCGGCTCAGGCCGTATGGGCGACGTGGTCTTCGATGGAAAACCGCTCATACCGAGCGCGGAGTATACGATCTGTACTGCAGATAGATATGATGGGCTTGATCTCTCTGGGTCTGATAACACGTCGGTTCTCATTTTTGCCTTGCATGGTGGGCACAACCAGAAGGTAGGAGCCAGTACTCAGTACATTCTGCGCTGATTGCTTACGGGGTTTTACTACTGTAGTGGCAACTGCTGCAGAATGGGCAGTATTGGTCGCTTCGCAACGCGCAAACTGGGACTTTCCTGGGCATTGAGTCGGATCTGGGGTCTATATGCGACAGTACGGCCGTTTGTGCGTCCAACGAGGCTATAGCATGGGATATACGTATCGAGCCAGATACCTCACAATATTGGTATGTTCAGTCGTGAATTGATGTAACGCTGATTGCCTTACGATGTTATCGCAGCTTGTACTACGCTGGTACTGAGTATGCCATTGCTCGTGGAAGTGACAATAAGGTTAGAAGCTATCCCTTCACTCGACTCGGACAAAGGTTTTACGCTAAGGGTACTGGGTAGGCCGTTTTATCGACGAACGAGCACGTGCATTGGGAGTTTGGTCGCGTTGTTTTCAAGCCCCTCGTCAAACAAGACGTCAATTACTTCCTCATTTGCGGTGGGACGTCCAATACACTTGATTTGTCCGGAGTGGATTATACTTCTATCCTTATTTTCCCACTTCACGGCGGCTCTAATCAAAAGGTATCATTGCTTCCGTCAGCTTCCTGGTACTCGGACTCACTGGCAACGCACCACAGTGGAAGATGTACGCAAGCGGGGATGGGGATTACTGGTACATCCAAAGTATTGCGAATGGGGCTTTCTTGTCTATTGATGGCGTGCCCCGAGACGGCGCTGTCACCTTCGCCTCCCGCAGGACAAAATGTGCATGGGAGATTCGTCCAGATGAAGCGTATACTATGACTTACAAGTCAGTACTTTTTCTGATGTAGGATTGATTACTTATTCCGTCGCTCCAGTCTCTTTTACGCAGGCACATCGTATGCGTTGGTTCAAAATACAAGCAACAAGGGCGAAGTGGTGAGTCTCTATCCGCAAACTCTCTACTGGAATTGCAGTGAACCAACGCCCTCTCAAGGCAGTCCTTTCACGGTCACCTTCTGCAATCCGTCTCCGATTTGATCTCATAGAATGTGACGCAATTCTTGCAAAACCGGAGCCCAGGCCATCGAGGACGGTGGGGAACGCGTGGAACTCTGGTATCGGGGCCGTCACGCCAAAATCGGGCTCAAAATATCTTCTCTATTGCCATGACTCCGACGATGTTCTTGACCTTTCCGCTGCAGATAACACAACCGTTATGTTATGGACGTTTAACGGAGGCACGAATCAGAAGGTATTGTATGTCCTTGTATCGCTATGAATGATCTTCCGTTCAACTATCAACAGTGGTTACTCAAGCAAGAAGGAGAACGGTGGACAATTAAGTGTTTGGTCACGGACCAATACCTCTGCATTGAGGGTCCACCGGTTGACGACGCCGTCGTACTTGTCTCAAATACGGTTGCGTATTGGGAGATTAGACCAGTACTCGATCCTTTATTACCACAAAGTGCTGATGCAGGACCCATCCTTGATACCGTTCACAAGTCTTCTGGCCCACACTACAACATATGCTACGCAGGAACACATTTGAGTCTTGCTGTAGGTGCTCATGAAGTCCATGAACTTGGCGCGGTGAGTTGTCAGGCGATATGCTCGACTTACATACTGTACGCTGAACATGACTTCAAAGGTCGTCTCATTGTCTGGAGCAAATAAAGCGAGTATCAAATGGCGTCTTGAGATGCGTAAGTCCCGTTCACATCTGAGGCTCGCCGTAATTCTGACATGATGATTCTACAGTACAATGAGCATAGGCTCCTAAAATCCCAGCTTCAAGAGATGAAGTAGGGAGGGGACAAGAAGACAGTTTCTGGACGCATAAGTGTTGTTTTGTTGGCAGGGCATACAGGTGGTCCGATGTATATGATGCAATAACGGTACAGGAATTGTAAACTACTTCCGGTAAAACTGCAAAGTAAAAGTCAGGAAACAGTAGTAACATCTCGGGCAGGGTTGGAGGACGTACATTCCGACGGAAATTAAACCAAAGGGATAGACAACCTCGGTCAAAGCTACTGCGGAACCCACTATACAGTATGTTTAGTGCGCTAGCTCATCCGGAAGACTTAGCTGTTATACATACCGTTTGTGAGAGAATTCCCACTCGCGATTGACAATTCTGAAGGCAATATCTTCATACGGTGGGCCAGCGAAGAAGTGAAGCAGTACAGTCTCATCGTTACCCGGCTCTTTAACGATCTTGAAGCCGGGAGCCTTCGATTTGTCGATAAGATCGGGATAGAAGATGTTGAACTACAAGCGGTTGATTAGAGCCTTGTCACGTCCAAGTTGAGGAAACCAGCATACCTTGTATCCTTGTACAACCTTGGGCGGCGGATTGTCGGTACTGAAATGACATCAGGACGGTAGTAATTAGAACAGAAGCAAACCACTTACTCATAATGTGTTTGGTTGTACTTGTTCCACTCGTACCCAGTATGCACGCGATTTAAATAGCGCGGTTTGCGTGGGCGATACTTGTCCTCCCAATTATACGTCGTAGGATTGGCGATCGTCTCCTCAGCGTTGAACACTTCCTCCTCTTCGTCGATGTCCCTCTCTGCCTCCATGCGATACAGTGCTTCTGTCTGCATGGCGTCAAGGGCTTTGGCCTCAACGTCTTGTGGCTTCGCTTCAGCAGCCGCCTGTGCAGCTTTAGCCACGAACCGAGAGGCAGCAACTGATCGACGTTGTTCCATCTGCAAAGTAATGAGACGACGGCTTGAAGTAATAGATCCGCATCCACAGTACTCACCAATGTACGAAGGTCGTCCATCTCGGTGACAATATCAATCTGTCGTTCTTCATAGGGCAGTTTTCTGATATCGAGCAGAGCTGGGCTCATAGACCGGTCGTACGGCTCTATATCCTCTTCCGCAATGGTTTCTTGTTGTGTTGGGCCGGTCTCTGGGATCGCATGACGATCTCCACGAGTAGCAGACCTGACAACGCCAGCCAATAGCTCTTCTTGTGCCTGTAAAGCCTCGTCCCGCTGTCGCTTGCGTAACTGCTCCAATCTGTTTCTAACGACAACTTCATGGAGAGTTTTGAGTTTCGCCTGGGGCGCGGTCAATCTTCGGCATAGAAAATGTTGATGATAACCTACTTTGGCTTTCCAAACGATCAACTTCTTCAGCAGACCTTCCCAGTAGTCCACATCAATAGGTTCCCCGCTTCCTAACTTAGCCTGTATCTGCCTTTGCAATGCAACGAGGTGATCGTATGTCTTTCCACGTAATAGGTTGTTCACGTCGGCTTCTACGGCGGCGGCAGCTTCAACGCCCATTTGCTGGTTCATCTTAATGCGGTCCAATGCATCTTTGACGACGACCATCATATGCTGCATAGAAGATGTTAGTGTCCCTTCCTTGCGGGATGTAGACATATGGAACTCACGGTCCAGAACTCTATGTTCAATTCAGACTGCTCCAACCTTAGATACCTCTCAATATCATCATGCAATTCTTCGACTTGAGCAGGTGCAAGACTCTGCGTTGCGAAGTTCAGAACTACACGCCCACACAGGTGAACAGAACAACTTACATCGATGATGTTATATGGCTCGTCGAGGTCGATCTCCAGTTCTTCGTCATCCACACCATCCTTGTCTTCCTCGCGGGGGTTAACATATCTAAGGTTCAGTGCAAGGAAGTCGATGGCTTTTGCACGTTTCTCCTTGATTCGAATGGCGGCCCTCGTCCGTTCTTGCTCCAGTTGAAAGTCCTCTTCCTTCGATAACCAGTCCGCCATCTGTGCTGACTCCGCGAGCCTCTGCATCCTAATCTCTTCCTCCTCCCTCAGCTTCTGCTCAGCCTCCCTCTCCGCCCTCCTCCTATTCAACCTCTCCAATTCCTCCTTTGCCTCCTGCCGCCGAAGAGCGTCCTTCCTTTGCGCCTCTGCTAACGACAATCCTTGTTTCCTCTCCTTCTCATTCTTCTTATGCCAGCGGAATTGCTGCCCAAGGTTTACGTCGTGGAATGGGTTGTCGGTTGCGCTATACACGCTGAGTTCTGCAACCTGCCGCGCCTCCTCTTCCTCTTTCGCCCTCTTCTTCTCCGCCTTGCGTGCTCTTCGTTCTTCGCTCTTGTCACGTTTCCGTCTGTTTGTATATGCTTCAGTATAGCAGCACACCCTACAAATCTCAACAAATGACGCACTTTTTCCTGTCACCGTCCGAGCTTTTACTCCTACTTCTGTCATGTCTGCGACGTGAAGAGCCTTCCTCTTTATCTGGACTTCTACTACGTCTCCGCTTCCGTCTGTCCTCCTCCTCGTCGTAGTATCTGGAAGATTTCCTGTCGGAATCTCTCTCCCGAGACCTATCCCTATGCCTCCTCTCCTCCCGACGGGGAGAAACCGATCGCGAATGTCGTGCCATGTCGTGAAAGAATGAGATGGTCAAGAGTAAGTACGAATGAGCTGCACTCTCCTCGGAAGCGCCTGTGACCGTGTGGAAGACGTTTGGGCGGCTACTAAACAGAGAGGGGAACTTGAAACCGTCCTGGTGATGTCTTGGAATCAACCTTGCGTCGTCCATCGACCTTCGTTCACCCTCTTGCGACCCCTCGTCCCATGAACTTCTCGAGGACACCCCTACTTCTCTCACGATGTGCTCGTAGGACAACCATTTGTGTCAAGACATGTCGGAAGGTCCAGACACAGGCGCGCTACGAATATTCTCCCCATGATGACGGCGATGATGGAGGGACTTCTTTCGATCCAATTCCAGCTGGTCTTGCAACACCGAAACAAGTACGTTGTTAAGAAGTACATGCTACATGCTCTCGAAATGTTGAACGTATATAGCTGGCCCGATTTCTTGATGAATATGTGGTTGGACAAGAGAACGCAAAGAAAGTGCTCTCAGTAGCGTGAGTGCTTTGTATCGTATTGGAATTATCACACGTTCGATATCATTTATACAGTGTGTTTAATCACTATAATCGCGTTCGAGCCAACTTCTCTGCAATGCAGGATGCAGAGCGAACTTGGGAAGAATTTGCGCCAGAGGATGGTGTGTATCCTCCGTATTTTGTGATATGCACTCTGAGACTTGGCCATTGGGTAGGTCAACATGTGTCATCGGCGAAGGTTCATCCACATCCATACCGCATACCATCACCGCTACCGCTACATGCGAGACATACCTTTTCTATATTTGAGAAGAGCAATGTCCTCGTACTGTGAGTCTCGTTTATTGAATTCCCCGCGTTACACCCTGAACGTGATTCTTCAGTGGTCCCACAGGTTCCGGTATGTTAAATACCTGTGCGCAACCACTGAAAGACAGCTCAGAAGTTCGAATTTCCAGGCAAGACCTTGTTGGCGAAAACACTGGCCAAGGTGCTCGATGTTCCGTTCTCAGTAAGCGACGCAACTTCTTTTACTCAAGTAAGTCCACTGTTCCAGGCCTTCCAGCAAATCCAGTAACATGTGTCTGCAATAGGCAGGATGTTAGTAACCTACAAGTTTTAGGTGACATGAACAGATTATGACTATTTCTCCCACAGATATAGGAGACGATGTAGAGATGTGCATACAACGACTCGTAAACTTTTTGTCTTTGTTTTTTATGCTTCACATAATGACTTTCATTCATTCTTTGTAGCTACAAGCTGCAAGCTGGGACCCACAGCGAGCCAGCGTCGGCATTGTATACATTGATGAAATTGACAAGATTGCACGGAAGTCTGGCCATGGGGGTACGGAGGTATCCCGCGACGTTGGTGGAGAAGGCGTACAACAAGCACTGTTGCGCATGATGGAAGGCTCCGTGATCACAGTACAGGCCAAGGGAGCGGCTGAAGCTCCGCCAATTGGATCGGAAGGACGAACAAGGCCGGGGCAACGCAACCTGAATGTTGGAGGTCGTACGTACCTGTTCCACCGTGCTCTCAGCGACTATACTGAACCCACCCCAGCACGACCTGATTCATACTCTATCGATACCTCCAACGTTCTTTTCATTTTGAGTGGGGCTTTTGTCGGCCTTGACAACATCATCAAGCGAAGAGTTGCGAAAGGGGCACGTTGCCCATGTAAACTCGAGCGTTCTGTTATTCATGTCTGCTTGTTCACAGTCCATTGGGTTCACCGCAAATATCGAGAAGCCAGCTGAAGATGACGCGACTGGTTTCATGCCCTTCTTCACCTCAAACAGACGAAACGTTCCTAATGTTCTCGATCATGTCGAGCCTGCAGGTACGTCACCGGGAACATATCTCCCGACCCTGATCTATAATAACCTCCTTCACATCCTTCACAGATCTTGTTAAGTACGGTTTTATCCCAGAGTTTGTGTCTCGTCTGCCATCGTTGGCCACGCTATCGCCGTTGACGCCACAGGATCTCCGTCGGGTGTTGACTGACGTCAGAGGGTCTCTCATCTCACAATACTCAGCACTGTTCGGGTATTCTGGCGTTGAGATTCGGTTTACGAGTAGTGCATTGGATGAGATTTGTTTCAAGGCGGCAGAGAGGGGCGGCGGTGCGAGAGGTCTAAGGGGAATCATGGTCAGTCTGAGTTCATCTGTGATGTTCGGTTGCTCACAAGACCTGTCCTGGTATCCAGGAAAACCTACTTTTGAACCCTATGTATGAAGTCCCGTAAGTACCTCTGGTATATGCACTGCCGGAGCGATATTAACCTGTGTTGCCCTCTAGTGGTTCCGTACGTGCAAAATCTCCCTTGGTGAACCTTGGTGATGGCTGACCAGTGTTGAATTATTTGCAAAGGCCACTCGCCACGTTCTCGTCACCGATGCTGTTGTCAGAGGCGAACAGCCGCCATTATACTGGATCAAAGGTCAGGCCCCTGCATTCTGGGCTGCATGGGCCGCGGAGGAAGAGGCACGACCATCGAAGCTCAGCAGGTCGTAAGCTGTTTGGGTTCATCTTTCCATGTATACTATTTCCTCCCATAGGATCTTCAGGGACAGTTGTATCAAGTACAAGAAGTCTTGGATGTACGGCGGCACTTGCATTTTGTGCGTCGTGTGATCGTATCGTCTCGGGGATGAGGAGGATGTATGATCAATAGGCGATTGAGATGAGGATGTTGCCATGCGAAGAATCGAAGCTCTACAGTGTGGTATACAGTAACATAGGCTGCACTGCGCATCAACTCATCAAGGAAATATCAGCACAGGAGTGTACAATTAATCTCTGAGTGTGTACAAAATTTGTTTACTCTGCCTTGACAGGCTCCTCGGTCTTTGTCTCTTCTGCAGCAGCCGGGGCGGGCTCCTCCTCCTTCGCGGGCTCTTCCTTCACCTCGGTCTCCTCTGCCTTCTCAGTAGGTCCGGCGAGACCGGCGTTGATCTCGCGAGCCTTCTCGAACTCATCCTTGAACTGTTGGGCATCTGGTCATATTACCAGGATCAGAAATATAGTAAAATGGTTTTAAGGTGGGATGTCTTACTCTCGGCGTTGGCGAAACGAATGGCAAGGGTTTCCGCAGTGGGAGGGTTTTCGGAGTAGTCGGCAGCAACCTTGTAGACCCAGCTTCGGTCCGAACCAATATTCGGTTGCAGCTTGATGTCGGCGGAGACTGATCTTTGCTCAGCATGTCATACATAATCACAGCAGGTTTGAACTTACTGGCGTGGTTGGCGCAAACCTTTAGTGTCTTATCACGCCTCATCACAAGTCGGACCTTCTTGGTCTCCTTGTGCTGAAGCAGACGAACGTCGCCGGTTCCTCGCTCCTTCCACTCGGATGTCTCAGGAATGAATCGGAAGAGTTTTGCGCGCCTGAGATGACGCGATCTATGGTCAGAGCGAACTGGGAGGACGAAGTGGCGAGGGTTGGTTACGCACATCTTGAAAAGGGCATCCTCGTCCTCTTCGTGAGTCTTGGTCTCGACTTGCTCTGTGAGCTTGATGACAGGCTCAAAATGAGGGTCGTGATCCTCCTCCTGCTGGATTAGAAGAATATGTAAGTTTTTGGTACGTGATCTGACCGCGTCGGGAGTATCGATGGGCGTTGCAACGATGTCTGTGGTTGATCGAAGAGGAAGATCGAGAACTTACGCGGGGTGCGAGTGCGTCTGTGTCGGCCATTATGATGTTGAGATTTCCGTTGAAAAGAGATTTGAAAAGAGAGGGATGAGATGAAAGTGGAAAGACAAGGAGTGGAGAGCCAAAATGTCTGGCGTGCTGCAAACCCTTGACCAAATCTGAATCTGATCAGCGGAAGGACCCCGGTGATACTTTGATGGCACCCCCATTCGGGAATGTCTGGGGTCCCTGCTCTCTTTGCCACAGCTTTCGTGAGACGTGTTCGCTGAAAGTGAGAAAGACTGGTCACCCATTCCACCATGGCACGAATATATACCCCAACACTCCTCGCCCTGTGTCTCTCTTTCCTATGCTTACTTGTCCACGGACATATGATTGACATTCCGGCTTCAAAGAAGGAGTGTTTCTTCGAGGACTTGCACGTCAATGACAAGGTACGTGGCTTATTCCAGAATCCACGGTAGCAACGCTGAGCCCTTCGAAGATGACCGTCACGTATCAAGTGGGAGGAGGGGGTCATCTGGACATAGACTTTTGGGTGCGTCGTGCTCAATACTGCAGGCGAAGTTCAGGCACTTATAAAGCAACAGCTTACCGGGCCAAACGGACTTGCCATGGGCAAGCACATAAAGCAATCCACTGGGTCCCTCTCCATTACTGCTGAGCAGGATGGCCGTCACGAATACTGCTTCTCAAACCAGATGAGCACGGTGGTGGACAAGATTGTCAGGTGCGCCATAACACCGTCCCTGAAAATTCACCATGACTGACCTGCTTGCCATAGCTTCAACGTTCATGGAGTCATCTTTGTGGATGATGATGGTACATGTCATCGTTATATGTTTCGAACTGCCCCCCTGATTGCGCCCCCACAGACACTGTTGCACCCATTGAGCGCGAAATCCGTAACCTTGCAAACGGTCTCACCGCCGTCAAGGATGAACAGGAGTACATTGTCATCCGCGAACGCACACATCGCAATACCGCAGAGTCTACGAACTCAAGAGTGAAGTGGTGGTCGGTATTCCAGGCTATCGTACTCTTCCTCGTGGTTGCTTGGCAGGTGTACTACCTCAAGGTGAGATTCAGCCTTCCCTTCAAACTCGTGTCCAGTCTAACGTAGAGATCGCAGTCATTCTTCGAGGTCAAACGTGCTTTCTGATTTACATCAATACATTATACATTATACATTTATCTTTCGTCTGCGAGTTTCAAAGCACACCAAGATCAAAACTGGTCAACGTTCAACTGGTGTTACTTATTGCGACGATGAGATGGTATGCATAATGATCAACGACGGATAGCATGATTGCAGAAAAATCGTACAGAATGACTGGCAAACATAATCAAAAGAACGGCAAACAGGGTATAAAGGAAATTCAAAACAATACTAATACGATTGACAGATATATGAAAACAGTGGATGTTGGTCATGGTTGTGGTCGTGAGGATACGAGGTGAAAGAAAAGAAAACTTGGTGCAATAACTATACGTGACGAAAGCGTTCAACGCCATGTCGGTTTCAATCCACCTCCCAAAGCAGACCCACTTCTAAAGCTTGTGTCTCCAATGCTCGTGTTAGCAAGGTCGGGGGCCTTGACCTTCAACGCATTGGTCAACCTGGATGCCTGCGACATGGCAAGTAGCGACAGCCTCTTGGGGCGCTTCGCAGGTGACCCAATTGCGACCCTCCGAGGACCTGAGCTCTTGCCGAAAGCACTCGCCGACTCGCCATGATCTATAGGAGACAATTGAGGAATCATGCTAGACCGTCTCCTCGGTCTATCGCCGCGGATAGGACCGATTTGTGATCTCCTTCGTCCAGTTTTGCTAGGACCAGGGACCTTGGAAATGGATAGTCGTTTGGAAGGGCTCGCATGCCCCTTCAGGCGGCTGCGATCTCCGTCGTTGCTGCTGGACGAATCCGTAGTTGGTGATGTGGCGCGGTTCATGTTGCGGTCACCAAGAGGAGCCGCTCTTCTCGGGGAACCGAATACTGACTCGTCAGCTTCTGCGAGGCTTCCTAACCCTGAAGCCTTGGAACGAGTCTTGAGGAAGTTCGGATTCAAGTGGCTCGCCCGTGGCCTCTTCCCTCCAACTCTGGACTGACTACTACTGGACGACGAGGAGGGGGCAGTGGTGAAGACTGTCGGCCCAGAGTTGAAGCTTAAATTGACGCTGTCCTCTGTCCTCTCATCTTCCCATTCGCTCTCGGACCCTCCAACTGGTGTGCCTCGACGACTTGACGAAGCTGTTGGGCCGAGTTGCGACGAGGACGAGGACTCGGTGACAGTGGGTACAGGATCGATAGTCTCGACTGTGATAATGGGTGTGATCTTGACACCGCCATCGTCGATATTTCCGCAACCGACTTCATCCCTCCACTGGACACCCTTCTTCTTTCCCTTATCCTTATCCTTGTCCGAGACACGGCGATAGGGAAGATTGTTGGCCATACTGGAACGTAACGATTTTCGTGGTGTCCCTCGTGACTTCCGCAGGGGTGAGCCCACGGTGGACCCATAGGAAGAAGACCGCCGGGAAGCCTTGGCGGCAGGTTGTGGCGACGAGACAGGATTCGAGGTGACCCTGTTCTGTCCGACACCAAGAGTGCTCGGGTACGCCTTGAAAGAGCTGACCATCGAAACTTGAGGTGTCGGCCCAAGGTTGTATTGCGCGACGGAGTGGCCAAGAAGTGCTTTGAATGCCTCGTCGTTCCCCTCAGCGATGCTGCGCATGGACACCGCCAACGCCTTGACGGTTCCTTCCAACCCATCTTTCCCCTCCTCCGTCGCCGCCTTCAGGATCTGGCCCGCCTCGCTGATCATGACTGTGCACCTGCCTAGCATGCCAATGAGATTGACAACACTTTCCGCCTGACCCTTGACAGCCTCTTCCAGCGCATCCCGGCGAGCCTCCGCCTTGACCCGCTCCATCTCTGCCTTGCGCCACCGAGCATCAAGTTTGACGTTGTCGACGGTGACTTCATCCAACTTGTCCGACCGTCTCTCGCTGACGGCACGAAGGGTAGCCTCGAACATCGCCCCAGAGTTATTCGATTTGTTGAGACGAACGTTCAGTGCGGATTGTGCCTTCAAGGCTTGTTCCTCCGGTGCAGCCAACGCTTGCAGCAATCCTCGTTCAGCCTGCAAGTCTGGAGAGAGCCCAGACGATGATGAAGCCTGCGCGTCCAGTTCGGCCAATCTGGCACGAATGACTTTCAGCTTTGCGTCGGCCACGGAGAGTTTGCCGGCACAGATAGCGCCATCCATGATCGCTGCCTGTGTTTGGTTTGTCTTCATCTGCATGTCGGCCTTCGCTCTCTCCACTTCGATCGCAGCCTCCTTTCTCCTCCTTGCCTCCTTCTCCGCCTCTGTGTCTCGCTTGCCAGCCAACTTTGCCTTCAACTCCGCGACTTCCTGGTTGAGACGGGTGATAGCCTCCACATACTGTCCAACGTGTCTGTCCACGTTAACCACGTTACGGGTGACAACCTTTGTCTTGATCTTGGTCGCGCGCTCCGCGTAAACAAGAGTGTTGTGGGTGTCGTCAAAGTGAATGGAGGTAGGAGCAACACAGACGATCATGACCGTCTTGCAGTTTCCGCCGAGGGAAAACTTGAGTAGGCGAGTGAGCTTGCTGTTTCTGTAGGGTACGTGGCGTACAGCTCCACCGCTCTCGCAGAGGGCGTTGATGCAGTTGCCAAGAGCCAGTAAGGATTTGTTGATATTGGCACCTTCCACCATACGCTGGCCCATGTTAGATGTCGCGGCCGCACGTTCGCTTCCAGCAAGATCAATGATGGACAGAGTGGCCACCGTGCGCTCTTCCGACATGGATGCTGTCCTCGGTGACTGTGTAACATGAACCTGGAGGACGGCATGTGATCGGGAAGAGGTTTCGTTTGCGTGTGTCGGTGACTGCGTCCGGCGCGAGTTACCCAGCAAGACGATCTCTTTCACTTCGGCAGCGCTCTTTGGTCGAGCTTCCACCAAGCCAACGACCTTCACAGTCTTGTCTTCGCGAATCTGCAGTCCACCTCGAGGAGTAGGTGAACCAGGCTCTGCCAAAAGGTCCCGGATCTCTTCGTTGTAGATCTCCAGAAATGTCACCATGACATCCACGTTGCATTCCTCTTTCTTGTCCTCGATATCTTGAAAGAGATCCGCCATGGTGAGGTAGATGATACCCGGGTCCGAGTCCGTACCACTGATTGTGTGCGTCTTACCACAACCAGTGGCCTGTTCAAGCGTCACAACCAAATCAGCGAGAGAATTTATAGACAAATGTGGTCGAAACTCACGCCGTACGCGAATATTGTCGCATTGAACCCGTCCAACAAGTTCTTCAGCAACGGTCTTGAGGTATGCTGATACACATCCTGCTGCCTCGCCTCATGCCCAAACACCCTATCAAATATAAACCTCCTGTCCTTATATCTCTTCGTCCCTGGTGGCAGGAACCCCCTTTCCGCGAACGCCTTCGACGCGTCCTTCTCCTCCGGATCGAATGTCAAGACGCGGTCGTCGATAATCTGTACGATGTCGCGAACAGATGATTGGCTTGTAACCGGTCGCCCTGGTGCAGAGAGTGTGGCTTCGCCGCGAATGCCGAATTCGTATGTTGGTTCAGGGAGCCGAGCAGCTTCCCATGTTGTGGGTGGACGGACGCGCACTGGATGAACACGGGTGAATCAGTAGGTGTCTTCTTAGGGAGTACTGCAAGGCATAGCAGTCAAAAGGGTATGCTACATGCCTGCGACGGTAATGGAGCCAGCGGCGACCATGTTGGATTGCTTTCCTCAAGCGTGACAACGGTGTGGTTCGAGTTCTTTGAGATGTTCCTGTGTGAATATGCTACGCCTTTCCTCCCTGGATGTTCGTGAGTGTGTCGCAACGGGAGGACTAAAGCGTGGCGGAGTAGTTGTGTGGCGTGTAGGACGGGGAAAGGAGTGTCCTGGGGCGCGGGCACGGGAAAGTTGAAAGTTGAAGTTGAATGTCTTTGCCGAGTTCTGGCACGCGTCGCTTTCCAACATGCGTCACCTGATCGCGCCTGGTTAGACGCCCAACCGCCCACATCTTCGATCCTCTAGAAAAACCAATCTTTGACGGACTGCAACAAAATGACAACGGCAGACACGATCTCTGTTACAGCACCTGCAGACTTTCATGTCCATCTGCGCCAGGGTGCGCTATCGGAGTTGGTCACAAGTCATGTGCGACTGGGCGGGTTCACGTTGGCCTATGTGATGGTACGCCTCCTGGATTTCTTCAACTTGCCATTAGTGATGATAACACGCAGCCGAATCTCCAACCACCGATCAAAAACACAGAGGAGGCGTTGTTGTACAAGGCACAATTACAGGCGATAGATCCTACGGTTGAATACCTGATGACATTGTACTTGTCTCCTGATCTGACCCCGGACGAAATCCGGAAGGCAAAGCACGCTGGAGTTGTCGGTAAAATAGGTCGTCTGAGTGTAGGCCCAGTCCAGGCTGATAACATAGCTTCGACAGGTGTGAAATCGTACCCACGAGGCGTGACGACCAACTCCGATGGCGGAATCGAATCCTACGAAACATACTACCCAATCTTCCGTGCGATGGAAGAAGAAGACATGGTCTTGAATCTGCACGGCGAAGTTCCCTCCGCGCCGTCCGATCCCTCGTCCAACATCTGTGTCCTCAACGCCGAGCCGTCATTCCTGCCTCACCTGATCAAACTGCACGCCGCGTTCCCCAAGCTCCGCATCGTGCTGGAACACGCCACGACGCGCGCAGCCGTGGAATGCGTCAAGAGCCTTGGTGACACGGTTGCGTGCACGATCACTGCACATCACCTCGCGCTGACGGTGGATGACTGGGCTGGTCAGTCGTGGAATTTTTGCAAGCCTGTTGCGAAGTTTCCAGATGACAGACAAGCGTTGAGAGATGTGATCAAGGAAGGTATGTGTCTCCTCGATCTGAGGACCTGGTATGATACCTGATGACTGTGATGGGTCTGTGTGCATATGTAGGTCACCCTCGCTTCTTCCTAGGTTCCGATTCCGCCCCACACCCACCGACAAAGAAATCAACATCAACGCCATCCCAGCCGTGCGCCGCCGGCGTGTACACCTCGCCCATCCTCCTCCCACTGGTTGCTCATCTGCTGGAGTCGTTCGGAGCCCTCGATAAGCTGGAGAATTTTACGAGCGGGTTTGGAAGGGCGTTTTATCAGCGGCCCAGTAATAGTGCGCGACAGACCAAATTGAGGCGGATCAGCGGAAGGGTGGTGGAGGCAAAGTGGACGAAGGGGACAGAAGAGGTTGTTCCGTTCTGGGCGGGGAAGGAAATCGGGTGGGAAATCGTGGAAGACGAGTAGAGAGAATAGAGAAAGGCCATTGTTACAACAGACGATGTGTATGTTAAGATGAGAACACGAGAAGTGCAATTGTGTAAGTTAAATCGTATGTAGACGTATGTGAATATGTACAAAGAAGTGTAAGTCGTCCTCATCATGCCCTGCGATGGTGTCCACCTATGTGTCGATGACAGGAACACATCGAGCACGTCATCCCCATGACACCAGACAACCAGAAGGGCTCTCAGACTGATGATGTGCTGCCAAGACGAAGACGAGGGGCCATCGGGCTGCGATCCATGCAGGAGGTGTCACTGGCAGACGGTGGAGTGCATCTTGCTTTCTGAGATACCGAGAAGACCGAATCCGAGGATCCCAGGTGTTGTACATTAATGAGATTTGCGTTGGCACAGAGGGGCGGAGGGAATCGAATGAAAGTTAACGAGGATCCTGGGTGGGTAAGAGGGTTGCCTCTGATACCCTGAACTGGAAACTACACCGCAGCTGGTGGTTGGGGCAACCAGCGGCGGAATACTAATGACATTCATCAGGCCGACTCGATCCTCTTTTCTTGGAGGTACAGACGGTGTTACCGCGGATTCAAGCGGGTGAATGGGGAGGTAACCTGTACGCTGGACGAGAGTCGGATGGAGACGGAGATGGTCGCCACAGTGGATGAGAATGGACGCCACCAGAGACGGGAGCGAGGCTGGACGAGATTGGCTGGGGCCTGCTGGATCTAAGGATCGTGCTGATGGCACCCGTGCGTCGATTCCCGGCTCTGACGGTCCCTCCGCCCCCAGCATTTGGGCGCGATCCTCAGCCGTTAAGGTTCTGTGCGCCGGGGACCGTCCTCCTTTTGCGCCAGCCGTCTATGGAAGAACAGAGACCGGTATCCGAGATTCGGACTGGATCTGGACGTCTGCCCGGCACCGTGGATGATCCATGGACAAGTTAAGGTCGGGGACGCACAGCCCGATCCGAGTCTGGCCGTGCAGGGTATGTCTATGCTGCAGCAGTTGTGTGCACACACGCAGATGAAAGCCAAAACAAAATGATGCTTGTTGTGCATGGCGGGCTGGCGAGTGACTGTGAACGATGGGATGACGAGGGCGGCGATCGATCGAGAGCTGCGCTCACGTGGCGTAGACTCTGTGTGCTGATCGCTGCCACGTGTCCGGTGCTGGCGCCTAAGTGACAAGAAAGAGAGGGATACTGCCGCCACCAATGCTGGCCCTCCCGTCCAGCACGGTCCATTGACTGCCAGGGCATCACATCGCTTTCTCAGGACTACAAATGCATCCTTTCAACTAGCAGCCCTCTCTTCCGCCTCCCCCGACAACAATGCCCTCCACGCCCTCCCCATCTTCCCCGCAGCCCGACTCTGGCGAAGGCTCAACCCCGCACGTGCGCAGTGTCTCCGACGGCACTCGCGACGACCAGACACAGCCAGTGCCTTCCACCTCACGGCTCCTTCCATCGGCGACGGTCAGCCCACCAACCCTCCATGAGGAGGAGGGGCAAAGCGAAAGCACCCTTACTCCTGACCTCTTCTTACCGCTACTCAATTGCCCACTGTGTGACCCGCCGTCTCCGCTCTCGTCTCCTGTAACCTTGCGATGCGGTCATACCGTTTGCATGTCCCACCTCACCGAACCTGCTGACGCTGAATCCTCTTTTGTATCCTCCCTCCTGACCTCCATTGCTTCATCTTCACGGAGGAAACTGCCTCTCCCGCCATGTCCAATACCCACATGCAGGTCCCTCAGGTCCATGTCTGCAAACGCTACTGCGGAGCAGCTCCCTCGTCATCCCCAGTCTCGAGTCAATTACTTGCCCCCACCGTCCATGGGGCCTCCCCCACTTTTTGACAATCACCCGGACGAGGAGCCACCGCCATTACGCGTCGATGTCACCGTAAACAAGATCCAAAATCTGGTCATGCTCTCACGCCCGTGGTTTGACGGCGACCTCCCCCCACGTCCGTTGCCTCACGACGACGACGACGAGCACACCGATTCTGAGCCTGAATTCGATGGCTCTGACGGTGGCGCGGAGGAGGTCCAAGAGCCTTCAGATCCCGATCGACGGTTCTTCGCTTCCGTGCCTGGATCTTCTCTTCCCATTACAGGTTCCCGCCGTCCCCGTTCAGACTCACCGTCCCCTCCGCCGCGGCCCCGGAAACGGCCACGACGAGCACGGCGGCAGCGCGACGACGTTCCCAACAACAATGCGCCGTCGCTCTCTGCCAGCGCAAGGTTCGAGAAGGAGCTCCTTGCAGAGCTCACATGTCATATATGCTTTGCGCTCATGTGGCAGCCAGTCACTACACCTTGCCAACACGTACGTCCCATCTCTCCTTTTTACGGTTTTCCCGACGCCAAAGCGGCCGCCTTTGACGCGGTTCGGGCTGAGCTCTATGTTTTACCGCTGCGATCTGTTGCCCATCCTCACATGGAAGGTTCTAGAGCTGCGGCCCTCGTCTCTTCTCGTCTATTCCATGCTTTCGCTTGGCATGTTCTCCGTATCGACCCCCTCTTATATTGTTTCTTTCTGTTCCTTCTGTTATGTTCTAACGGCTCAACTAAACCCCGCAACTTCGTCTAGACATTCTGTTCCAAATGTCTTCATCGCTCCCTCGACCACAGCACTGCATGTCCTCTGTGTCGGCAACAACTTCCCGGATACGATTACTTTCAAGAGACCATTGGATCATCGTCCTCTTCGACTGAGACCGGCGCATTCAACAAGCTGGTCCTCTCTATCAGTACGTGTTGTAACATCTCTAGCCTAGAAGTCGTGACTAATAGACAAACGCAGCCTTAAAGGCTTTCCCAGAAGCGTACGCCTCCCGCGGCGCTGCTATTGAGGAGGAAGAACGGCAAGGGAACCTGGACACCCCCATTTTTATCTGCACGCTATGCTATCCTGGGATGCCCATGTTCCTTAATTTCTATGAGCCACGGTATAGTCTATCTCCCCTATAGAATGTCCAATATCTTAACACTGAAGCACCCTTCCACAGATACCGTCTCATGCTGCGGCGATGCCTCGCCACACCATATCCCTGTTTTGGTGCCATCCCTCCCCCACGCACACCTCCGCCAACTAGTAATACCCCGACCTCTAGCAAGCCAGAGTTCGGCACGATGCTTGAGATACGAAACGTCCAGCTCTTGACCGACGGACAATGTCGTGTGGAGACTTGGGGCACGTGGAGGTTCCGGATATTAGACAGAGGTAGTATGGACGGCTATGACGTTGCAAGGATCGAGCGTGTGGATGACATTCAAGACGACGATCTCGATTTACCTCCACCTCTTCCGCCCATCATTTCACAGGCCAACTCCACCACAACCGAGGATGACGGCGAGAAAATCAGCCATGATCATGACAACAAAGGCGATATCTTCCGCGACGCTCCGGGACCATCTTCGTCCTCTTCGGTTCCGCAGACGTCGCTAGTACCGACGCAGCAGAAGACAAATCAAGAACTTATGGACACTTGTCGTGCTTTTCTGGATCAAATGCGGGAAGGCGCGGCGCCGTGGGTTGTGCAACAATTGGATAATGCGTATATACCCATGCCTGACGACCCGGCGCAGTTCAGCTTTTGGATAAGTCTAGTGCGTGTTCTCTCATTCACTCGCCACTACAAAATCTCGGTAGCAGTGAGGCTAATTCGATCCACAGCTGCTCCCCATCGACGAACATGAGAAAGCAAAGCTTCTTCCAATCAGAAGTCCACGCCTGAGACTCCGCCTCGTCGTCCACTGGATAGAACAGCTTAATAGCCAATGGTGAGTCCCTCTCCTATATTTTCCTACACTTCCCGTCCACCCGTCCCCGAATCTTTCGCCGCGCCTTATTACCCTGCTACTCTTTTCCGTGTGTTTCACGTCCGGGCTCAACCAATATTCTCTCCCCTCCCCCCCTCCCTCCCTTCCCCCCAATCCCTAATCCCAAAGGTCCCATTCTTACCCACTCGCCTCTCGTTCCCAGGTGGTTCTCTGGTGGCTGCGTCACCTCCTGATCCTCGTCTACTTCCACCTCTTCATCGGCCCCCGCATGCGTGCACGCTTCCCTCAAGACGTCGACGAACGCAGGAGAAGATGGTTCGGATTCGGACTGAGAAGACGCGGTGGGGAGTGGAGGAAGGTGTTTGTGGTCGGCGTGTATGTGGTGGTGGTTTGGGCCGTGGTGGTGGCGCAGAGGAGGTTGGACGAATGAATGGAGTTGACGTGGTTCGTCTCCTCGCCGTCTCTTGTTTTTATTAGTCGACACTTATCGGGTGTTCGCCCGTATGGATAGTTGTAGCATATTCTAGGAATATTTTATTCAGGCACTATCGAGTCTCTTTGTCATACTCTTCACACTGTTTACTCTCTACATCTATCCTCAATGTCGTCTCTTCGCAAGAACTCGCTGCGTGATATACACGGTCCACGGTCATTTTTGGTTCTCCTCTGCATCGGCAAGTACCTTAGTGTTCCATATATACCATTCTCGCTTTTTGGACCTATTTCATCGTCCCTCTCTGCATGTAGCAATGAGCCCCCATTTAGTTTCCCATTCCTCCCATACATAATGTACACCATCCACATTTTTATTCATTAGACTCTCATGGATCTTTATACCGGCTCCGAGTCTGTGGAATCTATAATCCATGCGTTGTTGCAACATCTTGATAACCGGGCCACGAAGCTACAAAATCAAGTCTCTTCTTCTCCTTCTACAATTTGACATACAAAATAACTGCAAATTCACTTCCCACCTCGACGACCGAAACTTTTTTTCCCGTTCGCCCTTTCCCTATCATACAAAAGATTATGTGATTTGTCTTGGATCTTCCTGTGGTGTTTCGTACAGCTTGCATTGAATGGTCTCTGTTGTATTGATGAAGAGGGGACGAGAGGGGGTTTAGAGGTTCGCGAGATTCGTGGTTGGCCATGTGCTGTGAGGAGGAGAGGATGGGGTGTGATGGGTGGGTTGGATCATAAGGTTGTGTAGTAACAGGAGAAGGGGGGAGGGAAGACGAGGTTAGCTTATTTAATCAACGGCTCGGAAATAGCATATAAAGAGCGAAGAGAGAAAAATGTTCAGAAGATCGAACAGCCGCGAAGAGAGATGTGGCCGAAGGCAGACGAAAACAATGTCTCGTCCACGCCACCCTCTGACGAAGCTTCGCTGCTGGTGCAGTAGATGCGAAGGGAGAAAGGGCACATAGCAATAAATTGAGGAAGCATGCAAACTAAAGCCGAAGCACCAGGAGACACTCACTAATTCTCCGTTGCCTGTCTCTTGAAGCCGTACTTGGTGATGAACGCCTCAACCTCCTTAGGACCGCGCGAACCGTAAGGATAAGGCACGGGGGTGGGCTTGGGGCCGTTCTGACCGTCTATCCAGTGAAGAATTGGGGTGAAGATCTATCAGCGGTGCAGTTGAATCAGCAAGTATTTCCGTGACCGGGGTATGATGAATAAGCGAACCTTCCACGCGACGTCCAACTCATCGTGGCGAACGAAATTCGAGTGGTCGCCCTTCAACGCGTCGAGAATCAGACTTTCATACGCCTCAGGAATCTTCGCGTCGGTGAACCGTCTCTTGTACGTCAAATCCATTTCCGTTGGGATAGCACGGGTTTGCAGACCCGGTGTCTTGGTGTTGAGCTTCAGGTAGACAGCTTCGGCGGGCTGAATGCGCATGACGAGCTCGTTCCTGCTGATATCCTTGAAGATGCCTTGGGTGACATCTTTGAACTGGATACGGATTTCAACCTTCGCTTCATTCAGAGCTAATAGGAGTCATTAACACATGTCAAGGGTGGACCGTGAATATCGCGCACCTTTACCGGCCTTCAGGATGAACGGAACACCCTCCCATCGGGGATTGTGGATCCAAAGCGTTGTGGCAGCATACGTTGGGCAGTTGGAGTTGCGGGGTACAGTATCATCGTCAAGATAGCCGGGCTTGCCGTTGGCACCGACATACTGGCCGAGCAACGTGTCCTCGCGCTCAATGGGTGGGATGGCACGCAATACTTTGACCTACCGATGGAAATTACTCGGTCAGCCCGATCGGGACTGAATGAGATCATCGCTCACCTTCTCGTCACGAATGTCTTCAGCTGAGAAGGACACGGGTCGCTCCATAGTCAAAATACTCAGAACTTGCATCAAATCTGAGCAGAGAGCCAATCTGCATCAGCCAGCGGTATCACGCCGTCGGGAAGATGACGACGTACGGTTCTGAAGGATGTCCCGGATGATGCCGAATTCATCAAAGTACCCACCCCGTCCCTCCGTGCCAAATGGCTCCTTGAAAGTGATCTGGACGTTGCTGATCGAGTTCTTGTCCCATGCAGCGTTCAACGCGACGTTCGCGAAACGGAGGACGAGCAGGTTCTTGACCATCTCCTTTCCAAGATAGTGATCGATCCGGTAGGTCTCATCCTCCGTCCAGTGCTCCTTGACGGAGCTGAGGAGCTCACGGGCGGACTCGAGATCCTTCCCAAAGGGCTTCTCAATGATAAGGCGGTTGCTGCCTTCGGCGACGTGACACTGCTCCTTGAGGTGCTTGGCTACGGGAATGAAGACACTCGGGGGAAGTGCGAGGTAGAATACACGGTTTTTGCCCTTTGACTTGTATTCGGACTCGATTTTCTCAAGTGCAGCGTTGAGGTTTGCGAAGGACTCGGAGTCGTCGTAGCCACCAGAGATGTAACTTGAGAACCCCTTGAATTTCTCAAGGGCGCCATCGAACTCGGCGTCGCCCTCAGGCTTCTTGATGTAGGACGTGATACGCTTGTGATATTCAGCATCATCCATCTTGGTACGTGCATACCCTACGATTTTAACATCGTTGGGAAGGAAACCCATGCGATAGAGGCCGAAGAGGGCCGGATAGGTCTGGAGAGGGTGAATGAGATTAGATGAGGGGTTACTGTTGAGAACGCGGGGGATCTGCGTACCTTCTTCTTCGCGAGGTCACCAGAAGCCCCGAGGACTGGTGGGGGCAGGAGTTAGTTCGGGTACAGCATATATTGGTGTCGGACTGACCGACGATGATGGTGTTGTTCTTGAGCTGGTCGCCGCTGCTCTCCATTGAGGGGATAGTGCCCGATCTTGCGCGTGTTGTCGCCATGGATGTGAGTGAGGGGGAGAGTGGGGAGACGGGGGATGATGGTGGTGGGAGTGAAGGTGCAAGGAGAGGGGAGTGTGGGGATATTATAGTGCAGGAGTCGTTTGGCCCAAGGGGAGCTTACAGAATCATCATTGCGCGCATACTGGCATCCGGATATCTCGGCCCGTCCCTTCTCTCACTCTATTTCACACAGACGCCCTTCCCCACCTCCTCACCACCATCATGCCTCTCCAGACCACTCACGTACTTCCCCCAAATCCCGACGCTGTCGTCGACGGTCTGCGCGACCTCGCGTCGTCCTCCTATCTCAACCATGACGCGACCACCATCCACATCCGCGCGGGGGCCCTCTTCGCCCGTCTCAAAGCGTTGAACCGTGCATGCAATACCGCCACACGCACCCACAAGCAGATCGCCGCGGACGCACGACACGACATGGACCAAACACACCTCGGTCTTCAGAACTTTCTGTACGAGAAAAGGCACCTGGAGCGTGAAATTGAAAAGTGCCGCCAGTTCGCGTGAGTACCTGACATTTTCACAGATGACTGTATCGGATTTCTCACTTATCGCTTCCGACACTACCAGTTCCATCTACCAAGACGTGCCCTTGTACTCTCTTGAAGAGTTTCTCGAACGTGCACCGGAGTCGTCACGCACACCTGACATCCTTGACAATGAGCATGCGCTCATGCTGAGTCGCCTCAGCTTCGAGCTCCTTGAAAGGCAACGGTACGTCCGCTACACGTCGGATACACGAGCTATCACATTGAACGTCGCGTATTTCAGTTTGGAACAGAAGCACAAAGAACTGTTGCAGCAGAAAGAGGACTTGCTCAAACAGAGCAAGACTCAAGCTGCGACTATGGACAACGTCAAGGCTCAGATTGACCTTCTCGTGAAAGTACGCACCCTATGCAGAGTATCATGTATGCTGGAGCCTTATCACATCTTTCCCGAAAATAGACCGCCACAGACGTACAAAAGAGGGTTTCTGACCTCGCGGAGTCAATTCCTACGACCCTCTCATAGGTTCCTCGACACAGCGCTCAATCAATCCGATTCACCTGATAGAGAGTCGGTTCAGCCCGAAGCGACACGCAACTCTTCACTCTTGATCCACGCGGACCTCTCGATATGTGTCAACGACACCTTCACATCGCCGGTCCCTAAGATACCGAGCTTGCTAACGCAGGGCAAACTCAGTCAGAGGCAGGCAATGTTTGCACTTCACGCCAGGCTTCAAACCACCTCGTATAATAGGACGACAAAGAGGCCGAGAGCAAGCAGCGGAGAGGTTCAAGTATTGATCGAGGGGTTATACTACATACATACATGGTGTTTGGAAGGCGCGGCGAAGGCGATGGATGTTTACAATCAGAAAGAATACCGAGCGAAGAGTGAATATGCAAGAGTCGATGCCTGGTCGTGAATGAGGACGAGGAGAAGTGGAGGAAATGTCGTCTTCCAGTGGCGAATGGAAAAAGTGGTGATTGTTGATACATGCAATGAGACCCAATGAATAAGCAGAGCAAATGGACGGTGTGGTTGAGTTCAGTGAGAAGGAAACGGGGAAGGGAGGATCAGTCATCCATACGTGTGCCGTCCTCGTCTTCACTGATACTCCCAATATCACTCATCTCCTCATCCTCGCCGTCTTCGTCATCATTGTCCATAGCTGCATCTGCTGCTTCCTTCGTCGCGTACCTCTGCACGTACTCTGCACAGCGTCACCCGCGACATCATGAGAATCAAGGGCTTGCATGGTGTGGGAGACGACACGATAACGTACCTTTCACCTTCACATCGTACTCCTTCGGATGACGCATGAGCAACGCCGCAGCTTCTCCATTGAGTGGGTCGTTAGGGTTTGGGTATCGCAGCAGTTGTGGGAGGAAGACTTCGAAGATGTTGATCATATCTGTGGCATAACGCTCGTTAGTCTCCGTCAGAAAGCCGTTGTATATCTGGAAAATGTGAGAAATAGTGAAGAGACAAGAGCCAGGCTCATCTCGCACTACAAGCTCAGGTGTGGCGGGGTGGCGTTGGATGAGTTGGAATTGGCAAAGTGAACATACCGAACATGGGAGACCAGGTTTGGTTTATGACATCCAGGCAGACGGAACCGCTTCTAGATGTACAGCAATGAGCGGCGAGTGGGATACAGACCAACGCGGAAATATGCTCACAGCTCATCGATGTTAGGATGGAAGATCTTATTCATGAAGCCGATACTAGGGGACTTGAACGGGTATTGATCTGGAAGCTCGACATGCACCTTCCACACACCTCCGGCGAAGGGTGCTGTCCGTCACAAGGATCCATGTGTATTTGGAGCAGCATTAATGAAGAGTGGCCATCGGTGAAATAGAGTAGAGAGCGAGATGGATGGGGTGTGTGTGAGTAACAACAGCACGGTAGTGTGAGGGTATATGCACTCACTCTCAGCCGGACCATAGAAACGCACATAGAATTCCTGCATGTTATCATTCACGAGGTTCACCTCGTAGTCCGACATCAAACTGCAGGCCTACTCCGTTAGCAGCCACTTCTGACACAATCCGGTGCGATGGTGCTCGGATTCGGAGAGCATATACACGCACAGCTTCATGACGTCTGTCTCGATACGACGTTTCCCGGGCGAACTGTAGATACGGGAATCATTGTCAGGATACAAGTCGGATGGCCACACTGTCTGAGGGTACTCATCATAGTAGTGGCTCTGGAAAGGTATTGGGGTTGAGATGAGAGATGAGTTGGAGATACACGAGGGGTTACACCCTGGATGTAGCTGGTCTATGAGTGGGATGTTAGCGAGACCGTCGCAGATGGTCGATAGCCAGCGAGGAGGAAAGGGGAGAGGAAGATATAAGGATGGAATTGCGGCCGACTGAGTACTGACCTCCGCAGTGTTGCCGAGTAGCACTTGCCCTGCTTCCGGCTATCTCCGACCACCACTCTCTCCTTCTACCGCCATCTAATTCTGAACACAGTACTAGTTCTTGGAGATCAGTACTCGAGGATGCTTGACGATGATCCCGTCGAGCATCTTCATATCGCAATCACCGAAATCAGTACCACTCCACGGCACGAGGCGTCTTGGATAGGATTTTAAAGGTCTATCGTTGTGTTTTGTGGAGGATCAGCGTGGTCAACGCCCGCTCAACAAACTCCATCTGGAAGGTACGTGCGCAATTGTCGAAACCTAGAATAATGTCTCTCCGAGATGTGCCAGCTCTAGTGGAACATCATTCCATGAGTATGAAGACGAACACAATATTCGCAAGAAGCTTTAGGGTACAACGCCCAAGAAAGTGCCTGCCCTTCCGACAGTAAACAACCAAATCTACAACCACCTCCACTCCTCGACATAACAATACACCGAATCCGTCGAACATGGATACGGTGGTGCTCTCCTCCCTCCAACCTGACCGGGTGTAGTCCTGCTCACACCTGCGCCGGAGCCAGCATTAGCTACCGGAGGACTCGCAGCTTGGACCGCACCTGCGCCAGGGCTAGTCATAGTAGCCTGACCTCCTGCTTGTCGGAAGGAACGAATCCCCACGAGGACGGCTACCCGGAATCGTCATTCAGAAATGGGACTCGGGGGGAGGGGGAATAGACGGACCAAACCAGAAGAGCCCAAACGCTCCGATGAGGATCATTTCCTCTTGAGTTTGCGTCAAGAGATGGCCCTCCCGTCTATGATGGCTCACAACCCTTCAGTCCGCCAATGTGAGTGCTCTGTTATCTTCTACACGCCCACAAAAAAGAAGAATACTCACAGGAAAGCCAAAGCAGCCACGGCCAAAATCGCCACCGCGCTTTGCAGCATGTTGAACACGTCTGACATCGCAATAGCAGTCAGACCTGGGAAAAGTCGAGGGTTGAAGACTCACGAAGTGTTCCGGGGACGACTGCTGTTATCAAGTGCGCAACGAGTGCTACGCCGGCCGCTTGTCGATGTAACAGAGAGGTCAATGCATGCGCGAAGACGTGCGAGAATTATGCAACTTACCACCAAGCATCGATCGTGCAAGTCTCTCTCTGAATATCATCGTTGAAGCTTCTATATTTTTGTCGGTCGTCCGTTGCGAAGATTGATATTCTTTGTGATCGACAGTGGGTAGGGGAATGAGATTAGGGAATGGGGTGGATGGCGATCGTCAGATGCTGAAGACGATACTTGAAGTCGTTGTGACGGAGATAGTACCATGCGCCTTCCTCCAGGCGTTGTAGACGTATTGAAGTCATGAGGCTAGAGGACGCAAGGTCATCCGCATCATTGATCGCCTCACATTGCACGGCCATGCTTGCGCCTCGCGCATCCAGGAAACAAAAGAACAGGGCCCAACGTGTCAAGCTCACGCCTCAGGCTCGAAGAAGGTAAACGTAAAAATGTACATTGTGAATAGCAAGGCATCAGTTTCATCAGTAATACAAGAGGATTTGTAGTCGTCAGCTATATGTTCCGCGTGTCTATGTGGGTGGTGGATAGGTTGTCCAACCGAGTAACAGTAAAAATCAAGATAGAGCAGGTTGTCCCAAGTGTCTCCACCGCCGGGTTTTCCACCAGGCCAAAGGAAGAGTAACTTCTCAATAACCTCTTGCGTGTTGTTCCACAGCAAACTCCAGGGGGACAAGCTCGCTCACGCAGAGCTCACCACACCCGGAATCTGCCTGACCGTCGGTGCCTGCCCATTCGAGCCGGGTTGAATGACAACCGAATGTCCTGGGTTCTGTTGTATGACGTACCCGCCACCAGCAACCTGCATAGGCTGGGACCCTGCATAGCCCGCCATCGGTGGACCTGCGGGGTATGCGTACCGACCGCCGTAAGGTCCGGCTTCGTCTTCAGGCCAGCCTGGGTATTGTCCGAACCAGGGCAGCTCAACGACGGGTTCTGACCAGGCATAAGGTCTGCCGAGAGCTTGTGCTGCGGCCGTGCGGGAGATGAGAATGATGAGGAAAATAGCAACTGGGAGGTGGTGTCCTTTAGAGAATAGGCTGGAGCAGAATCGAGAAGGAACGCACGCAAGCAGAATAACATCCACGAGAATGCCTCGATAACTTTCATTTCATAGCAGTAGGACTTTGCGCTGACTATAGAGAGTTTAATCCAAAATGGGCGAGCATAAAAAATCGCAGCATAAACTCACTAGATCCCGATTTTGTCTGCGTCCTCTGATCACCCAAGGCATCGCATTGTGTGTTTCCGATTATATCCCTATACACGATATAGATTTAGCAAAGGGAAAACAGGATGAGTGCCATACATACACCGACCAAGCCCCCATAGCTGCACAGAGCATCAGTGACGCATAACCTGACAAGAATAGGTAAACGCACCAAGCCAAAGTACTCCCAGGACAAAGAGGAAGAAGGCGTCCACTCTTGGTTGTGACCATGATACTCTATAGCACTTCAAGTCGGTCAGTTGATCTCAACAAAGAGAAGACCTGGAGCGCACGTCGTTAGAAACACTAGAATTGTTATTGACGGAACGATGATGCTGAATATTGTGAAGTCGCCTGGCCAAGAAAAGAAAAAGATTCCGTGAGTGAGAGGAACGGAGGTAGATCGACCGTGCAATCGACTCACGGTGAAGATTGGGGAGGAATATGCTTGCGAGGTAGGATGCTAATCCCAGCACCGCGGCTGATAGTACAAGAACGGCGACTTATGGATGATTGTCAGCGTCGTCGTAGCTGGAGGATAAGACAGCTACACATACTATAGCCATAGATCCGTAAATCCTTGAATATCTGTGTCATGTCTGGACCTCCAAGTTCTGTGATTTGGAGCTACAGACTTAATCGTATGGAGTTCGTGAAGTTGGCGTCGTCGTGAAATGAGATTGTGTGGCCCTCGTGAGGAGGGGATGTTGGAAGAGACGGAGGGACACGGCCGAAACGCGGACTGTTCACTGAAGTTCGCGTACGGAGTGACGTATTCTCACACGCCGGACCACACGTGTGCACCCTCCATCTCGCAAATTCAAAGCACACCGCCATTTCTTTGCCTCAAAGATCAATGTAGATTGAAGCGTGTGTACTGTGTAATGTTACAAGTGTACAGAATTCCCCAATGATACATACAACACCAATGTTGTAGAAATATAAATCATAACTTCCCTCTATGTGGTCATCGTCGCAAATAAACATTTCCGTTCGTCAATAATCGTAACCGCGTCACCGCCTGGGCGATGCGTCTCTGTAATACCGGTCGCGGACCCGTCTCGATTCGGAGAGGTGCGCCGGTTGTGGTGGTGTGGAGTGTGGCATCCAGAATACGTGTTGAGGCTCCTCGTTGTGCGTGGGCTTGCTGCGCCCTGACGGCAGCCGCCTGGGTGGCATGGGGGCCTTCTCCGGGACAGGAGGAGCTTCCTTGGCTCGTGTCTGTGATCGGTGTGACCTGTGCGAGCGCGAGCGCTGCGCTGTGACGGGAGGAGGAAGCTGCTTGCCTGACCGCGAACCGGGCTTTGAGAACCAAGGGAACGCGGTAACGGAGGATATCAATACGGTCCGGTTTCCCCAGCGATAGTGCCGAATAGTCATAAACAAGAGAACAGAAATGACAGTCCAAACTAGAAAGGAGTATTAATGAGGCGACGGGCCACACGAGTGATTCGAACGTACGGAGGATGATATTGAAGAATGAACACGCCTCCATAACCCTGTACTGCGCATGATAGGTTTCGGTATTGACTGGGGTGAATCGTTAGCCGAAGAAAATAAACAACGCGAAGCAATTTGGACACTCACATCCGGACATATCAAGCAACTGAGATGGGTCGTTCGCCGAAAAGCACTCGACATCCGCTCCGTCCGCTTCCGAAGAAACGAGAACAATGCCGAGAGCTAAAGAGATTCAGTTAACGCTCAGCTTTCACAAATTTATGGGCGACAAGTCTCACCAAGCCATAGAGCGCCAGCCAACCCAAGACAGAACAGCTCTGTTCTTGTGGAAATCGGGTTACGATCACGCCAGAAACCAAAACCAAGCCTGTACATGGGTTGCGTGAGTCCCACACTCCGGTGAGGATACATGCTTGAACACTCACAAAGCGAGAATGAGCAGTAAGCTAGCGCAACATGCGAAAATGGCGAAAGGAATGAAACGAGCTGTAAAGACATGAGTGGAAAAGTCATACGACACACGCAAGGAGGGGGTACTCACTGAGGTTTGACGATACCAATATACCGTGAAAATGAACTGCAATGCCCAAACAGATGACAGTCCAAACGCAGACGGCCGCTGTGGACCAAACACAGTGTGTGAGCAACGACCTTTCAGTGATGCCCAAGACATGATCTGCTCACCGTAAATGCACGCCCTCGCGATGTTGAAGACAGAAGGCATTCGTGAAGTCAGAACGCCAGGAAAGAAAAAAGCAAATGGTGGCCGACTAGCGGGAGTGCGAGAACTTGAAGAATGGTGGGTGTCCTTGCGGGCATGACGGGGCCTGGTATTTGAGGGACTCATTGGTGCAGGCAGGCAAAGGGAGGTAAATCGAGAGAAAGGGCAGATGAAAACAACGAGGCCTGCGGGAGGTGGTGCTCGATCGGGTGAAGAGATCTAGGACCGGTGCGGGTTCGATGCTTGTTTCGCGTTGTCTTCCGAGTCGTGAATGTTCGTGGAGGGTGCTGCTCTGGGATTCTGAGCCTGGGAGGGAGCAGAAGGAGAGCAGGATGCCGTCGGGGAATGTCCTTGCTGGGGTGGTGGTGGACGACCAGAAGGAGGCGGGAGAACGATGAGAAGGGGGCGGCGGTTTATAGCCATTGGCGGTAAAAGTTTTTATCGTAAGGTCTGCCTCATGTAAAAGTCAAATGGAGTCCCACAGAGACGCGCGCTCTTCCCGCCGCAGGATCAATTTCCATTGTCCTCTCCCATTGTCCTTCCTCTCCTTGCAAGCTCGTCAAAACTCGCGCAACATCGCCAGCAACGACAGCGACAAGATCCTTGTACACCCACAGCGACGCAGCTCCATCGACTTGTCCTCAGCGAGAGATGCCAATGAGCCAAGTCCAAGCACATCTCGGCTAGATAACTGTCCACAAAGCTCCGATCGTGATTGCCTCGTAAAGATCAGATCAGATCATCTCGTTATCGCTTCCTCCAGCCGCATGCCCCGCAACGTGTTGGGGGACACTCAACACTTGTCTCGTGAGTCAGATGCGCACTCTGGGCGCACAGCAATACATAAACTCCATGTCCTCTTCATGCCGCCGCTGACACCCAGGGTGAGACCACCAATGCCCTCTCATCTTGCCATAACTTCAATTCCGAGTCACAGCCTTGGGATACATGTTACTGCGGTATTACAATGTTGTCTGATTTATCATCCAGGACCACGAAATGAGCGTTCGCGGCCGGGTGACATTGTGCTTACCTGCAGATGGCTTCACACCTAGTGATACACCATACGACGTGCTCACTGCTCAGGACACCTCCGCTCGTAGTTCCCTCCCTATCGTCTCGTATTGAGCAAGACACTCCGGATTGCGCAAAGTCGCCGGGTTTATGGAGGAGATGGGCGCTCCGTTGACGATCTGATGACCGGGTTCTCAGTAATCCGTTCACATCCACTTCCGCACTAAACAGACCGACACGAACCTTCTTCACAGGAACTTCCACCCGCTTCCCATTCAGTGTATAAGGTACATCCTGGATTTGTATGATCTGCGTGAAGTAGTGTGGAGAGTTCATTCAGACGGGTCTAGGGCAATCGACGTTTCGGAACCACTAATGAACGGGTCGAAAGGCTCACCTTCGCAGGGACGTGTCGTGCACTTCTCTTGTTTCTGATCTCGCTTTTGATCCTCTTCTCGAGCTCTGCTGAGAGTGTTTCTCCTTCGAGAAGCTTGACGAAGAGAATCACGCGCTCGTCTGTGCCCTGCGCTATACTCTGTCCGACAGCCAAACAGTCCACTATAGCGTGCGACGTGTGAGACGCCTCGGGTGCGAAACAGTTGTCAATCACATCGTAGAGTTCAGCAGAACCAAAGCGTATGCCACCAGGGTTCCTGGGGGGGTTAACGGTGCAATGTATGTGTGAGATGGTCGGGTAGGATGGCGTGAGCAGAAGAGAGGACTTACAGAACTCCATCACTTCGACCCATCATTACCATACCTCCGCCATTGCCTGCCCGCGAACGCGTGATCACAACATGGTCACCGTGGTCTGCGAATCAAGAATCGTCAATCACTATTTCCCACGATCAAGTAAGGGAATATCAACGGGGAACATAGTGGGCCCCACTTCACTCACACCAGACACCTGTAAACTCTGAGAAATATGCCTGCTGGTATCTTTCCTGCGCAGCCGCCACAGCCTCATCGCTGCCATACCCTGGCAAAGGCCAAAAGCCAAGAGGCATGCACGGGAAAGGTTTCAAGCAGACAAGCTCGCCAGGCTCATCTGGCGCACACAGTGTTCCTGTCGACGTGTACGCTGCTACTGCCATCCCCGGGAGTCGACATTGAAGCTCCCCACGGTATACCGGCAGCGCAGTGCACATACCCGCGAAGAGCGAACATATGTCCGTTCCGCCTTATGGCGATTTCAATAGTCAGAAGAATGCGAAGATCCGAGCGAGATAGACGTATGTACCTGTGATAGAACCTAGTAGAATGTTCGGGTGAATGTCGCGGTATACGTAGTCGAAGAGTGGAGCGGCCAGGGGGGATCCAGTCGAATATATGTGGCGAAGGGTGGATAGATTGTGCGCTTGTCTTGGCTTATATACTTTCTTTATAGCAACACAGCGAAGTCAGACTGGATTATGCAGTAGTACTCCATGATAGGTCTACATACCGAGAGCTGATCGATATACTTTGCACTGGTACCGAAGATGGTGATGCCGAGTTGATCCACCAGGTTCCAGAGAAATGAAGGTTCACGGAGTGGGCTGCCATCATATAGGACCAACGTGCATCCTATGCTCAGTCCGTGGACCAGAAAGTTCCACATCATCCAACCACTAATATAGAATATCAGATTCACTGTGACAGGTATGTTGAAAAAGAATATGAACCAACGTTGTCGTGTAATAGAAAAAGACGTCCGAAGGTTGTATGTCTCCGCATAGAACGAGCTCTTTTTTGGATTGCAGAAGCATGCCTCCTGCTCTGTGCACAATCGGTCTAGAAGACAAGGATCAGCCAATGTACTCGTATCGTGCGGAGAGAAACGGACTTTGGACGCCCTGCAGGTATACGCGTTGTCAGTTGACGACAGACACGAGCGTAAGCTGTGCATACCTGTGGTGCCAGAGCTAAACAAGATCCATAGAGGCCAATCAAAACTTAGGCGAGCCCACTGGACCTCTCCCTCAGGGGTCCGGCCAAGGTGTTGATTATCCTGCCCTGTCGCTACGAAATCGTCGAATGCAACCCAACCATCGTCCAGAGGTGCTGGTTCACCGGCAGCGGCAGTATGGATTGTGATGACTGTTGGATATAGAGATGCTTTATTTGACAATCCGGACAGCAACGCTCGCAATTTTGGGAAATGTGGATGGACTTTTGCGTTGTAGCTGGATCCGATGACGAGTCAGAAAAGAACGAAGAAACATATCGCAAGGGTTACACACACAACGGCGTCGACCGAAAAGATGACCTTGGGCTGAACTTGCTCGAACCTTCATGACCGATGCACTGTTAGCATTGACCGACGCCGACGGCATATGTTCTAACTGATTGCTGACCTCTCCAGGACGCCTTCGGGCCCAAAATCCGCGGCTGCACTAACCCAGATGCAACCTGAAGAGAGTCAGTGACAGTTTATAAATGTCATCCGGTGTATCTCACCGATTGCCGTAGCTGCTAGACAAGCAGCGACATTTTCCTATGTTGTGACCACATACGTCAGTGATATATCTCACATGGCGCAGAAGACCGATGGGATTCACATGACTGGACATGTAAACCATAACAAGCTTCTTTCGCGCTCCGAGAGAGAACGTGCGCACTACTTACGATGCAGTTAGACGCGTACGATGCAACACGATCTCCCGGTTTCAGACCCAGAGACAAAAGCGCAGACACCAAGTCAGCGACAAGAGCGTACAGCTCTGCGTACGATACGCGACGCAGCAGGTGCGTGTTGTTAATACCCGGATGAGGCTCAGCTATGGAAGAGTTCTTGTCAGCCAATAGTAGTCACCGAAAGGACTCGGGCGGACACACTTGCTTCTATTAATGCAACCTTGTCCGACGACCGACACCGCAGCATGTTCTCAGCCCAGTTGATCTTGGCCTGGGCGAACCACGCAGGATTGGCGGGAGGAAGTGCGGTGGTGTCTACAACATGGTCGCCTTTGTGGCCAACTACGTCGGTGTCGTCCCACACGTCACTCCAGAAGTGATCTGTATGGTGTATTGACCAGTTGTAAAGGTCGGAGTAGGATTCTAAAGATAGGTTTCGGGCGGTGTTAGTCCGCTGGATGAACTTGTGTATGCGTGAGTGCTGTGGCGCAGTGGGAACATAAAGCGGATTGGATTCTTGGGCCATGGTCCTTCTTTAGCCAAGCAGTGATGGAAGCGGGAGCAGTACAAGCAACGCCACAGTTGGCAGCTGTATAAGAGCAGCCAAGCATTCGACCAAGAGGTCAGTGCGTATTCTTTGTGTATGGCTGTAACGAGAAACCGTACCAGAATTTACAGAGGAATAACGAAAAGAGTAGGATGATGGCGACCGGAGGTCGCCCCGACCCCCCGTGTTTAGTAGGATGGTGAAAGAGTGACCAGTCGATGGTTCGGATTCGATTGGCGCCCCGCAGGGGCGCGGTGACAGCGGCAGACGATTTCTCGTCACCTTGTGACATTTCCTGACAAAATGACCGCCAGCTGTGCCTCGCAAGGACCGGGATTTCGGTCGATATGGAGGCGGCACCACGGCATACCCATACACTTGCGGGAAAAGTATTCGAGGTATCGTACTAAGTAAGTTATAATGAAATGCGTGCATCGGTCAGTGTACTCTTGAGGGGCAGCTTGCATGTTGAGTCGAGTCGCGCAATCGTTGTGATTTGGCCGCAGAGCAAGATGTAAGTTTTCCGAGTCAACGGAACTCCTCCGAAAAATCAGTACCTCTCAGCTTCAAGTTATATCCATGACAACTCAATAATGCTCGCATTGCTCGTACAACCTCTTGACCGTACAACGTCATCAATAATATTGTTACCTACGACCCCTTTCCAAGGTGCAAACACTCTACTAATCCATACCTTCACTCCTCCGAGTCTTCCCCCCCCCCATGACGGCCGGCGATGTTTATGCTTTGGGCGAACCTATGTTACCCATTGTACGTACATACAATACATCGCAGAATAGTCTGCAAAATGAGAAGTCGAGCTTGGAACCTCCGTAACAGAAATAAACTCTTTCTGAATAGTGCGGGGGGGGGATACTGGATGCCATTCCGTAGAGAATCTGGAGAGCATAAAATACAAAATCGGAGTCTGAGTCTTAAATGCACTAAAATCTGGAAAGTTTGCGCAACCGTAGACCGACCATGATAAACACAGACGGTGAGTACAAAAAGTAGTGGAATAGATATGCGAGCCAATGAGGAGGCTCGGCAGACGCGGCAGAGTGTCTAAAATCTATTCTGCAGAATGTTTTCGTCTGGAAGGGGGGGTCGACCCCCCCTTCCAGATTCAACATCTGGACGAGCTGTTCTCAATACCGATACAACGGTAAGCCCCGACGGCACGCCGGCTTGAGCTCGGTTAGTGCGTTTTATACTGAAATCTATTCTATATCGCTCTCCAGACCTCTGCGGAATGGCATCCACTTACTGCTGTCTCCGAGTCCGAAATGCGGCCGGAGGAGTATGCCGTTACAATATCAGATAATTAAGTCGGTCTGTCACTTCCTGTCGATGTGACCCTGCTGGGCGGCAATCGAATCCGAACCATCGACTCTGTACTCGATGGTGAAAGTGGAGTGATCTCAATTCTACATGCCGTTCCTGCCGAAGATTAAATAATACAGGCGCTCAAGGTATTTTTCAGCATATATATTTCCCAAAGCCAGATCGGGAAATGCATGTCATCCTCCAGCGTCAGACGGCATGTTCTGCCACACTGTGTTGTACTTACGTCCCCTGAATGTACTATGTGAGGATATATCGGGTATGTGTATGGAGAATATGAAAAATCGCTCTTATATCTGATTCTGGTGCGCACGAGTTGGCCAAAAAACAGTTACTTACATGTCCTGTAGTAAGTCCTTTACTGATGACCGATCACATGTGCGTACAAGGTCTGACGTGGGTCAGTCGTCAACCACTCGTCGCCACACCGTAGTACCTCTCTTCTGACCGTGCAACGTCACATGGAACCCTGGGTTGACTAACGTACATGTATTGGGTGATCCCCACAACTGAAATACCTATATACAAAGGGGTCCAATACAGGATGCTCACAGCGCCGCCTGAAAATACCGAGGTCCAGTATTTCTGACGTACGACGGCCAGCCAAAATGCTGCGTACGAAAGGCCGAAAATAAGATCGTCTTGGATATATCCTCTAATAGGATGCTCGGGGTTCCTCCTGGGTCCTCGCGCCGTTTGTCGGTGGTCTACGGCTTACTCAGCAGACCCCCGACCGCGACGATAATGGTCCTGTCAAACGGAGGAATAACGAAAAGAGTTTCTGTAGGGCGAACACAGTGATGATTTTATTGCTGCAAGAGGTGGATTGAGTTGGTGCGAATGGCGCTTGATAACCAACCAGTTTTGGATATGGCATTATCCGAGCAGCCCCAAAAATGAATATTATTTTGCTCGCCATACTGTACATTGAATATTCATACTATTGCCGAGGTCGATGTGTTACCGAAGGTTTAGTAGGATTGACCTCAAGAGTGGGATCGGGGTATCCTCGGTATCCCCATCATCCTACTCTTTTCGTATATCCTCGAATTTACAGCAGCTGCAGGCGATGGTGGGCGGACAAAATAATTCGTAGCGCCAATAATCCGGCGCCGAGCGGCCAAGGCGCACTGTGATTGGTCAGACCGAGTCATTCAGCAGCGCCAAGCCCATGGACAGCTCTCGGAAGACCACAGGGAGCAGCCTCAGCCAGGCTACGGGACGGCTCCTCTGGCGCAGGGCTCTTGCTAAACACAGGCTGATTTCGAGTGATTTTTCTGGGGTGGGCCGCGGGGAACAAGGAACCATCGGGGCGGGGGCGGAGGGATATTCTGCTGAGTGCATCGTGATGTGATCAGCAAGAAAGGAAAAATCGGGCGATGGAGGTTTTATCTCGCCAACGAACGTGCTTCTCCCTCTTGGCTCCCCCCATACAAAAGTGCTCTGCGTCTGCGTCTCCACGTTGGTCCTCCCTCCTGCACATTCCCGTGATTGTCAGATCAACGACGCCTTTCATTCCTCCGTTCCCAACACAGTCACAGCTCATTCCGTCATTTAGAAACTCACCTGCATATATACCCTCCCCACACTCCATCCTGACTTCCCCAACCTCCATCCTGACGCCAAGTACTTCAACCCCTCCCACCCTCTCCCGCTCCAACCTATCCCATCTCATGGACCGCTTCCTCGCACCCCATACCCCCGAGGCTCTGGCCCACAGCCAACTCACGTACGTTCAGTTGTGTTTCTCATTGTGGCCACAGTGACTTACGCTGCCACTCTCTCAGTGAGAACTGGTTTACCTGGGACACCGAGCATCCCTCCATCAACGAGACCCTCATCGCAGGTTGCTCCTCGTACCAGGCATTCAACCGCTTCCTCTCTGGCGATGGTCTGTACATCCTTCCTCGTTCAAGGAAAGAGCTTGAGACCGTGTTGTAAGTCGTCATCGCCCCAGTCCCACTCTCTCGCACTAACTCCCAAACTCTTGACAGGCGGAGATACGCAACAGATGCCATCCACAATACGATTGCCAGAGCGAGATCACCCCTGGAACGTGGTGGATACAGTCGGGTGAGTCCTGCCATTCAGGGTAGACGCCACCACTATATCATTGACCTACCAACTTTGTATAGATATGCCATCTCGCGGAACAGTCCATCAGCAAGGTCCTAGACGAGAACGACAATGCGTCTCACTTGCTCGATCTCCACAGGTCGAATTTGCTGGATCACGAGCTGCAGGCGAATGACATCAACTCGTCCTCTCGGTCTATCAGGATCCAGTGAGCGGAACAGGATTCCCTCTGGCCGCTCTTGTCTCGGATGCGTGTCTCACTATTTATTCTCTGGGTTTATGCGACGAAGCAGCCTTGTTCCGTGTCTTTGTGCAACTGTACCATCACCCCTGCATTTGTTTTCGCGTCCTTTGTTATCGCAGCTTCGCCACGGCCTCCCCTAATTGTGTACACCTATGTTCTGAATAGTATTGGCCTGTTGTCAGAATGTTGCTGCGATGACGGATGATCGTCCCGACGAGTACCTTCGCGGGAATCACCTGGCGCCCATGGAAGTGGGCAGAGAGACGCCGGCGAGTGGTTGTGGCAACCTGCACAGTGACGAACGTGCGACAGCCAACGCCTCATTGGGAGACCTGCGCATGTCCTGCTCACCATCACAAGCATCCTCGACGCCTGTTTTTCACTATTAATGCTCGTCTGACCCCTTCGTTCTTCCCACCTCTCTCCATTTCTTGTCCTTTCTTGCACGGCGCTCACAGATGCACCGTCACTACCAGCTCGTCTTTCTCCTGGTGACCGGTCTGTTCCTCGACGCGTTTGCGGCACCACCGCAGGTACCCTTGACAGTGTCGGAGGCAGATGCAGAGCCTATACGTACGTTCTTGTTTGTCCAGGTTGTAGTCGCTCTCATGCGGTTACTTTTCTGCAGGACCTCGTCGCAAGCTTCAAGGGCGGTTTCTGCACATAACGGACATGCATCCCGACCCCTACTACCGCGTTGGTATGTCGGAGAAGTCTGCCTGCCATCGGAAGAAGCCAAGGAAGGCCAAGGAACGTTCAGGTGTATTTGGGATGCCTTTCAGGTGCGGTTTCGGTGTCTTTCACTTCCAGACTGGGACCTTGTGGGGCAAACATGTTCTGATGTGTACGCGTTCGGGCGTAGTGATTGCGACTCCCCATTCACGCTTACGAACTATACATTGGACTTCATTGAACAGCAGTGGGCGTCCGACATTGATTTTGTAGTTTGTAAGTCCTTCGGTGCACTCTTTCCGAATCCATATACCTCCAACTTACATATGCATGACTCCACAGGGACGGGAGATAGTGCTAGGTGGGAGAGAGCCTCATGTTACTCAACCAGCGGGGCTAAGGGCGTAATGTTTCCAGACACGATAACGACCGCAAGTTGCCCAGGACAACCAAAGAAATATATGACTTGAATAGAGCCGTCGCCAGGAGGATGGAGTCTGTGTTCACAAGCAAGGGTATACCCGTAATCCCGAGCATTGGTGCGTTCATGTTCACACCGTCGGAGTTCATTGACATTCATAACTGAATGGTAGGCAACAACGATGTATGGCGTAAGCGTCCTCAGCCTTCGCCCTTCGACACTAACACTAAATGCATACCATGTTTCTCATAGCTCATGTGAGTTGACGATTTTTTTTTCTGGTTTATTCCTTCCGCATGAGTCTAACATGTTCTGTAGAATATCATGATGCCAGGTACTATCTTCCGCCACCCGTTCTAGACTTTTTGACGAATTCTACTCCGCAGGCCCGAACGAAGTCACATTCGAGTTTTCATCGTAAACATTCCCTTTTGGATGACGTCTTTTTCTCGCTCATCTTACATTTGGTGGCAGAATCTGGCGGGCGTTTGTGCCATTCCCATCTTATCAGGTATTCCAGCGGGGCGGATACTTTTCGGTCGAGGTGATCCCGAGTTCATTGGCTGTCATCAGCCTAAACACGATGTACTTTTACGATTCGAACAAAGGTACGCCCATAAAGGTCCACTTATATGTCACTGGTTCGGGCCGGCTCACGATGTCATTGTATTGTTGCCATGTGAACGCCTATAGCGGTGGGAGGATGTGAACCCAAGGATCCCGAAGACCCCGGAAACCTACAATTAGACTGGCTCGAGGTCCAATTGAAGATGTTCCGTAGCAAAGGAATGCAGGTGTGTGCATATATGCGCTCACTATTAGATGTTTTCGATTCGCTGAATGAACCTTGTTACGTCCACGCCAATCTAGGTGTGGATTTCGGGCCATGTGCCACCGTCAGCTAGCAACTACTTCCCGGATTGTGTGAGTGGATCTCGGACGTACCTGGAGAGGAATGACACAAACATTCGAATAGCATGTTCGATATGTAGAACTGTCGCTGAGATTCCAAGACACGATAGTGGGCCACCTTTTCGGAGTGAGTGGATTGATCCCGGTTCCGCTAACCTTTCTGACCTTCGTCCCTATAGCACATGAACGCCGATCATGTACGTCTTTTCCGCCATTCCGTCTCCGATTTTTAATTTATTCCGTTCGGGGCTCTCACGTCGCGACCTGCAGTTTTTCTTTCTAGATGCGCAAGTAGCGTCAGGAAATCGGACATCTGACCTGATCGACCCCGTAGAGGCTCAGAAGAAAAAGAAAGATCTGTACGGCAGACTGCTGCAGGACTTTGCTCACATGCACAAGGGTGTCAAGGACATAGACTATGATAACTACGCGGTTGTCAATGTCGCGCCTTCTGTGGTGCCCAACCCTTACCTTCCGTCGTTCCGGATATTCTCATACAATATCTCGGGAAGAGCGTACCTCGCTGGTGAGCTCGGCGGTGCGAGAACGCAAGAGCCAGTACTGAAAACGGAAGATCGCCAAGGCAATACCACCGTGGGGGCAACATCGTCTCCCTGCAGCGACGAAGGGTTCCAGAATTCGTTGAAGTGCAAGTCTGTCAAACGATGGTACTCTAGCCCAGAGTCACCGTCGCGTCGCAACACACTGTGGTCGCCACTTGGGTACGCGCAGGTGAGGATTCAGTGGGTTATTTTTTTCCACAATCGGGGTTGTCTGAAAATAAGTGGCAGTACTATCTGCCTAACCTGACGGGCACCGAAAGGCGACCCCCGAAGTACGAGCTGGAATACATGACGTTTGCGCCGTCGGCGCTGCACACGGGAGACGGGAAGGCCGATGCGGCGAAGGTGTGGCAGCCGATACCACTGCGACACCTTCCGAAGTCGTTGCGGAACAGCACGGTGTCGAGGTCGAAGTACGCGCCGTACATGATGGAGGATCTGACGATCCCGTCGTGGCTGGGGCTGTCTCGGCGACTGGGACGGGGGCAGCACGAGAAGCTGCGTGCACGGTTCAAGCGGTACATGTACATGGGCTCGTCGAGGGAGGGGTTCGTTGCGGATCAGGGCGATGTGATGATTGTGTAGGAATGATTATAATAATTTTAATTTCTTGTGTGGGAAGAGGCGCTGTATATATCTCGTGTTGCCTTGACCACGGACGCAAACCTCCTCGCCCTCCCTGTAAACATATTCTTCTCCTATAAAGTGCTCGTACGCTCCGGTCAGGGATTGCCACAGATCTCTCGTTCGTTTCGTGTTGGCAGTGCCCATCCATCACTCCATCACTCTTGTCTTCGCCCTTCACCCCGACGCCCACTGGCTGGCTCACTCTCTTCCTCTTTCCATTCCCACAACCGGCTGGCCCGTCCCTCCACTCCCTCCTCATCTTTCACCTCCACTCACCCTCCTTTGCTTGCCTTTTCTTCCTTCTAATGGCCTCCGTCAACATCCAGATGCTCCCAGCCAACAGCCCCTTCGACTTCATGCCAAACCACCACCCTCATTCCCGCTCAAACTCGGTCTCCTCTTCCTCCTCTCATTCTCCTAATTCAAGACCCCAGTCTTCCCAGGGGGTCTTCATGCGCAACTCCGCCGCCATCCCCTCCACCGAAGACCTCTATCGTGCCTCCTTTCACCCATCCACAATCGCCTACCACGACCACAACCGCCACCCGTCCGACGCCTCCCATTCCTCGGCCTACACACTCGCATCGACGGACATCAGCTCCCCGGCAGACTCGCCACCCAACCATAACCTCTCCAACCCCTCGCTCAAGGGTCATATCCGCCAGAGCCACATCCGCGCCCGCCTCGCAGCGTCACCCTACCCACGAGACACCGAGAGCGTGCACTCCTCCTCGAGCGAGACAGAGGATATCGTGTACTACACCACCACCAACCCGAACGGCTTCATCGACCCCGGCATGTACAGCGCCGACCCCCAGGTGTTCGGTGGCATGCCTCAGGGGATGACCTCGGCCGGCCCCTTCGGACGAGTCAATCATGGTGCGAACGATGCGCTCGAGAAGATGGCGGCCAACGTTCGGGCTGCCACTACAACTAGCGCTTCTGATCGGGCAAAGCAGATATTTGTTCAGGCATGGTGAGCCCAGTCTCCCCTTTCATGATGACGAGCATGCCCTTAATGATCTGCTCTGTGCCTGTCATAGGCTGACAGCAAACTATGCGCCCTATCCCGACGGCAATGTACCTCGTCAAGGTCTCTACCTCTCTTATCGTCGTGTCTGTGACCAGTACAACATCCCTCACATCAACACCGCCACGTTGGGGAAAGCCATCAGATTGTGTTTCCCTACAATCAAGACCAGACGTTTGGGAGTTCGGGGCAACAGCAAATATCACTGTTCGTCTGCAATTGTTCCTCGATCATGATTGTGTCACTTATTTACTCACGGCTTGTTCATGACAGATTGCGGTATTCGACCCGCCACAACGGAAGAGAATGCGTTCTTGGCTGATTACATTCGGAGTACCAATAATAGCGCTGCTCAAAACTCTTCGAACTCGGTCAAGACGGCCAACTCTCCCGAGGGTGGCGCTCGTGAGGACGGTTCAGACGATGAGGGCGAGGAGGAGTCTGACGGTCAGAGCTCGGGTAACGCATCGAAGCGGAACTCTCTCAATCTGTCGAACATGAAACAACAAGTTGTGTTCGCTGACGAGAAGACCCCCACCGCCGCCAGTCTGCTCTCACAGGCACAAGCGACGCAGCGGTCCTCTTCTACTGGTTTCCCTGCTCAGGCCCCGATCCGACGCCAAACTGGTACAGCCGAAGGAGGGAATATGGGGATGCCACAACATGCCTCGCCTTCCGGTGGCTCAGGCCCATCTGTGGCATCGTTCGTGCCTGTAGCGTCGGGCGTTTCCGTTCGAGTCCTCCCTCAGTTCCCCTCTATCGAGGAGGCCATCGGTGCTGGATCGACAACACCTCAGAGTGCCGCTGCTCGTGAAGTATGGGAGTGGTTCCAGGACCATCTGGATACCCTGCTGGAAGCCATAAGGGCTTTCCGCTTTGACCAGTTCGAGATGCACATCCGCACGTTCTGGTCAAGCTTAAATGGTCCTCACCGTGAGGTTGTTCATGCTCCCGCTGTCGCTGGACTTATGGCCAAGGCCGATGCTATTGTCTACGACGTCCGTGCATTTCGTATCATGATTCTCGGATCCGATGAATTGACGGTATTTATTCTGCAGGAAATCCTCGAGTTCCTCCGGTCACAGATGCTATCAGTTATTCAGCCCGCAGCCGTAGGCGGTTTGCGGCAACTGGCTGACAAGATGGAGAAGATCCTTCTCGTGGCGCTCGAAAACTTTGGCACGACTTTCGTCGAGCCCAAGGTCGAGCTCGGAGCGCGCTTTGGTCATCTTGTTTGTAAGTGTTACAGCCGGGTGATCTGTGAAATGTGAAACTCAACAGCGGATCATTTCATAGTGCGCTTCTTGGATATCTATCAAGTCACTCAAGCGTTGGGCACTGTCCTTACGAACCAAAAGCAACTGATCGAGATGCGACGGTCATGGCAAAAGGTGGATTTCGAGTCCGTCAGGAATCAGTCCGCACTTGTTTGCAACTGCAGGCACGAAGACTTGGTTCAGCTTCTGGAGGTGGAGTTTGTCGCGCTGCTTGAGAATCTGGGCAAGAGCACGGATCCCCTCCAAGAAGTGATGGCATGGGCGGACAAATGCTGTGAGCGATTGATTGGCGGCCGAGGTGCAGAGGACAGGAGCACCATGAGCTCGAGGAGTGTATTGATTCGATGGGGTTATGTGACCAGCCAAGTTATGCGGGACTTGGTAAGCACATTCTGTCTTACCTGTGTGATATACACGTGCACTGACAAGATACGCTTCTTCCCAGACGATCCGAAGTGACCCATCGTTCGGTGCTTTTCAAATTTTGAAGTTGTTCTTGGAGTATGTTCTAAATCTTCCATCACCGCGAAACCATGCTAACCGATCGTTTTCAGTGATTGGATTGCTCTCAACGTTCTCAGAAGCGTCGCACTGTCGACCAACTCTGTGGCAGCGTCGGTGGAGCCAGTCATGCAACAACAATACTTATCTTTATCGCCAATGGCTGGACAGGAAAGTTTCAGCTCATTGGACGTTCGTCCGCATCACGTCATGAACCAGACCCCGACGACGTCAAGTATGCTTGCCGCCCTCCAACAAGAACCTTTCAACACCGGCTCCGTCGACCCATCGAGCTTCAGCAACGACGCTTTCGGCCTGTCCTCGTACATGGACACTGGTCTTCAGGACGAGTCAATACCAGTCAACCCATCGGGCCTCTCTTTCCCCGACTACGTTTCTGGTACAGCGTCCTTTGACATGTCCGGCTTCACACCACAGGACCTGGGCATCAGCGCGTCTGGCACGCCACCTTCCAGCAGCGAACCGGAGAGTGAAGCTGAAGGGTCAAAATCTGATGCGTGAAAGTGGGAGGAGCTTGTTCAGCACACGTAGTCTTCTTCCTCTTTTCGATGGTCCCGCACGGAGTTATCGCTTTCTTTTCGTCGTGTTTTGAAATCCTGGTTGTACCGGACAGTATCGTATATCCCCCTCCTCATGGCACATAATACCTCTCTCGGGCTTGCTGATATCTGACTCTGCTCGCACTAATTATTTGACTTTTGCGTCCCCCTCCCCCCCGTTTGCACCATACTGTATTGCGTTCGTCTCTCCTCTCCTCCACTGTCTCCGTTCTCTTTTCCTTTGCTCTCAAGTCCTGTCCATATGTACTTACCCGTAACCCCCGTGTATTGAACTATAAATTCATGTGCGGGCCATCTGAGTCACCTCAAAAAGTCTTTTTGTCGGCGGGAGCAAGATGCAAGGCATGACTAGTGATGATCTGTGTAACCCATTTACATCCAGCTGGAATAGTTTACTTGTGGTTCTCTGAATCACCTCCGTCTCTACTATTGCTCCGCTACACTCTCCAGTTTCTCTGTGACCTCCTCACTTGGGACCGCCGTCTGGGGTGCCGCGTCAACAGCAGGTGTCGGCGCAGGCTCCGCTGGATGCTCAGCACCCCCGTTGGGTGGCGAAAGCTCGTTCGCCGAGACGGCGGCGCCATCCTTGGAGTCCGCCTTGTTCCCGAGGATGCGACGAATATCTGCCTCGACCTTGGCCCTGTTCTCAGCGGTGACCCGTTCCTGGTTCGCCTCGAACCACGCCTTCTTCGTGCTGAGATCCTCGACAAGGCGTGGGATGTCGGCAGAGGAGGTGGGTGGAGGTATTGACAGGGTGAGAAGGGCGGTGAGGGTGCCTAGTGGGATGTTGAGGGTGCCGGAGGTGGATGAGGACTCGTCGGCGGGTGTACTGGGTTTAGTGTTCTTCTTGCCCTTCTTCGACTTGCCTGCGAAGTATGCCTCCTCGTCCTCTCCCTTTTTCTTCCTCGCTACCAAACCCTCCACAGCGTCCACTTTCCTGATCTCAAGCTTTGGTACACCGGCGACTTCCGTCTTTTCAGACAGTGACCGGGAAGACAACGCGGGCGCGGAAACCTTGCCAAGGAAGTAGTCGATCAAGGTTTGACAATCCTCAATCTGGAACTGGAAAGCAGGGGTCTCAGCTTCCTCACGCAGACGGTCGACGACAGCCTTCTTCTTGTCCTCCTCCTCCGCAGCCTTCTGGGCACGGAGTCTCTCCGCACGTTTCGCGCGCTCCTCGTTAACCTTAGCGAAGTACTTGTCGTTGGCATCACGGAAACGTTGCGCTGAGTCACGCTTCTGGTTGTACAGCTCGTCGAGTTGCGCCTGCAACGCTGACCGTTCGTCGAGAAGCTTACTTCTATTCGCGTGTGCCTCGTCGCCCTCCTTCTTCAAAGCGTCCAATTCGGCCTTGATAGCGGTGTATCGGTCAGAGGCTGCCTTCGCTTCGGGGTCGTCGAGTTGCTTGCGAAGTTCGTCAGCAGAAGCGCGGAGTGCTTCAATAGCTTCCTGCTCGGCTTGGAAACCCTCCACCACTCGACGGTTACGCTTGCATTGGCTAATTTCAGCTAAGGCACGCTTTTCGTCGACGAGCTTGAGGTTACCGGCTTCGACCTGCTTCTCTAGTTGCCTGCGTTATCCCATCAGTATTTTCCTGGAGGATCGCCGATAGACCTACTTAATACGGTCATCAACGTCTTGCACAGACTTGAACGGAATTTTGCCTTTAGCCGCGTTAAGCTCCTTGATCTGTGTATTGTCAGTCAAAGTAATTGAAAGAAACCCGGCATTAGCGCGTACCTTTTGCGCGATGGTGTCCTGAAGCACTTTGAGCTGTTCGGTGGTTTTACCCCGCGCAAGTTTACCGTTCGACTGTTGACCACGAATCTCATCCAGTTGGGCACGAAGTTCGTTCCGCCTGTCATTTCCGGGTCCCCCCTTCCCAGCTAAACCAATCTTCTCCTTAACGGCAGACTGCAGGACACGTTAGGATTCGTGCATACACGCACGACGACGAGAGTCTCGGTATGGGATGTCAACGTACCACTTTAGCTTGAAGGGCATCAATCTCCGCCTTTATCTTCGCCTGCTCTGCTTCGTAGAGTGCCTTGTCAGGTTTTCCGGAACCATAGGAAGCGGGTTCGATGGGTTCTTGGGGAGCGCGGGGTGAAGGGTCTGTCTTTTTGGGAGCCGCGCTAGAGGATGCGGACTTTGCTTTTGCTGCGGCCATTGGTATAGCAGATATAAGGTACTAAAGAGACCGAGAAAAGGAGGGGAAGGACGAGGAGGGGAACCAAGACGGTGGTGGTAAGATGCAGAGTTTGAGTGAGCCGTGAGAGAAGGAGACAGTCAGTAACCAATTCCTCTGGCGTGACGTGGCTCTTTCGATTTCATTTTCTCGCGAAACGGAAAATAAAGATACAAGACTATGCAGAAAATATGTACATCGACAGAAAAGCACAAGAACAATCGTATTTCAGCCCTCAGAAAACTACTTTCCGGTCAAGCTTCTCTACCTCTCGACAGCACTCGTCGTACAGCTCCTTGAAGTCCAAATCATCCTCCCC